>CM038673.1:30649351-30669351 GCA_021605145.1 Aegilops bicornis | reverse complement strand
AGGCCTGCGTGGCAGTACAGCCGGCCGCTCGGAGGAGCGAGCAGGCAGTCCCGCCGGCGCTTGTTTGAGCGGCTGGAGCAGGAAGAGCAGAGATTGAAGAAGCACGACGGCCGTTGGATGGCCATCCAACAGTCACTTCTTGTGCGTCAACCTTTTTTTTTGGAAAGCATCAAATCTGTTGAAAACAACATACAACCCATCTGCCATTATTTCTAATAATTTACAGCCCATTTGCTAATTCTTAAGGTTTTTTTGGAGCCTATATTCTTTTTGTTAGCATTACAGCCCATACTATGGCCACGGTTAAAAAATTATACGAAATTTTGCATATTTCGGTGCGGTCCGAACTGTTTTTAATCCCAAAATTTCGACTCACATTCAAACCAATTTTAAAAATAAATGTATATCAATATAAAATCCAACAAATTCTTCACGCATAAAAATTAATGTAATTTAAAATCTCGAAATGAAAAAAAAAGATATTTGAAACTAATTGCCGGTTTGATGTGTTTTAAAAATATACAACCCATTTCTCATTACTGATGGGCCATTTTTCTCGGCCAGCCAGATGAAAGCTCTCCTCGTCTTGAAAGATTTGCAGCCCAACAGCCCGACAAAGCAACTTACTTGGCAAATAACAAAAAACTGGGCTGTGGTCGTGGACCCGGTATCGACCTCTCCACGTCTGATACTCTTCCGATGGAAGTCGTTCCTTGACCACGTTGACCACGCCACACGGAGAGCACCACGGCGGTGGGCGGCGTTGAGGCCTAGGAAGGGACGACGCGGAGCCGGGAAGACGCGGTGGAAGCCCGCGGAGAGGTGTCTGAGGGTTCACTTGTTCGGCTATGGTGTGAGGCTGCGATTGCTTGCAGGCCTGGCCAGTGTGGGAATAGTAGGGCGGTGAGGCCTCCACGGAAGCACTGGTAGCCACGGGAGGCAGGAGCATGAGGCACGACCGGGCTGGTTTGGTAATTTGGAGCAAGAAGACCAGAGGTTGAAGAAGCACTATGGCCGTTGGATGGACATCGTACGGTCACTGGAGCTAGAATCGTTCATATTGACTAAGTTGACAAAGCCCTTCGTCCCCATCAACTTAGTAGGCCCACAAGTCAGCCTCCCACCAAGGAGGGTCCCAGCTAGCAGGGGGAGTATTCATTTTTTGTGTGTAATAAGGAGGCACTTCCGGTGGGTCGGAGGCGGCAATGGGGACGTTTTTTGCGAAATCGGTGGCCCGTCGGTGGGTCCCCACAGTCGGGGCAAATGTTTTTTTCGCAAAATAAGGTGGCCCGTCCAGTGGGTCCCTGTTGTCAGTTGGAGGAATCATTATTTTCTGCTTAATAAGGAGGCACTTACTTGCTGCGGCCGTGGACCCAGCTGAGACTCTCCACGTAAAGTATACTTCCGATGGAAGTCGTTCCTTGACCACGTTCACCTCGCCGCGTTCTGTTGCATGCATGCGTCCATGGGCGTGGTGCATCCCCACTGTCAGCCTCTCACATACAGTCATCTTCCGATGACTCTCGGTTGTTGACCACGTTGACCACACTGCGTGCGGCGCACCTGCATTGGAACGACCTGGAGATGGGGAAGACGGGGCAGTGGAGTCGCAGATGGAGAGGAGTGAGAAACTTCACTGGTTCAGGTGTGCGGAAGCACATCCGCGGTGCACGGGAGACAGGAGCAAGAATAGAGGTTGAAGAAGGAGCACGGCTGTTGGATTAACATCCAACGGTCCAGCTGCTAGAATCATTTGTTGATTAAGTTGACAAAGCTGTGCGTACACGTCCGCTTAGCAGGCCCACAAGTCAGTCACCAAATCTGATGGGTCCCAGCTGTCAACGGGATGAATAATTTTTTTCACAAAACAAGGAGGCACTTCCTTCCGTGCGAGGATACAGCCGATGGGTCCCAGCTGTCAGGTGGAGGAAACATTTTTTTTCAGCTTAATAAAGAGGAACTTTCCTTGCATGCGACCATGGACCTCATGGGTCCCAGCCGTCAGGCTCTCAACGTCTGATCCTCTTCCGATGACTTCGTTTGTTGACCACGCCAAGACCGAACACAGCGAGGCGCCGGACATTTAGGCCCGACGGGAACGACTTCGGAGATTGGAAGCAGCGGCGGTGGAGTCATGATTGAGAGGAGGAGAAGGGTTATAAGCTGGATTTGTTGCAGCGTGGGGCTGTAGTCTGTGGAGAATAACAGGAGGTGTCGAGGGTGGAGGGATAGCTTTGGCCGGCGGTGGGGTAGCGCTTAGCAGCGTGCTAAGCATAGCCGCTAGTCGCGGAGGTCGGACCAAGGCGGTCCCGGCTGATTTGGAGGAGGAATACGAGAGATTGAAGGTGCATGCCGGCCGTTGGATATAAATCCAATGGCTGTGGATGACACAATCATTTTTTGACCAAGTTGACAACGCCCTGCGTAGGCTTCGACCTATTGGCCCACATGTCAGCCTGCAAAAATGTGGCATATATTTAACCCATGTTTTCTAGAATGTACAGTCCATTTGTTGGGCTGGGTGAACAAATAATTTTGCGTCAATCAGGCCCATTTATATTTTCTAAGAAATCCCAGCCTATTTGCACTTCCTTGAAATACACGTATTAGGTGGGCTCGTTATATATATAATGTTATGTTAGAAGGAGCAATTAATATCAAAGAATAAACCGGAGAGGCACATTATATATATATATATATATAATTAAGAAATTAGCGAGTTATTGCTCAAAATAAAAATGAGCGCATTATTATTAAATTGGTCCTTAAAATCTTCGCAAGCTTTTGTACGCAATCACCAGGATTTTCCTTGCCTGTGAGTCAAAAACAACCAGGATTTTCTGTTAAACATTTATTTTTATAAGTTAATAACACGTGGGATGTTTTTATAATGTATATATAAGTCTCTATAAAATATACGATAATAGTAATAATAGAAATATATATAATGTGGTTAGAAGGGAAAACATAAATTGGACACAGCATTACTTTTATAAGAGACCTGCGTTTTATACCCGACAGTAGGCATACTAACAAGTTCAAACACAAATACAACAGAAAAGGTAAATATTCATATCAAACTCAGGTTCAGAGGACACGTTCATATTCATAGCCAACATTCACTATCAACAACTCAAAAGATTCATATATACACAAGCTCAGCATATCTATGCATCCAAATGATTGATAGATCACACGACAATATTCATACATAATTCACAAAAGATTCAGATATACACATGTTCAGTATGTTTATGCATCCAAATGATTGAGATCACAGCCAATATGATCCATGGACAAACTTTAATTACCTATGGTACAGACTGGTAAATGGTGTTCAATCGGAGGTACTTCTTGCTAAAATTAGTTCTTGTATGAGTAAACTTTTGAGTACATAAGAGGCAGCATGGACAATCTGAACTTTACTTGTAGGTTTATCCTCAAATAGTGGCCTCATGCCGAGGGAGGTTTGAGAAACTTGGCCACTACTTTCATCCAACTATTTTACTGGCTCATCTTGGTCCTGTATCTCGCAAAAATTCTACATTGCAGACGAGAAAGGAGGCGGTTGAGAAAATGAACCACCCAAATTTTTTGTGCAGTTCAACTGAAATGGAGCATCCTTGGCGTGCAGAATGATTAAGTGCCAGATGAATATACACGTCAACCAACTTGTCTGGAACATTTAGACTCCATGCCATATAGTTTGCTACCATATGTGCCGATAACCAAAAGGCACAAGTTGGGACCAAAGACTGGACTGCGTTTTTCTGGGCTATGCACCAAGCAATACTTTTGGCGTTCACTCTCCTAATACTTGGAGTTTGACAATTGGTAGACGCCGGTTGATACTCGAATGAATATAGGCACTTCTTGTCAACATCGTCCGTGATAGCCCTTTCGTAAAATGGTCTGCCATATTCTTAGCCGTCTGGATATAATCCAACGCTATTACTTCAGAGTTTCTTAATTTTCTGACAGATTTCAATCTTCTTCTTATGTGCTTTGTGGATTTCATGTTGTCCTTTGAACTCTTAGCCTTGGTAATCACTGTTTGATTGTCACAGTGTCGGGGAAGCCGGTCGTGTCCCGCGAACACCTATGGGACCTTGGTCCCTTGTGGTTCGGAGGGGGGCAGAGGATGCACGAAGAGCGGATCGAAGTGATGCACACGAGCAGATTTACCCAGCTTCGGAGCTCTCCGGAGAGATAATACTCCTATTGCTGCTTTGTGGATTATATTGTGTTCCTGCTAGGGAGCAATGGGAGCTACAGAACCTAACCTGAGTGAGCGTGGTTTCGTATGAGTCGAATGAACTAAGCCGGAGCCGAACCGAACCCTTTCTACGTTGCACTTGGGCCTCCTTTTATAGGCACAAGGGGTCACCACAGGTGGCAACATGTATGAGGGTACAAATGAAAAAACTGTGGTTGGTATACCAACTTGTACGATGTCTGATGATCTATACCTAACTCGACGGCAAGGGACAAGAGTCATTAATGCCCGTCTCGATCGCCTAAGCGATGTAACAGGGACCGTCAAGCGGCGCCTCTGTTTGCCACGATGGTAGCTTGTCGAGCCGCTTATCGCTGCTCCCGCTGGCTGCACAGCCCATCGACACGCGTTCTCGGAAAGTCCGTGGCGACACGTTGGCGGATGAGCTGGAGCGGAGATGAAGAGAGGTTGCCTGCCGCGGCAAGCGCCTTGCCGCGGCAGAACCCTTGTCGTGCTTGGGAGCTCGGCGCTCACCAAGCCTTCCCGGCAAGCTCCTCTTGTCGGGGCCTTGTTTCCTTTGTTCCTTGAGTGGTCTTCCCGGCAAGCTCCTCTTGCCGGGGTCTTGATTACTTTGTTCTTGAATG
Source organism: Aegilops bicornis (assembly GCA_021605145.1). NCBI lineage: Eukaryota > Viridiplantae > Streptophyta > Magnoliopsida > Poales > Poaceae > Aegilops > Aegilops bicornis. The sequence continues at coordinate 30,664,491 of CM038673.1, read as the reverse complement.
GCTCCAAAGGAGCCGCGGAAGATCTTGACGGTCACCAGGCCAGCCCTGCCGCTGAGGTCTGCAGCTGCCCGTGCGAGTTCGGGATACTAGGGTACCCCTACTCTAGTACACCGGCAGAGCCCCCGGCCTGGGCCACACAGGCGCCAAGCTCTGTTGGGCCAGGCCCAAAAGCGATTACTGCAGACGCCTTGTGATGCAGATTACGCCATTACCGCCTGGACCCACCACGTCTCCCACGAGCAGCACGCACCGGACGTGGCGTCGTGGGGGAGATCGTGGGGCTTTCTTTAATGGGAAAAATCGGAACGCCCGCCCCCTCTCCCTCCTTATAAGCAGGGGGTACTGGGGCAGAGCGTCCACTTGACATTGCTATCACATCAAAAACCACCGCCGCTTTCCCCTTTCTGCCCGAGCCCAAAGAGAAGCGACGCTCCGCTCCCTCCCCATTGCCGCCACCACCAACGCCGTCGGATTCCTCCACCACCTCCGCCATGGCTCCGAAAGCCGATAAGGGCAAAGGGGTGAAATCGGCCGAGGCGCAGCGGCTCGCGGCGCTGCAGAAGGAGAAGGCCCTCTTCGATCCGTTGCTCGACAGGAAGGAGCTGCGGGAGTTGTATTGCCTTTTCTGGTCGACGGCGACGCGCGCGCACCCATGCACGAGGGTGATCTCCGCCGCCACGTCCGAGAAGGTTTCCTTCGGGTATCCCTTTTTCGCACTTTTCTTCCACTGCGGGCTCTGCCCGCCCTTTTCTGAATTTTTCTGTGATGTCATGAACACATATGGCCTCCGTCTCCTTGATTTCACCCCCAACGTCGTCCTCACCATGGCCGTTTTCGCACACCTCTGCGAGAACTTTGTCGGGGTCCACCCAAATGTAGCACTTTTCTGCCATTACTTCATGCCCCGCGTAGAGAGAGGAGAGCCGCTTGCCGGAGGAATTGCATGGATATCCAGGATCGGCAAGAAGGAAGCATATCTTGACGGGGAGCTGCGCAGCAAGTGGGAGGAGTGGAGGGCTGACTGGTGTTGGATCTTAGAGGAGGACCCGTAGCCTTTTCGCCCTACATAAAACCCCCATAAATGCAGCGGCAATCGGAGCAACTTGGCGCCGGAGGATGCCAAGTTGAAGATTGCCGTGACTAGGATCTTGCGCCTCAGACATGTCGGGCTGACCGTAGGAGCAGTTGGCGCGGACTTCCTTCGTTGCCGCATTGCGCCCTTGCAGGAGAGGGGGAGACCTGCTTGGGAGTTCCAGAATGCGGCGGACATCATGAGGCTGCGCCCAGGTCTGAACTGGAATTTTACTGTCTTGGAGCTTGACGGCATGCTGCGGGAGCTGTTCAAGCCTGATGCAGATCACCCCGAGTGGTTTATGTTGTCGAGGGGAGTCGTGCCCTTGTGCAACAACTCGTCGCTTGACCACATCCGCGCGATGATGCTGTTGTGCGATTCCCATGGAATCGTTCCAACCTGGCAGGAGCCCGCCGACGACGTCGTGCAGCAGTTCTTCGATGACTTAGAAGAAGTGTCGATCCGTGCCGACAAGCAGAAGCGGCTCACTCGTGACACCACCGAGCAGGAGATGGCGCGCATCGCCACAAGGTTGGAGGAGGCGGCAGAAGCTGCTGCCGCTGGCGTGTTTGGGTTCACTGTCGAGGAGGCAGAGACGGCCGAGGCGGCAAGCCTTGCCGACCGAGAAGAGTTTGTCGGTGAGGAGGAGCAGGCCGAGCCCGACAATGAGCCGAGCGAGCCTGCCGGGGGCGCCTCTCCTCCGTTGTCAAGTAGCTTGCCGCAGGAGGAGCCCATAGTCCCGCCAAGGAGACGCCTCCGCAAGACTGGAGAAGCGGCGGGGCGGCATACGGTCCAACGGTCGCCTCGCCGCCCGACGCGCTCCACCGTGGCAAGCCTTTGTTGCATGAGGCGCCTCATTCCGTCACGGCGACGGGCGCGGGGTCTTCTGGAGTCGCGGCCCCTGCACCCGCCAAGCGTCCGAGGGAATCTTCTCCTCCAATTCGTCGCGCCGGAGCGGAATTTGATCTCTCCGCCCTCAGCTCCGAGGAAGAAGAGGAAGAGTAAGATCTTGTCGCTGCTACTTGTAATCCTCCAATTTATTGCTTTATTTTATATCTGACTGGCTTCACTCTGAACCTTCTCCTTCTTGAGGACACTAGCTCGTAGAGGCGTCGAAGAGGGCCAAGACCCCGGTGGTTGTCGTCTCAGATGATTCCCCTGTGGCGACAGGAGGCACGTCTGGGACTCCCTTGCCGGATCCAGCAACCCTTCAACAGAGCAGCCCCCAGCACAGCCCCCAGCGTAAGTGTTTGGTTTATTTCTTATGGTTAGGTGTGCTTGGGTGCTCCTCCGTCACTAATATCTGGTTTGTTGAATTATGTAGGAGCAGAGCAGCCTCATCAGGAGGTCCCGGAGGCCGCTCCCGAGGTTCAGCCTCATCAGGAGGCCTCGGAGGTCACCCCCGAAGTTCCGCTTGCTTCAACTATGCCACCAAGGGAGAAATCTCCGCCAAGGGAGCGCTCTCCGGCAAGGGAGGCCTCTCCGACAAGGCGATCTTCTCCGGCAAGGGGCAGCGCCGACAACCCTCCGGTGGTGGAGACCGCGGCAACAGACCCTACTGCAGGTAATCTTCTTGTTTGAGAATTTCCTTGGGTTCTTTTCTTCTGTTCTTCTTTTTCGAACATTTGCTTGACTTGTTCTTTCTTTTTCTGACCATCAGATCCATCCGCCGGAGATCCGATGGAGACTGAGGCTGCCGGCGAGGAGGACGCTCGCGGCAACAATGTCGACGCCGCCAACATGGAGGAGGAGGCCGGCGCCGATGGGTCCGCCGGCGAGGAGGCCGCCAAGGCTGCTGGTGCAGAGGCTGGGGAGGGATCCGGTGATTGCACTGACGGCCCTGAGGCCGCAGGAGCGCCAGGCGCTGCACCGACCGCCGATCCTCCCGCCACCGATGCCGCACCAGACTCCGAAGAGCCCCAGCCCGGCGCCTACCTGAAGGCCGGCGAGGGTGTCTTTATCAAGCTCCCATGGGCATCAAGCTCCAGGGCACCGGCCGAAGGGGAGACTTTCGACGGAATTGCTTGCCTCCGCCGGGCTGTCGCTGGTCGATGCTCCGAGCAGCAGCGATGGTGAGCTTGAGGAGGAGCAGCTTGCTAAGGAGGTTGTTGTCGCTCTACTGCGCCTCGACAAGCCAAGCTGGAGTCTGTGGAGGCGCTTGTCGCGAGGGCGGGAGCTGACTTGGAGAAACATGCGGAAGAGCTCCGGCGCGCCAACAAAGAAACTCTCCGGGATATAGCAGAGGCGCGGGAGCAGCTTGCTGAGGAGCGCACGGCCTTCATCTTGGAGAAGGCCAAGGTCGAGGAGCAGCAGAGGCTTGCCGGCGAGAAGCTCTCCGCGCAAGAAGGTGAGATGGCGCAGCGGAAGATCAACCTCGATAGCTATGAGGAAGATCTCGCCGTGCGCGAGCAATCGATTGGCGGGCCACTTCAGGAGGCAAAGGATGCTGCTGCGACTGCCGAGGCTGCCAAGAAGGAATTGGAGATGAGGGTGGCTCAGCTGGAGTCCACCCTCCAGAAGAGCACCGAGGAGGTTGCCGGGTTGAAGCGCGAGCACGAGAAGGACGCCTACACCCTCGGCAAGTTGCAAGGTCGTTTCGCTGAAAAGATCAAAGAGCTCGATGCCGCCAAGGACTCCAAGGCGGATCTGGAGCTGAAACTGACCACCTTGACAGAGACGCCGAACAGGCGCCAAGGAGCGGGAAGCGGGCCTGCTGGAGAAGATTAAAGCCAATGAGGAGCTGTTGGCGAATGCCGCGACTGCCAGAATGATCTCGAGATAGCATAATGCCTTTGGGCGGAAGGTCTTGTGGACACCGCCACGGCATCCATAATGAGCTGATGGAGCTGAATGGTGGATCTTGGGTACTCCACCGACGAGAACCTCCAACCCAGCGTCAAGCTCAGCCTATTCTTCAAGGGCGTGCTGACGGGTCTCCAGCGGCTCCGGGAGGAGATCCCAAAGCAACTGGCAGAGGAGTCGCGCCAAGTTTGCACCGGGGCTCTCCAGAAGGTGCTGATGAAGGTGGCCTTCCGCAACCCAGGCGTCGACTTCACCAAAGTCCTCAAGTCCCTGCCTCCATCCGCTGACGTTGAAGCGCTCAAGGCCCTTGTCGCACCCATTGTGGACAGGGTGAGCGGAGTCAAGAGGCTCGATGGCGACCGCGTGGACTAGGCCGCCAAGTTTATCTTTCTCTTGTCGCTGTAGATCATGTTTAGGCGAAAAATATATTAGATCTGCGACAAGTTATTTTGTAATATACTCTATCTTAGGTATCAATTGCAATGTTATTTCCTTTACTTGATTCCTTCCTTGTATGTTTGTGCCCTACGCTTTTAGGGGAACTTGTCGGTCTGAACACTTTTGTCATGGCCGAAAGTGCGGAACTTCTGACCTGCTTGGCGATGCTTGCCTCCGACAAGCAACCTTGTCGCAACTAGTTGCAGCACACTTAAGTTGTTGAGCGGGCTCGAAACAAAGTAAGGCGCCAAGCTAGTCGCGAGTTGGTTCCTCCGCGCACAGGTTTTCCATACAAAGTACTATCGTTCGACGAAGATAACTCAAAAATTTAAAAACTGGTTGCTTAAACTTAGCAACTTAGCTTCTCTGTCGTTCACTTCCCGGCAAGGCGATAGTTCCTCGGGCGGCGCTTGGTGGCCCACACCATTATCTTCTCCTTCCCCCCGGTTAACTTGTGGGTGGATGAACCTTCCTCTTGTTTGAGAAGAAAGAAGAGAAAATAAAGTTATGGAGCCTAGTGGCTCGTTACCGCTTACCGGGTGTGTATGCTGCACAAAATGTCAGATAATACATGCATAATAATAATGAAAGCATGAAATTGACCAATTGTGCGCAACACATAAGCTTTACTGATGCACGGGGTCTGCGCCCGGCTTTGTACAAAGGATTACATGCAACGGTGGCAAGACTTGTACAAAAGGGTGGTTGCCGGAATGGGTCCCGGCAACCGCGCCCTATGGGTAAAACTTACGAAGATGCTCTGTATTCCAGGAGTTGCTCACCGGAACGCCATCTTCGGTCTCAAGGCGGACAGTGCCGGGCCTAGTGACTCGTTTCACCCGATAGGGGCCTTCCCACTTCGGCGTCAACTTGTTGGAATTCTTGGCGGATTGAACGCGCCGAAGAACAAGGTCGCCTTCCTCGAAGCTTCTGGCATTAACTGCGGCTATGGTAGCGGCGCAAAAGCTTGCCGGTAACGGCGGCTCGTCTGACGGCTGAAGACGATCTTCCTCGAGGAGCAGCGTCATCTTGTCGCAGCTGCTCTTGCTCAAGCTCATCATAAGCGAGTACTCGAGGTGACCCGATATCTGAGTTCCGTGGGGAGAACTGCCTCCGCTCCATAGACTAGAGCGAAGGTGTCGGCGATGGCTCGATTTGGCGTCGTTCTGATCGACCAAAGAACCACCGGCAACTCCTCAATCTAGTTCCTTCCGCACTTGTGCAGCCTGTCAAAAGTTCTGGTCTTGAGTCCTCGCAGCACTTCAGCATTTGCCCTCTCTGCTTGATCGTTGCTTCTTGGGTGAGCAACAGAAGCAAAGCAGACTTTGGCGCCAAGATCTTGGACGTCCTGCATGAAGGTGCGACTCGTGAATTGGGTGCCGTTGTCGGTGATGATCCGGTTAGGTATCCCAAAACGGCAGACAATTGACCTGAAGAACTTGACTGCTGACTGTGCTGTCACCTTCCTCACTGGTTCCACTTCCGGCCACTTTGTGAACTTGTCGATCGCGACGTACAAGTACTCAAAGCCCCAAAGCTTCGGGGAAGGGGCCGAGGATGTCGAGCCCCGGACGAAAATGGCCAGGATAAAGGGATCGTCTGGAGAGCTTGAGCTGGCTGGTGTATCTGTTTTGAATGGGCCTCGCACGCTTCACACTTGGTTACTTGTGCGGTTGCATCCTGGAGGGCTTCGGCGGAAGAAACCTTCTTAGGAAGCTTTGCCGGCAAGTGCTCTTGCGCCAATGTGGTGACCACATATGCCTCCATGTATCTCTGCCAACAGCTTCTGTCCATCTTCCCGGCAAATACACTTCAATTTCACTCTGTTGAGTCTTCTTCTGTACAGAATGTTGTCAACAAACTGGTACATACTTGACTGCCGGGCTACTTTTTCTGCTTCTTCTTGCTCTTCGGGAAGTTCTCCTGTCTGAAGGAAATGGACGATTTGCTGCGCCCATGTTGGAGCTTGCGGCTCGACAACAAGGACTAAAGGTACATCTACCACTGCGGGAACATTAGCTTCTACGGCAAGAACCTGCGGTTCTGCCGGAGCTTTATGATCCCCGGCAAGCTTGCCGGAGCAAAGCTTGTCGGGAGCGTCTGCTTCAACGAAACAAACTACAGGGTTTGTCGGAGCAGACTGCTCCTCAGTGATATTTGAGTTGATTTTAGGGACCTTCTTGGCGGCAGCTCCAGGGAGCTCTGCCGGAAAGTAGTCGCCGGAAACCAATTTTCTCTTCTTGCTCTATCATGTTGATGGTGTTACGGTTGGCTGAGTCAGCTTGAGCACAAAAATCCCTGGTTCCACAGGTAACTTAAGTGCAGCACATTTTGAGAGGCCATCAGCAATATCATTCTGGGCTCTTGGAACATGTTCCATTTGCAGGCCTTCAAAGTGCTCTTCTAGCTTTCTCACTTCATCGACGTAGGCTTCCATCAACGGACTCTGATAATCTTTATTTACTTGGCGGACGACAAGTTGCGAGTCCCCACGACAATGAGCTTCTTGATCCCAAGGTCTACCGCAATCTCGAGACCGGCAAGCAAACCTTCATACTCTGCGGTATTGTTTGTTGCTTGTTCCTTGGGAAAGTGCATCCGGACTATGTACTTGAGGTGCTCTCCGGTGGGTGCGATAAGCGACACTTGGCACCGGCGCCTTGCAGCGAGAAGGCACCATCAAAGTACATCAGCCACTCTTTATTTGCTTCTTTGGCGGGGATGCTCGTCTCTGGTATTTCTTCATCTTGCGTTGGCGTCCATTCTGCTATAAATTCTGCCAATGCTCTGCTTTGGATAGTTGAGTGCTTTCAAACTTGAGGCCAAAGCTTGACAGTTCCAGTGCCCACTCGACAATTCTGCCTGTTGCTTCTGGATTTTGCAAAATCCTCTTCAGCGAAAAGCGAGTGACAACTGTTATTTCATGTGCTTGGAAGTAATGGCGCAGCTTTCTCGAGGCCATGAGAAGGCCGAAAAGCAACTTCTGCACACCAGAGTACCTTGATCTAGCCCCCTGCAGAAGGGAACTGACAAAGTAGACTGGGCGCTGCACCATCCTTTTCTGTACCTTGTCGCAATCCTGTGCAGATCCGTCCTTGTCGGGACCAGAGATTGACGGCGAAGCCCCTTGCTTGTTGCTGGATGCGTTTGCCTCGGTTGTCGGCTCATCACCTGCCTTCCTCTCCGCCACTAACGCAGCACTAACCACTTGATTGGTTGCTGCTATATACAGCAGCAACTTCTCTTGTGGCTTAGGTGCGACAAGTATTGGAGCGGAGGACAGGTACCTCTTCAAGTCTTGCAGCGCAGCCTCCGCCTCGGGAGTCCATTTCATTGTGGCAACGGCATACGGAGCGAAGAACGGGATGTGCTCGGACTCCTAACCAAGTTAGGAGGAGCAGCATCCCGCTCAAGCGATCGTACCCCACTCGTTCCGGCATGCTGGCGTGCATGCGGGTCTCGAGGGCCTTGGGATCCTCCAGCTTGGCCTTGATCTATCGAACGTATGGTGCTGCGAGCACCATGACGCTGTCTTTCCCGCGCCTCTTGGGAAGGACGCGGTGCGGATTCGGACGCCGAAGCTTGCGCCGCCTTGTCCTTGGACCTGGCGGCGTCGTGAGCTCTCTCGCCGGCGCCGTTTCCTCCGCCAGTGTCTTCCCCACCACTCGTCTGCTCCGGAGGTGGTGGGTTGGACGCGGACGGTCCTGCCGCCGCTGAAGTCTTCTTCTTCGGTGGCATGCTGAGATGACGATGAAGATTGCTGCTCGTGTGAACGCTGGATCAGGTTCACACAAACTCGACGCCCCCCTACCTGGCGCGCCAAAGATGTCGGGGAAGCCGGTCGTGTCCCGCGAACACCTATGGGACCTTGGTCCCTGGTGGTTCGGAGGCGGAGGATGCACGAAGAGCGGATCGAAGCGATGCACACGAGCAGATTTACCCAGCTTCGGAGCTCTCCGGAGAGATAATACTCCTACTGCTGCTTTGTGGATTATATTGTGTTCCTGCTAGGGAGCAATGGGAGCTACAGAACCTAGTCTGAGTGAGCGTGGTTTCGTATGAGTCGAATGAACTAAGTCGGAGCCGAACCGAACCCTTTCTACGTTGCACTTGGGCCTCCTTTTATAGGCACAAGGGGTCACCACAGGTGGCAACATGTATGAGGGTACAAAATGTAAAAACAATGGTTGGTATACCAACTTGTACAGTGTACAATGATCTATACCTAACTCTGACGGCAAGGGACAAGAGTCATTAATGCCCGTCTCGATCGCTGAGCGATTATATGAGGGACCGTCAAAGCGGCGCCTCCGTTTGCCATGATGGTAGCTTGTCGGTGCCGCTTATCGCTGCTCCCGCTGGCTGCACAGCCCATCGACACGTTCTGGGAAAGTCCCGTGGCGACACGTTGGCGGATGAGTGGAGCGGAGATGAAGAGAGGTTGCCTGCCGCGGCAAGCGCCTTGCCGCGGCAGAACCCTTGTCGCGCTTGGGAGCTTGGCGCTCACCAAGCCTTCCCGGCAAGCTCCTCTTGCCGGGGCCTTGTTTCCTTCGTTCCTTGAGTGGTCTTCCCGGCAAGCTCCTCTTGTCGGGGTCTTGATTACTTTGTTCTTGAATGGCTCCAAAGGAGCCGCGGAAGATCTTGACGGTCATCAGGCCAGCCCTGCCGCAGGGTGCTGCAACTGCCTGTGCATGAGTTCGGGATACTAGGGTACCCCTACTCTACTACACCGACACACAGTTCATAAGGACAGCCGGCACTGGTTTATCAACCACCGGCAAATCCATCAAAAGCTCTCGAAGCCATTCTGCTTCGACGCATGATGTGTGTAATGCTGTGAGTTCTGCTTCCATAGTCGATCTGGTTGTCTGAGTGAACTTTGGAGTACATAGCAACAACATAAGTACCTGTCTATCTGATCATTTTGTGCAGTTCTACTGAAATCACCCGATGTAATGATTTGCCTGCGAGTTCAGGCTCCAAATTACTCCTTTATGAAATCGGCAAGTAGTAGCACAATACCAAATTACCAATACATATGACACGCACAATAATCAGGATAAAGACCAGTACCAACCTGTGTGAGGTAGCATATCAATTACTATTTCCTTTGACTGGAAGCCGAGATAAGCCAAGCGACTGATAGCAAAGGAAGAAAGCAAGCGGAGATTAGCGACTGACAGGAAAGGACAGAAGCTGTCGAGGCAATGAAGCACCCAAAGTTTTTGTGCAGTTCCACCAAAATCGAGCATCCTTGTTGGCACATATATTGAGAGAGTGAGGTTACTGTAATAGTGGGACTATTCGATGTAACATACACTAACAAATAGAAGCACCCTCATTATCTTAATGGGTAAAGTTAGCAACATAGTAGTCTTGCTTAAAGAGAGGTATTAGTTTATTGAATCAGTGCCAATTAGGTCACCTCAACACTCAAAGCATTGCCATTTATCATAGGTTGCAAAACTTTAACGTGCAAAGATAAAGGAGTTTCTCATGACAAGATGTACGATACAAATAGAGATGACAAACTAATATGGATGAAGGCCTTAGGCCCGTACCAACCTGAGAAAAAAATCTTATTCATGTAGTCCCATAAGAGATGATAAAGCACTCACTTTGGAATCACACAATAGTATATATTTTGTGCACTTCAAATGTATGGTTGAAATCACTCTTGTTTACCCGATCTTTGGGATTATATCGAAAGATTATCAAGAACTTCCAGCAGAGTTAAAGCACTAGCTGGGATACAGTTCATTGTATTTTCTTGTGTAGTTCCACTAAAATGTATGATTGGCACAACATGATCTCTGTTTGCACAAGTAGGAACAAGATGAAACCTTCATTAGCTTAGTGAGAAAGGGTAGGAAGACATTAGCATATTACTCAAACAGTAGCATCAAATGCATGATGGACAATACGCAAAACATTGCCTCATTGAACGAATGGCAAGAAATTGACATGCAAAACAATAGCACTATTATGTCATGACACTAATAATATTCCCTCCCTGCTCCACCACATGATTCATCTCCATAGACAAACATACACACGTACATGATTCAGCATAGGGTCCTACTAAATATTTGTTTAACTCCAACAGGAAAATTAGGCAGTAATAAATTAGTGGTACTTAAGTACTCCTAATTAATTAAGTGAGACAGCAGAAGTGGAAGGGCTCCCTGGAGGATCGTTTCACATGTAAGGTAGTCGTTGCTGGAGCCCTTGAATGGCCTCGACTGAGGCCTCTGGCTTCAGCAAGATCGCCTTGGCACTGTTTATTCCTCTTCTTCTTCCTCTTCATGCTCTGTTTCTCTTTCTGCTCACCAGTTGGTGAAACCAAGTACATGATTGGCCTTCTAATTCAGAATGGGTTTTGTCAGTGAGGGAGTACAAGTGTACTAGTAAAAACAGCATTATTTTCTCATGGTAGTCAGAAAATAGAGATGAACACATACATTAAATATCATTCTTACCTATAGGAAGGTTATGGCGCCAATATGGATGATGAGGATTGGAACACAGATCTCCCTTTGTGCAGTTCCACTAAAATGAACCAACTGTTCCATTACGACATTCGATTAAACAACACAAAAGTCACTTCTTTTAAGAAGAGTTTTGTGCAGTGCACCAAAAGGTCACGACAACAACCAGGTGAATTGGATATCCCTGTTTGCACAAAAAGGCACGGAGGAAGCAGTCAGAGTCTCAAACAATTACAGTCAAAAACATTTGGCTAAACTTGTCATGGCTTATAACAGTGGCATGCACTACTGGAATCTGGCACTTTGCCATTTGCCATGGCAGATGGCAAAGGCATGGTCGGCGGATGGCAAAGGCTTTGCCATCTGCCAGCAGATGGCAAACAGTTTGTGTGAAACCCTGCCGACAAAGGCTTCTTTGTCTTCTGCTGGCTGATGGCAAAGAGCCTCTGCCTTTGCCATCAGCTGGCAGATGGCAAAGCCTCTTAACGGGGTTAGCCCCGTTAGAAGGCTAACGGCATACTTTGCCGTCTGCCACCAGATGGCAAAGGCTGGAGGCTCTTTGCCGTCTGCCAGCAGATGGCAAAGGCTGCATGCTTTGCCGTCTGCCAGCAGATGGCAAAGAGCCCAAATAGACCAGCCCAAATTTTACATGTAGATGACACGTGGCCTCTTTGCCATCTGCCAGCTAATGGCAAAGTGACTATATTGCCCCATTTAATTTTGTTTTTTCTTATATCAGTTCATTTTCATAGAAAATCAAACACAAATATATTTATATGACCAATATAGCATATTCAACACATATTACCAATAGTCATGAACACATATATATCCAACACATGTTACCAATAGTAGCAAGTTTCATCCGTACATATACATAGTTTCATCAATATTACAGTTTCATCCATAGGTAGCAAGTTTCACAAGGTAAAAAAAACTAAATACAAGCACTCCATCAACCCAAGCTTCCGTGATCTTAAGCAAATCTATAAAATGGGAAAGAAGAAAGTTAGAAGAAGAAGACTAGAAGAAGAAGATTATTATGATGCGGAAATATGCATGGATTGTCAAAACTTGCATTATCCTACTATCACTAGTACAACAAAGATGCAGGTTGGCATAGTTCATGAACCATGTACATCATGACAAATACAATATCATCCAATGCTCGACTATGAACAAAATTGAACAATTACACCTCACAAAGGCGGAGCATAGAACCAACAAGATAGTAGGAGGGGTATAAGAGGATGTGAGGAGCTCACCGGAGGGGGTTCTAGCCTAGGCCGAGCTTCATCACCATGGATGTGGCTAGGGGAATCAGACGAGTCTACCATCATAGGAGCAGCAACACCACCACCGCCAAAACTGGAATGGCCGGAGAGAATCGCCATCATATGGGTCACCACCACCGAATGATCTTGCAAGGTGTAAAGTCTCCACATTTCAGTATAAACTAGTGGCGTCAAGAAACAAGCGATGGCAGGCGAAGGTAAATTCAAATGGCGATGATTAGTAGACAAAAACAGGAAATAAATCGCACCAGTAGCAAAGTCCACAGCCGCAAGTCCTAAACATTTCATTCAGATCATATATGAAACTCACTAGTTTCTCCATTCTGAAAGTTGGGACGATAGATGCCTTCAAGTCTGTGAGTGCAAAGAGCGCGGTGGGGATCAGTAAATATCAAGGTATTGTTGTTCTGGGTTAAGCTAAGTAAAAAAATCAAGGGCATAACAGATTCAAGTCAACAAAAATTAACATGTGTACATCTTGCATAGACTATCATCATTTATAAAAGAAATACAAAACAAAATATGCAAAAGTTGTACAATGGTTAAGTGCTCACATTTAAATGCTCAAGATGCAGAACACTTATTTACAATATTTTAGGTTTTTAAATTTGTCATCTTGAAGCATCACACTAGCAAATGACATGAAAGATCACAGGAAATAACACTGCCCCCTGATCAAGTATACTCTAAGCATCAAATAAGTCAAACAAGCTCATTGTGCATTTTCTTTTTCAGCATGAGACACAATAAAATGTCTATAAAATCTATTGAATGGCATCAGTCCCAAATTCTATACGGTGTGCTAGTAAATCTGGACGATCGATGAACATCAAACATATCAAGAAAAAAAGTAGACAAGGCAGCAACCTAATTTCAGCAAGAAAATTAACTCAACTAGATGACGCCCCGCACGTTGCTGCGGAAGTGTGAGCAAGTAATTCTGTGTGGATATAAGGGGGGGTGATTATCAATAGGAATACATGAGTATGGTCCAAATAGAAATAGATGTTTTCAATCAAGATAATCTTGTGTTACCTCCCAAACAAAAAAACTAAATTAAATCATGTGTTATACACAACCATACTAAATAAATAGTTTCTTTAGATATCATAACAATTAATTATTAATGTGCAAAGAGATAATATAATTAATTAAGAAAATAACAATCAAATAAGTGACTAATAAGATTGCTTCAATTTCCATCATACTAATATGTGGGAATGACATAATGATCAATAAGCCATATGCATGAGCTATGGAACATATATAACATAATAATGTGAATGTCAGAACAACATACACCTTCATCTTAGACCATAAATTACAGTACAAAATAAATTCAAATTTCTTACCTTGGTAAAAGTAGAAAGCTTGCAAAGAATGAGTATTTCTGAGAACGAATTTCCTGAAAAGCCAAATCTGCAGGCTCAACATGGGACTATGTCAGAGTTGCACCTGCACCATCTGTGAATCCCCTTTCGATGCTCAAGGCAATGAACCGAGAAAGTTGAGAAAATGCTATGATCGTGAACTGCCTTTTGGGGTGTAAAGCACAATATCAAAGAAACATCAATTATTCCATTGTAGTCAAGTCTGAACTCTGAACTACACATATGAGAAAATTAATGATGCAAATAACATTCTGAGCTCTATTGAACTTTCAACCCGAAAAACTGTTAAGTAATGGTGGATGACATATGTGCCATTCTCTGAGTTCTACTATTAGGATTTTCTAAAAGAACACGGTGCAACAATTTGCATAACAAAAATGTTGTAGCGACCAGACCTCAAACAGTCTGATCTCTGTGCTCAGTGTCATCCCTAGATCAGTAATGCTGACACCACACAGTACTCGGAGGATTTATAACAGAGTAACAATCACACACTTATTACAATTGAATGTCTCAAGAGAGAACTTAATAAAATAAAAATGGCTTAAGGCCATCTAAATACGATAACAGCGGAAGGCTTGGAAGAATAAGCGAGTCCATCAACTCCAACGACATCACTAAGTATAGAACCACGACCTAAACACCTTACTCGTCGTCTGAAAAGTCTGCAAGAAATGAAAAGTTGCAGCCCGAAAACGGGTCAGCACATGGAATATGCTGGCAATTTAACACATAGAGAAATAATGGAATGATAAGCCTATACTACATGCATATATGGCTGGTGGAAAAGCTCTATGGTTACAGTTTTGCATAAAGCCAATTTTTCCCTACTGCAAAGGAATAAATTTATTTAACTATCATGGTGGTTGTGAAACATTGAGAATGGTTGATGACATTCTCAATCCCAATTAAATTACTCATTAACAAACCCAACAATATTAAATTAGAAGTAACATGATGAGATTCACATGATATCCAAGTACTAGATACTCAAGATGTCCATAACCGGGGACACGGCTAACCATGATTAGTTTATACACTCTGCAGAGGTTTGCGCACTTTTCCCCACAAGACTCGATCGCCTCTGTTTGATTTCTTGCACTACATGATGTTTGAGAAACGGATGACCGAGACATAGTCTTTCAGAAGCGCTAGCACCTTACATGTGGGTAGACCGGACCAACCTACATCCCCTACATTTGCTAGCCTACCCGTAAGAGTTCGCATAACTTAATCAACTACGCCAGAGCCCATAATGGCTTGTGGCTGCACACGTAAGTTTCTAGTTAGAATATTCTCATGATCCCTTTGAGCCTGGGTGGCAGTCCGAAGAAAAACAGGCAAGTCCCGATAGAAACCAGGTGCCTCAGTCCACCCAGATGTGTGTTTAAGTTGCCACCTTAAATAAACCATTAAATAATAATCTCACATCTGTCTTGGACTAGCATAACATGGCATAATAAGCAAACGTAGAAGTAACGCACAAGGGTTTGATAATAAAACAGGTAATAGGTACTACCTCATCTACTTCCCAAATTCCCGCAATTTAATTAGATCCTAATCATGCAATGTTTGAGGATAGATCTAATGCATAAAAACTGGGTAGTAGAAAAGGTATGATCAAGCTGTTACTTGCCTTTAGCGATGATCCGCG
>CM038673.1:30629351-30631851 GCA_021605145.1 Aegilops bicornis | reverse complement strand
TTTAAATTTAAAATTTAAAATTTAAAATTTAAAATTTAAAATTTAAAATTTAAAATTTAAAATTTAAAATTTAAAAGTTTGAAAATTTTAGGGTTTAGAGTTTAGGGTTTAGGGTTTAGGGTTTAGTTTGAGTTTGAGTTTAAAATTTGAGTTGAGGTTTAGGGTTTAAGGGTTTAGAGTTTAAGGTTTGAGGGTTTAGAGTTTAAGGTTTGAGTTTGAGTTTATTTAAATTTAGGGTTTGAGTTAGGGTTTAGGGTTTAGAGTTTAAAGGTTTAAGGTTTAAAATTTAAAGGTTTGAGTTTAAAGTTTAAGTTTAAAATTTGAGTTTAAAGGTTTAGGTTTAAATTTAAAATTTAAAATTTAAAGTTTAAAATTTAAAATTTAAAATTTAAATTTAAAATTTAAAATTTAAATTTAAAATTTAAAATTTAAAATTTAAAATTTAAAATTTAAAATTTAAATTTAAAATTTAAATTTAAAATTTAAAATTTAAAATTTAAAATTTAAAATTTAAAATTTAAATTTAAAATTTAAAATTTAAAATTTAAAATTTAAAATTTAAATTTAAAATTTAAAATTTTAAAATTTAATAAATTTAAAATTTTAAAATTTAAAATTTAGGAGTTTAAGTTTAATTTAGGGTTTGAGTTTAGGGTTTAAAGGTTTAAGGTTTAGGTTTGAGTTTAGGTTTAGAGTTTAAAGTTTGAGTTTAGGGTTTAGGAGTTTAAAGTTTAAGGTTTAAAATTTAAAATTTGAGTTTAAAGTTTAAAATTTAGGTTTAAAATTTAGGGTTTAAGTTTAAAATTTAAAATTTAAAATTTAAAGGTTTAAAATTTAAATTTAAAATTTAAAATTTAAAATTTAAAATTTAAAATTTAAAATTTAAATTTTAAAATTTAAAATTTAAATTTAAAATTTAAAATTTAAAATTTAAAATTTAAAATTTAAAATTTAAAATTTAAAATTTAAAATTTAAATTTAAAATTTAAAATTTAAAATTTAAATTTAAAATTTAAAATTTAAAATTTAAAATTTAAATTTAAAATTTAAAATTTAAAATTTAAAATTTAAATTTAAATTTAATTTAAAATTTAAAATTTAAAATTTAAATTTAAAATTTAAAATTTAAAATTTAAATTTAAAATTTAAAATTTAAAATTTAAAATTTAAAATTTAAAGTTTAAGGTTTAAAATTTGAGTTTAGGGTTTAAGAGTTTAAGTTTAGGTTTAAGTTTTAGGGTTTAAAGTTTGAGTTTAGAGTTTAAGGTTTAGGGTTTAAGTTTAGGAGTTTAAAGGTTTGAGTTTAAATTTAAAATTTAAGGTTTAGGTTTAAGTTTAAGGTTTAGGTTTAGGATTTAAGGTTTAAAATTTAAGTTTAAAATTTAAAATTTAAATTTAAAATTTAAAATTTAAAGTTTAATTTAAAATTTGATTTAAATTTAAAATTTAAATTTAAATTTAAAATTTAAAATTTAAAATTTAAATTTAAAATTTAAAATTTAAAATTTAAATTTAAAATTTAAAATTTAAAATTTAAAATTAAAATTTAAAATTTAAAATTTAAAATTTAAAATTTAAAATTTAAAATTTAAAATTAAAATTTAAAATTTAAATTTAAAATTTAAAATTTAAATTTAAAATTTAAAATTTAAATTTAAATTTAAAATTTAAAATTTAAAATTTAAAATTTAAAATTTAAAATTTAAAATTTAAAATTTAAATTTAAAATTTAAAATTTAAAATTTAAAATTTAAATTTAAAATTTAAAATTTTAAAATTTAAAATTTAAAATTTAAAGGTTTAAAATTTAAAATTAAAATTTAAAATTTAAAATTTAGGGTTTAAGTTTAGGGTTTGAGTTTAGGAGTTTAAAGGTTTAAGGTTTAAAATTTTAGGGTTTAGGAAGTTTAGGGTTTAAATTTAAGGTTTAAGTTTAAAGGTTTAAGGTTTAAAATTTGAGGTTTGAGTTTGAGGTTTAGGAGTTTTAGGGTTTGAGTTTAAGTTTAAATTTTAGGGTTTAAAATTTAAATTTAAGGTTTAAAATTTAAAATTTAAGTTTAATTTAAATTTAAAATTTAAATTTAAAATTTAAATTTAAAATTTAAATTTAAATTTAAAATTTAAAATTTAAAATTTAAAATTTAAAATTTAGTTTAAAATTTAAAATTTAAAATTTAAAATTAAAATTTAAAATTTAAAATTTAAAATTTAAAATTTAAAATTAAAATTTAAAATTTAAAATTTAAAATTTAAAATTTAAAATTTAAAATTTAAAATTTAAAATTTAAAATTTAAAATTTAAAATTTAAAATTTAAAATTTAAAATTTAAAATTTAAAATTTAAAATTTAAATTTAAAATTTAAAATTTAAAATTTAAGTTTAAAAGTTTAGGAGTTTGAGTTTAAAATTGAGTTTTGAGGTTTGAAATTTTAAGGTTTAAAATTTAAAGGTTTAAAATTTGAATTTAAATTTAAGGTTTAAAATTTAGGAATTTAAAGT
>CM038673.1:30621851-30624351 GCA_021605145.1 Aegilops bicornis | reverse complement strand
TTTTAAAATTTGGGGTTTAAAATTTAAAATTTGAGTTTAAATTTAAAATTTAAAATTTAAAATTTAAAATTTAAAATTTAAAATTTAAAGATTTAAAATTTAAAATTTAAAATTTAAAATTTAAAATTTAAAATTTAAAATTTAAAATTTAAAATTTAAAATTTAAAATTTAAATTTAAAATTTAAAATTTAAATTTAAAATTTAAAATTTAAATTTAAAATTTAAAATTTAAAATTTAAAATTTAAAATTTAGGGTTTAGGGTTTGAGTTTAGGGTTTAAGAGTTTAAGGTTTAGGGTTTGAGTTTAGTTGGGTTTAGGGTTTAGGGTTTAGGTTTAGGGTTTGAGTTTTAGGGTTTTAGGGTTGAGTTTTAAAGGTTTGGGTTTAGTTTAAGGTTTGAGTTTGAGTTTGAGTTTAAGGTTTAAGATTTAGGGTTTGAGTTTGAGGTTTAAAGTTTAAAGTTTAGGGTTTAAAATTTGAGTTTAAAATTTAAAATTTAAAATTTAAAGATTTAAAATTTAAGAGATTTGAGTTTAAATTTAAAGTTTAAAATTTAAATTTAAAATTTAAAATTTAAAATTTAAAGTTTAAAATTTAAAATTTAAATTTAAATTTAAAATTTAAATTTAAATTTAAAATTTAAAATTTAAAATTTAAAATTTAAATTTAAAATTTAAAATTTAAAATTTAAATTTAAAATTTAAAATTTAAAATTTAAAATTTAAAATTTAAAATTTAAATTTAAAATTAAAATTTAAAATTTAAAATTTAAAATTTAAAATTTAAAATTTAAAATTTAAAATTTAAATTTAAAATTTAAAATTTAAAATTTAAAATTAGGGTTTAGGTTTGAATTTAAAGTTTTAGTTGAGTTTAGGGTTGAGTTTGAGTTTGAGTTTGAGGTTTAAGGTTTAGGGTTTAGGGTTGATTTGAGTTTAAAGTTTAGGGTTTGAGTTTGATTTTAGGGTTTGAGGTTTTAGGGTTTGAGTTTGAAAGTTGAGTTTAGGTTTAAAATTTGAGGTTTGAGTTTGAGTTTGGGTTTGAAGTTTGAGTTTGAGTTTAAAATTTAGAAATTTAAGTTTGAAATTTAAGTTTAAGGTTTAAAATTTAAAATTTGAGTTTAAATTGAGTTTAAATTTAAGTTTAAAATTTAAAATTTTAAATTTAAATTTAAAATTTAAAATTTAAAATTTAAAATTTAAAATTTAAAATTTAAAATTTAAATTTTAAAATTTAAAATTTAAAATTTAAAATTTAAAATTTAAAATTTAAAATTTAAAATTTAAAATTTAAAATTTAAAATTTAAATTTAAAATTTAAAATTTAAAATTAAAATTTAAAATTTAAATTTAAAATTTAAAATTTAAAATTTTAAAATTTAAAGTTTAGGGTTTAAGTTTAAATTTAAAATTTGAGGTTTAGGGTTTAAATTTAGGTTTGAGTTTAAGGTTTTTAGGTTTGAGGTTTAGGGTTTGAGTTTAGGGTTTTAAGGTTTAGTTTAGGGTTTAAGGGTTTAAAGGTTTAAGGTTTGAGTTTAAGGTTTAAGGTTTAAAATTTAAGTTTGAGTTTAAAGTTTAAGGTTTAAAGTTTAAGGTTTGAGTTTGAAATTTAAAGTTTAAAATTGATTTAAATTTAAAATTTAAAATTTAAAATTTAAAATTTAAATTTGAGTTTAATTTAAAATTTAAAATTTAAAATTTAAAATTTAAAATTTAAAATTAAAAATTTAAAATTTAAATTTAAAATTTAAAATTTTAAAATTTAAAATTTAAATTTAAAATTTAAAATTTAAATTTAAAATTTAAAATTTAAAATTTAAAATTTAAAATTTAATTTGATTTAAATTTAAAATTTAAATTTAAAATTTAAAATTTAAAGGTTTAAAATTTAAAATTTAAAATTTAAAATTTAAAATTTAAAATTTAAAATTTAAAATTTAAAATTTAAAATTTAAAATTTAAATTTAAAATTTAAAATTTAAAATTTAAAATTTAAAATTAAATTTAAAATTTAAATTTAAAATTTAAAATTTAAAATTTAAATTTAAAATTTAAATTTAAAATTTAAATTTAAAATTTAAAATTTAAAATTTAAAATTTAAATTTAAATTTAAAATTTAAAATTTAAAATTTAAAATTTAAAATTTAAGTTTAAAATTTAAGGGTTTAAATTTAGGAGTTTTAAATTTAAGTTTTAAGGTTTAGGGTTTAAAATTTAAAATTTAAATTTGAGTTTGAGGTTTAGGTTTAGGGTTTAGGGTTTAAAATTTAGGGTTAAAATTTAAAATTTAAAATTTAAAATTTAAAATTTAGGGTTGGTTTAAGAATTTGAGTTGAAATTTGAGATTTAAAGTTTGAGTTTAAAGGTTTGAGTTTAGGGTTTAAGGTTTGAAAGTTTAAGATTTAAGGTTTAAGAGTTTAATTTGAGTTTGAGTTTAAAATTTAAAGGTTAAATTTTGAGTTTAAGGTTTGAAAATTTAAAATTTAAAATTTGAAATTTA
>CM038673.1:27618841-27998235 GCA_021605145.1 Aegilops bicornis | reverse complement strand
CAACTTCGTCTTCTTCTTCGGCGCCCGAGAGATCGGTGGAGTAAAGCTCGATCCGGTGGCGGGCGTCGTTTTTCTCCGACTCTCCCTCTCGGCGGCCAAAGCGGTCGCCGAAATCCGGATGCTCGGCAGTGGCGGGGAGACTTGCCTTTCTCTGCGGGAGGAGGCGGCAGATAGTAAATAATCCGCCGTTCCGCAACTTTGCTCTCCCAAAGGCGGCCTTGCGTCTTCCGTCACGCTCGATGGAGATGTGAGTCCGGCTATGGCTGACAGCCGGGATCCTTGTTTTTCTTCCACGGATGCCGCGATGCCGGCGTCCGAGAACGTCGCGCCTTGATCTCGGCGGGGGAGGCAATCATACGCCCGTGTTGCCATCAGCGGCGGCGCCTCCAAATGCAGACGGACCGGCTTCGTCTTCTGCGACAGCAGCGTCGAGCCTCGCTGGTTCCGCTCCGTCATCGAGCGGCGCTCCTCTCCCTCGGTTATCCGGCACAAATGCGCGGCGCCTAAGCGGCGTGGATATCTCTCACGCGGGCGTGGGCGTACAGGCGATTGGCCCCCAAACAATGGCGATAGCTATGCATGGCGTATTGTTCTTCGGACCCAGCGCCTAGGTGGCCCCAAACCCGGTCAGACGGCGGAGCCCACCATGCCCGATCCATCTCGATGCTGGTAGGCTTCGACAAGCGTCTCATGCTTGCGCGGCAATAAGCCCACGAGGCGCTGGGAGGCGGCGCTTCCAGCGTCAGCGTCGGCGTCTTCAGGAATAGAAGCGGTCCGGTCTTGCGAGAACCAGCTTGTCGAGAGGGTCACGAAGCTCCCTCACGCCCGGAAGGCACTGGCTGTGACGATGGCGAGCACCCTCAGGTGGCGGTGCTTCACGCCGCTCTCCAGCGAGGCGGCTTTCGAAATCGTGCTCCTGCGTTGGTGAGGGGCAGCGTCCGGCGGCAGCGGTGTCGGTCGACCAACGCCGGTGGGTGGAACTCTCGGACTCAAGTCGTGGCCGGGCTTGCGCCCGGCGGCGATGGAAGCTGCTCGAGGAGGCAGCGAGGCGAAATCTCACCGGGGCCGTCCGTGCTGCGTCGGTATCAGAGCTCGTCCCGGGCCGAACCTCGCCCGACAAAGTTCGTGACGAACAGCTCGCCAACCTTGAAAACACTTCTCAGCGCCATCTGGCACGGCGTCAGTCTGCAGAACTCATCGTCTGGCGTGCACACCTAGCCCCATGGTGGGCGCCAAATGTCGAGGTTGGAGTGCGACATATGCCAAGGATGGCTTATCATGGAGGCGAGTAGAGCGTCGCGGTGCACTGGGAAATGGGATGGCCCGAAGACTTGCATGGCCGAATCTTACCAGTTCGGGGCTCTCTGAGGAGATAACACCCCTCTTCTTTGCTCTGCCAGAGGTCTCCACGCATGATCACTATGGCAAGGTGAGTACAAGATTGCTCCTTGAGCTGTTGAGGGTGAGGAAGGAGAAGGAACGCGGCTAGCTCTTCTCTTCCCTCTCTATAATGTGTGTGTCAAACTACTAGCTTCCAACCCTTTGCATGGGTGCCCGGGAAGTTTATATAGGCCTACCCCGAGGGTACAATCATGTCCATTTGGCTAGCGCGAGTCCCTGCCGTCGATCTCTTCAAGTTGCCATCTTCTCCGCCCGACTCCACAGGGCCCGCCCGACCTTGTGGGCCCCGCCCGGATCCCAGCATGGGGCAGACAGCCCTTGTCCGCCCTTGTGGCCCGAAGTCTTACCCGGCTACTGCAGATTCTTGTGCTTGGCTCTTCTAATAGCGTGAGCTTGGTCGGCGAAGTCATGCGCTGATGATCACGCCGCTTTGGCGGCGATCACTGTTGCCATTCCCTGTCTTATGCGGTTAATGGCGCATGGAGCAGAGTGGGGAGGGCGGCCGACTCTCGAGCCCGACTCAACAGGTCCGTCTTTGAGCGCTCTCGCCCGTCACTTCTGCACTCCCGGCGGCGGTCCCGCCGTCCTTGGGGTGAAATGCAGACGAGCCATCATGGAGTCTGAGAATCTTCCCGCAGTGCTTGCGTGTCGGGGCGGCGTGCTTGATGCGGTCTTGCGCGCGGGCCGGAGATCTCCGTCGATGCGGTAGCGCTCTTGTATGCCATGCCTCTCTTTATGGCGAGCGCAGTCGGGCGCGGCGGCTTTATCCCATCCGGCTTCGCGATGTCGCTCGAGCAAGAGGTGGAGGAGTTGTGGGCCGACTCCCGTGGCGGCTTCATCGGAAGTCGGCGGCTTGGAGTCGGCTCGTCTCGAGCCGTCTCTGGGACTTCGGCTTCTACGAGGCGATCGGCTGACTCGTCGCATACGACTCTCTGGCAGCTCTTAAATCTTAGGGTCTTGAGAGCGCTTGATGCAGTCTGCCCGATGTTTTGAAAAGAGTCCGCAGGGCTCGGTTTGCCTACTCGTGGCCCATTACTCCGACATGTGTCTTGCGTTTGTCATTGTTTTCCTTTTAAACCAAATAGCGTAGGTGCTTTGGATAGCCGATCTGTACTAGTACTTTCCCCACTTCCTTTCCTCTGTGAACCACATCCTAGATTTATGCTATACAACTTTCCCCACTACTTTCCCCCATTCCTGTCCTGTTTGAACCAAGTCTTAGATTCATGCGATACAAGATTCCCAACTACTTTCCCCCTTCCTTTCCTTTTTGAACCACGTCCTAGATTCATTCTATACAATGTTTCCCACTACTTTACCCCATTCATTTCCTCTTTGAACCACGTCCTAGATTCATGGTATACAACTTTCCCCACTACTTTCTTGTTTGATCCAACACCTAGATTCCGGTCTTGACGGAAGGAAAAGCCCACATGCAGCTAGAAGCAATGCATGTGGGACAAATAAATTATACCTTAAAAGTTCTTGGGGTGTGGTTGGGTGGGCGACAGGAGGCCGTTAGACTCACACACATGTCTGTTGAGTGAAGAAAGAAGAAGGGGTCCGAGCCCTCAGCGCCTTGTTGGGTGAAAGTGAACAATTGCGCCGGTGAGTGGATTCCCTCCCTTCCTTACAGCTGTACGACAGCGTTAAGCCCCTCCTTCCCTTCTACCGTGAGACGGATCACGCGGCTCTTTTGACCAGTGATGAGGGGAGAGAGAGGCCAACAAAGTCTTGTTTAGATCGGGAGAGGTGAGAGGTGTGAAGAGACCAACTACAAGCCAGACCCGGTGAGGGGAGAGAGAATATGAAGTCTTGTTTAGATCTGGAGAGGGGTGAAAGTGTGAAGAGCAACTTCAAGCGCTGAGGCTCCGGTGTATATATATCTTGGAGAGAGTGTGAAGAGTGAAAACCCTAGAAAACAAGCGCCGAGGATGCATCTTATCATGTGATGAGGTGATTATCACGGTGCTTTCACCGGAATCAGTATAGCTCTCGTATCCATCCATTTTGACCACGGTCGAAAGAATCCTCCCGGCATGCAATTATGCTCAAGTGTAGTTATCAGAACCCGAGACCTCCAAGTTTGATGGTAGAACAAGCTAACCAGCTACACAACCCTCCCCTTATGTTCGCGATAGGAAGATAACCTTTTATACATTCCTGCATTCATGTGACAAGCATGCCATGTTTTTTTTGTGTGTGTGGGAGTCATTGGGATTTAAATCATAATCGTGTCATGTGGCTTTGGTGGTAAGACTATCCACAGTGGTGCAGAAATAATGCAGCCTTAGTCACCTTACCTCTCTCCCGTGAAATGCGTTGGGTCCCACTAGTTAGAGGGTGAAACAAACAAATTAATAAGAAAGAAAATTAAAAGCGCCAGCGGTGTATCTTACCTCACACATCTACGCTCTTGCTAGGGAACACTATCCCATTGATGCCCTGTTTGCTCACGTACTATTTTAAAGTGAATCCTTATTATAACATGCACACAATTTTGGGCACTTGTATTAAACCCTAAGTGGGTGTGCTACGTATCTCGTAATCTGACTCCCTCCGTCTAGGTGAAATAAGTCACGTTAGAAGGCGCAGTGGGACCAAGGCGCAAGTAGATTGGAGGAGAAGGAGAAACTTGACCGGTCATTCCTCCAATCAAAGCCCGGATTTTTGTCTCTAAACGCAACAATTAATCCAAACAACTAAGAGATGTCGTTTTAGCTACCATGCAGGGCCACGTATTGTCGGTGTACAAAAAGAGGGGTACACTTTTTGTACCCCTATAACTGTGCACGGGCAGTCTGAGCCACGGACACCACCGCATCGAGCAAGGCAAGGGAGGTGAGCCAAGGTAAGAATGACTTCGGAAAGGAAGCAGAACGATGCCAAGACCAAGACCACAAAGAGCAAAGTGGAATGACGGACTCCCGGAAAGATCCTTATAGGCGGCTTCAACAAACCCGAAAAGACCCTTGAGTCCACTACCCCCATGGGGCAAGGATTCAGGAGACATCCCCGTGGTGGCATGCAGATCTTTGTGAAGACATTAAAGATCACATACACACTATAGAAGACGACGACCCTTGGCGGGATCCTAGCCAAGGAGGACCACAAGGTCCCCGTCAAGAGCCTTGCCGGGGATGACAGCAGGCGCCATGGCAAGACTCTTGCCGAGACCCCGGCAAGACCCTTGCCGGGTCTACGACGAGGCCCTCGCCAAGGGCACCCGTAGGGCCACCATCAGGCTCACGCCAATCAAACCTCCACCACTGTTCGCATGCATTGCCGGCCTGACCCAACCAGTTAGGCGGGCACCTGCGTGGCGGCAAGCAGATCTTCATGGAGACCCACCACTCGCCACTTCAGGCTGCACACTGCCTACATGGCACCACGGGCACGGCATGGCGCAGTAGCGATGTGGTAGGGGAGGCGGTGATCCAGAGGCAGAGGCTCTCCCCGTCCCAATAAAAACAGGACACCTAAGCAAGGCGCATTAAATGCGCCTTGTCATGTAATGTGAGGATAAACTTCGCATCACATGCCCTTTCCACCTCACATTGTGCCCTTGTGGGCAACCCTTTCCCCTATAAAAGGAGGCCCAAGGCTGACCAAGAGGGGAGATTCGGCTTTTTGGAGCTCCCTCGTGCCCCATTGCTGGATTCAAGAACACCAGATAAACAAACCACCAAAAGTAGTAGTAGGGTTTACGCATCCTCGCGGACTAGAACCCTGGATAAGGAGACCGTGTGCTATCTGTTTGATCAGCTCTTCTCATGACCCAGCCGCCACGCAACCCGTAGGTAGGGATTCTTGTGATCCCATAGGTGTAAATCCCCCGCCGCGACATCTTTAGTAGCGCCCGGTAGTAGAAGTCTGCCGATTGTGAGAATCGGCTCTAGCGATTAGCGACACTCCTTCATCTCTGTGACCCTTGAAGAAGGAAGGAGACGGAAGATCGGCCCGGCTCGGCGATCGCCAATGTGAGAAGCTAAGTTACTGCTTGAACCTTTATTTGTGCTACTCTTCTTATTTGAGGTTATTCACCCCCGAGATGTCACGCCTTTGTATGAGAAACATGCACGCCAGGGGGCTCTCCCACGATCGGCAACGCCCTTGCCCTGTTTCGACTTCGCTTAACAGCTCAAGCGGTAGCGTCGAGAATGGCAGAGTAACCTTCCGCGATCGACAACGCCCTCGATTCTGACTCGAGTCAAGCTCGACAGTTGGAGCGGCCACGTTTGGAACGGAAAGGTGGATCGTCCGGCGTGCAGCGTGCCGGCAGGCCACAGGGATCCGGCCCCCAAAAGCGCCGCTAAAGGGCTTCCGCGCCCGGCAAGCCTACCCGACGACGAGGGCACACATACAAAGAGGAATTGAGCGGAAATAACATGCATGAAAATAAAGAGTACTTCAAAGTTATATTACATCACGTCACAGGCTCGCGGTTCTAACTTCAAAGATAAAATTTGTCTTGGTCGGGAACCCGCAGCGAAAAAGGGCAGGATGCTCAATCTGGACAGCTGGCCTTCCACCCTCTTGATTTAAATCGATCTTTGCCGTTGGTGATGGGCTTGATCGCTCCTTGAGCACCGTGAGGTCAACACCGTCCGGCAAGCCCTTCATCGAGGCCGCGAAGTCAAGGTCGGGATTCCAGTGCGCCACCTTGGCGAGGACCTTGGTCACGACCCTCCGGCAAAGTCGTCGGGCCTCCTCGGTCGGCCTGGCCGTCCTGGTGGAGTGAAGATAGGCCAAGGCTCCAAGGATGCCCTCGAAGAACTGGGTTAGCTTGGCGTTGACGGTCCCACTGCGCTCGGGGGCGTACCTCATGTTTGGCACCCCCATGGTGGCCAATTGCGAGGTGACCCTGCCAGCGACGACCTCCAGATGGCTGATCCACCTATTCTCGCCCACCACATATTCCTGGTGGGAGGCGGCCTCGTTTTCCGCAGTACCTTCTCCTCCTCGAGCCTCACAGTTCGAGGTCTCCTCCCGAGCCACGCTCTCCTCTGAAGCATCTTCTTGAGACCCTCGATTTAAGCTTGAGGTCTCTCGATGGAGTTCTGCGCAGCGTCGGAGAGCTCCATGATCCTGCTGATGACCGCTCCTTGTGCCTCTAACAAGGCGGTTGGCGTGTTCTTCTCGACGGACAGCTTGAGGCTGCTCGCTTCCAGTTCGTCAGCTCGCTTCGAGCTCCCCTGCACCTTGCGGCATGGGCGAGCACGGGCATCGAGTGCCTCTTTGTGCCTTTGCTCCATTTCGGCTGGCTGGGTCCGTCGCGACAAGAACCGCCTCGAGCTCCTCATCCTTGCCCTTGGGCGTGCGCTAAGCTTAAGCTTCACGCACGGAGAGGTCCTCTTCTGAGAAGTCCAAAGGCTTCGACGATGCTGGTTCGGGCAACCGGCTGCGGCGGCCAAAGTTCGCCGCCTCTTCCTCAAACCTTCTCGGCGTCGGCCATTTTCATGGTGAGCTCCACATCAGCTTTCGGCCAATTCCCTCCTGAAAAGGCCCTTCTGCTTCTCATGATGCGGGTGGAACCAAGTGGCGTCTCGACATACGGCGCCTTGAAGTCCACCTCTGCGTTGTCCACCGCTGCCATCACGGACTTGATCTTGTCGGTAGAGACGCGATGAAACACTGGAGCTTAGGAAGTCGGCCCCCATGGCGCAGAAAAGCTGCTCTTACGGAGAATCGTTGCCGCCATCAGCGCTGGCTCATCAACCACATCAAGCCCGGTGGCGGCAAGCACCTCGCCGTCAAGGCTTCCACTTAGTGGGCCTCGGCAGCGCCACAGGAAAATGGACGAAAATATCGTCGCCCACCTTCGAGATATCTGCTGGGCCCGAGGCTGAGGAGGAGGGAGGGGCTGGTCACCCGCCACCTCTTCCTCGGCGGAGGCCTTGCCAGCCTCACCGGCAGGTCCACCGCTGGTGCCCTCGGCAGAAGCCTCGCCGGACGCCTTGGCGGCTCCCGCAGCGGCGTCCTCGGCAGCACCCTTGGCGGCCTCGTCAGCAGCGGCCTCATCAGCATCTTTGGCGGCCTCCTCAGCAATGTCTCCAACAACAGTGTCCACGTCCTCCATGTTTGTTGAAGGAGGGCCTGGGCAGCAATGGGGGCGATGAAGCCAAGAAAAGAATAAGGGGGAAACAGAGACGAAGGACAGACAACTCTCACCGGTACCGAGTGTGAAGCGAAGTCCCTCTCACTTGACATTTTGGCACCCATGGCGAGTCACCAGCGCCCAAGTTCCCCTCTTCCTCCATGGATGTGGGCTCCGTGCCTAGTTCCCTTGCCGGGGACGCCCCCCGCGGCGGCATAGTCGATGGTGGTGGTGTGTTAGGAGCAGCCCTCTGTGGCTCCTCCTGCTGCCGCTCCCCTCCTGCAAACCCGGCAAGGTGAGCATCATAGCATCGAGCGCCTACCACATGTCGAGTAAGAAGAGGGTGTGAACTTCTGTTTGGGGGCTGCGGCTGGGCTGCTGTGTCAGGCTGCTCGGCACCACCAGTGGTGTCTCTGAAGCCCAGTAGAGGACTGACCGGCCAAGGTCCTCGCCCTCTTAAGCCCTCTGGGCCGCGTCTCTGTCTCCATGCAAAAGCAAAATGGAACAAGAAAAGCGACCCGATTTGGGGAAGTGGAAATGGCCAGTGAGAGCAGTGCCACTCGTCATCCGTCTCCTCATCTTCCACCAGGTTTCCTTTTCCTCCGGGCTGAGAAACCCGAGATCAAGGGAGCTCCACATCATCATCCCGAGTGAAGAGGCTGGGAGGAGGCGAAGAAGGCGGCGGGGTTTGTGCGCGCCTGGATGAGGAAGGGGTCGTCGCCTTCTTCTTCTCGGCGGCCTTCGCCATCCCCTTCGCTGTCGTGGCCCTCGTGTGGCGCCCGGACCCCTCCAGGATCAATTGAGGCCGCATAGCCCTGCCGGGTTGGACCGGCTCGCCGGAGCCAGCTTGCCGCAGGACTTGCCCTCTTGCCCTGATTGGCGTCGAGCCTGCCGCCACATCCTCCTCCTCCGATGACTCGTCGGCCGCGTCCTCGACAATGAAAGCTCCAAAGCATCGGCAGCTGCTGACCTCCCGGTGGCCGCCGCCCGCGGGGGTGAACTGCTCCTCCTCCACGCGGCCGTCGCGGCCTTGTCCTCCACACCCGGCGCTACTAGCCTGCAGCAGCAAGTCTGTGCCTCCGTCGCCCTTGTGGCGATGTAGTCCAGCTCCACACAGGTGAGTGTCCGCGATGACAAAGCCACCGCTCGGCGTCGGCATTGGCGTATACCTCGGTCAAGGAGTCGAAGAATTGCTGCACATACGCATCCGTCGGCTCTGCCACCGGCTCGAGTGAGGCGGCGTGTTGCGATCCGACATCATAGCAATGATCTCGGAACCGGCGTGAGTTATTGCTGGCGGGACCACACCCGCTGGCAAGCTGGAAGAATGACCCCTTGGCGGCCTTTACCCGACCTTTTGCGGCAGCCCTCGCGGCCTTGCCGGTCCGTTCAACCTCACCGTCGCAACCCACACCAAAAATTTGGAAAAGCCCGGTGACAGAAGTGGGCATGCCCCATCACCGTGAAGTTGTGATCGAGGCGGTGAACCGCATAATGTCGGCGGGTTAAGTAAAAAGCCATGCTGGCCTCCCCTTGTTATGTAACGGGGCTATCCGGCGGCGAATGAAGTCCGCCCCGATCATCTCCAGGGTGAGCCCAGCCCGGGTCAGCCAGAGGATCCTGGTGGTGGCGACAATAAGCCTCCCGTCGGCAGCATCAACATCACCCGGTCATTGCCGCGGACCGGCGTTCGGCAGACCTTGCAGAATTCCGGGCGGGTCTTCGTCTTTGATCCGGCACCGCCGGCCACGCCATTCATCCCACCTCTCCTTCATGGCACCGTCCGATCGCCCCTTGGATCTTGAGATCCGAGCTGGCGCTTATCCGAGCGGCGCCTCGGGCTGGATTCGAGGAGAGAAATAATGGCGAAAAGAGTGCCGTGTTGGGCTGCACTCCGGCAAAGCGTTACGCAAAGATGCGCGAAGAGATCCAAGCACGCCACCGCATTGAGTGAAAATCAGAGAAGCGAAAGCGAAGGTGTGCATGATGTCACGAAGAAATCGGAAAAGGGGCACAACCATAAGAAAAATGTCGACAAAAAGGGATACCGATTTGGGCGAGGATCGGCTGGCGGCAGGAATGGCCTTGCGTCGCAGGTGCCAGTTCTCTCCCCGTCTTCACTCCCCATAAAGGCTTGAAGGGGCTGGAGCTCATGAACATTTAACCGACAAGGGAAGAAGAAAAGGCGGACTTGTCCGGTCCCTGACAATGGCAGCTCTCCGTGACTCCACGGTCCTGGAGCTCTTAGCCACCCCCTTGCCCTTGGCGGATTTGGGCGCCATGGCGGCCAAGAGGTCTAGAGGATTGAGGAAGAGGGGTGGTGAAGCAGCGACGGCGGGTGATGGTGAAAGCTTAGGAGGGAAGGAAGAGAGGAAACGGCGGCTCTGAGATTGGAAAAGATAAGGGAGAGGAGGATAAAGTGAGCAGCGTGCCCACGGTTATTCCTTCTTATGGGGGAAAACGCGGGCCGCCTCCTTTCACATTAACTGCAACGTGACGCATGCGTGCAGAGCCCAGCCCCACGCATGCCGCCGACATCACGCACGCCTCCCACGCCCGAGCCACCTGCAGCGGGAGGCATGGGAAGCGCATGAGCCTTGTGAAAGAGACTTACTGTGGTAAAAACCACCTCGCCTGCCCGCGCACCATTTTGGGCCCTAGCCCAGCAGCAGCGATGCGCTTACGTGTGGCCCAAGCCCGGAGGCTCTGTCGGTGTACAAAAGAGGGGTACACTTTTGTACCCCTATAACTGCATGCACGCAGGCGATCTAGCGCCCACGGACACCACCGCACCGAGCAAGGCAAAGGGAGGTGAGCCAAGAATAAGGGCGAAACTTCGAAAAGGAAGGCGAGCAGCGCCAAGACCAAGACCACAAAGAGCAAAGGGGACGAAGCGGACTCCCCGACAAGACCCTTGCATTGGCCACTGCGCCCCACACCTACAGGCGAATCACCCTTGAGTCCCACTTTGCCCCCATGGGGCAAGGATTCGGGAGACATCCCTGTGGTGGCATGAAGATCTTTGTGAAGACATTCAAGATCAGATACACACTATAGAAGACGACGACCCTTGGCCGGATCCCAGCCAAGGAGAACCACAAGGCCCCCGGCAAGAGCCTTGTCGGGGATGACAGCAGGCGCCACGGCAAGACTCTTGCCGGCCCTCGCCAAGGGCACCCGTAGGACCACCATCAGGCCCACGCCAATCAAACCTCCACCACCGTTCGCATGCAGCTGCCGACCCAACCAATTGGGCAGGCACCTGCGTGGCGGCAAGCGGATCTTCGTGGAGACCCACCACTGCGCCACCTCGGTGCACCGCCTGCCTACATGGCACCACGGGCACGGCGCTGGCCAATGCTGTGATGTCAACCACGAGGGGCAGCCAGCGGCAGACGAGCGAGGCTCTCCCCGTCCCGATAAAGCAAAGACACCTAAGCAAGATGCATTAAATGCGCCTTGTCATGTAATGCGAGGATAAACTTCGCATCATCATACCCTTTCCACCTCTCGTAGCCATACCGGTGGCAACCCCTTTCCCTATAAAAGGAGGCCCAAAGGCGACGGAGGGGATTCGACCTTTGGAGCTCCTCACGCCCCATTGCTAGTTCAAGAACACCTGATAAACAAACCACCAAAGCAGGAGTGGGGTTTTACGCATCCTCGCTGCCCGAACCTGGATAAGGAGACCGTGTGCTATCTGTTTGATCCGCTCTTCTCACGACCCCGCGCCCCGCAACCGTAGTAGGGATTCTTGTGATCCCATTGGTGTCGTCCCCGCACTGACACGTATTATCTCTCATGCAAGCCGACTTTGATTTCTTGACTGATCAACGTGTAGTTGCGCTCCATGCATTGGGTTTCCAGGAGAGATAACAAGGCAGAGTAAGGAGCGTTTGGTTACATTGCTTAGGCTGGTCATAGTGGTGAGTAACTTGTATTAGTAGAACATGCATATTTTACTAGTCTATGTTACTACTACGCGAAGTTTGCCGTCGGAAGCGAGCCGATGTGGCTCTCCTGAGCTAGCAAGGTTTTTCTAGCCCACCCAAGCTAGCTGGACCACAAAAGCTAACATATTTAATAGTTCCAAGCGCCTAACCTTGCCCGGCTATGCTATAAGCTGTTCTTGCTAAGGATCCAAACACTCCCTAAGTAACAACGCTCGCTAGAAACGAGGCTAGGAGGGGATTGAGATGCGAAGTTAATTCACGACGCCTAAACATTTTGGGAATATTTGATTTCTGTAGGATGACTTAACACCTAGACGGAGGGAGTACTACTCCTCTGTCCAGGTTTGATGGAATATTCGTCACCTCCTCTCTTCTTGTACGTACTCCATTTGTATCTCACTTCATGTGGCTTCGCACTCACACGATTTTCCTATTCTATGAACCAGTGTGTGCGTGTGTGTGTTTAACAACGTGTGTGTGTTAGAGAGAGCGACAGATCGAACTACTCCTACAGAGAGATGGTGTGTAGTGTACGATTTTAGCCGCAAGAGTTGGTGCATCCTCTCGTTTCCGGGCGTCCAGTAGGAACAGGCGGACAACTGCCACGCCCGCTCCTGACCAGCCTGGCCCACCCAAAGCCCCTTCATCGCCCGCGTGCACTTCCCGCCCGAAACAGTCAGCGGCATCCCAAAGAATCGGTGCCGCATTCCTGCCCGGGCAGAGCGGACGTGACCTCTCACTGGCACCTGCGTTGAAGGGAGAAGCGGATTCAAGAGTGATGGTTGCTTCGTCCGTCCAACTTACTGTTGGGTCTATATGATTTGACGGCTCAATGGTCATTATTACTGAGGTGGTAGGACTTCTGGATTTCCCACGCTTTCGGCGAAAGGATGTACTACTAGATTACAATTTTCTCCATTCTTACGGCGGAGGAGTGCAAGAAGCGGTGAAACACACGACTCGGTGTACATGGCCCACCTCACACTATCACCATATTTTACGGACACCGTCGACACCTAACTCTTTACATAGTACTCCCTCCATTCCTAAATATAAGTCTTTGTAGAGATTCCACTAGGTGGACTACATACTGAAACAAAAAAGAATGAATCTACACTTAAAATGCATCTATATACATCCATTATGTGGTTCATGGTGAAATCTCTACAAAGACTTATATTTAGGAATGGAGGAAGTACTTGTATAGTACATATCTTGTAATTTATCGTGAGATAGTACAATGCTATGAAGCTTCCGACTTACATTACATGTATCTTGCATCCAAGGTTGCCCGTTGCAACATTTCATCAAATACAAAGGAGAATAACATGCATGCTATTGTATCTCAATGATTGACAGATCATAGCAAATATCTACTCCCTCCGTTCCAAAATAAGTGTCTCAACTTTATGCTACATACGGAGCAAAATGAGTGAATCTACACTCTAAAATATGTCTATATACATCAGTGTTTGGAGTATGTACTAGTAGTTCATATTGAAATCTACTAAAGGACATATATATTCCAAACAATATAATAATCTCTCTAACCAAGGTAGTAGGGACGAGGAGTAAATGGAGGGAGTAGTAAATTTTTCTCCTCGTCCTATGAGCCACCGCGCGGGTGGGCGAGGGAGCGGGCGTAAGGCGTATAGTACTACTACTATACTACTCATGCAGTCTCTAGCCATTGAAACAGAGACAGCTAAAGAAAAAAATTATCCATGCAGTCCCTAGCCCTTGAACCGTAAATCCTAACCAGGCTTTGATTTGCTGGCAACGTCGGTGCTTCCTAAGAAATGAAGTTTGCAACCCTTTGACCATCGGATCATTTTGTGCAGTTTCACCAAAATCGAGATGAGCATCCACATGTGGCAAAGAAATTGAAGAAGCGTGATTAGAATAAGATTCTGTGACTAGTTGATGAGACATAAACTCATCATCACAAATACAATACGTAGAAGCGGTAGAAGTATGTGCGGGGCAAAGAAGTAGAGAAATATCCACAAGGAGTGATGTGGGAAGGCTGGAAGCGATGGTGCAAGCCATTTGTAAAGGGAGTTGTACCTGAGGGATGTCGGGATGTCGCTCAACCTAGAGGAGGGCGGCGGGAGGAGGCAACTACCCACATCGTGGCAGTGAGCAATGGACAAAGGCAACCTCACCGGCTTTGTGAGAGAGAATGGCGGGGACCCCTGATCGGGATGTGCCGATAGTGGGTTTTCACCGTCAGCGACGGCGACCGCATCTACAATAAGCATCCACCCCTTCCCCCGGCGGACGTGATCCGCCGGGATGTTAGAGATATGGCCACAGTGGTTTTGTGCGAGAGAGTATGAAAACTAAAGAGAGAAACCCCAGCAAGCAACCGTGTAGGCTCGTCCTGCCTATGTATATAGTGGAGCGGTTTCCTTTTCTCTCCATATGAACCTATTTATATTGCGTACGTGCCACTGAAGAAAAAAAATTATTTATAAATGACGCGCATGTTGGCGTTTTGGGAACGGGGGTAACCAGACTTGCCTGCCTGCGGCCTGCGGCGTGGCTCAAGGGGTGGCCCAGTATGGCCCATCTTCATCAACACAAGCTCAAGACCCTCGCGAGGGGCCAAGCCTCGCGGGGCGGACGACAGGAAGCTTCCTCAGGCACGACCTCGTCAGGCTGGCTCGCGAGGAGGCGGAGAGATCAAGGCGGGGTTCCTCACAAGCTGCCCATGACGCAAGCTGAGGGACTCCTGGATGAGGGGGTGTCCGGATAGCCGAACTATCACCGTTGGCCGGACTCCTGGACTATGAAGATAAAAGATTGAAGACTTCGTCCCGTGTCCGAATGGGACTTTACTTGGCGTGGAAGTCAAGCTTGGCGATACGGATATGTCGATCTCCTACCATTGTAACCGACTCTGTGTGACCCTAACCCTATCCGGTGTCTATATAAACTGGAGGGTTTTAGTCCGTAGGACGAACAACAATCATACCATAGGCTAGTTTCTAGGGTTTAGCCTCTCTGTTCTCGTGGTATATCCACTCTTGTACTACCCATATCATCAATATTAATCAAGCAGGAGTAGGTTTTTACGTCCATCAAGAGGGCCCGAACCTGGATAAAAACATCGTGTCCCTTCTCTCCGGTTACCATCCGCCTAGACGCACAGTTCGGGACCCCCTACACGAGATCCGCCGGTTTTGACACCGACATTGGTGCATTCATTGAGAGTTCCTCTGTGTCGTCATCCTTAGGCCTGATGGCTCCTTCGATCATCAACAACGACGTGGTCCAGGGTGAGACTTTTCTCCCCGGACAGATCCTCGTATCCGGTGGCTTTGCACTGCGGGCCAATTCACTTGGCCATCTGGAGCAGATCGAATGATACGCCACTGGCCATCAGGTCAGATTTGGATGTTTGAACTACACGGCCGACATCTGCGGAGACTTGATCTTCGACGGATTCGAGCCACAGCCAAGCACGCCGCACTGTCTCGATGGGCACGATCTAGCTCGCCGCGAGCGGTGCCACGGAGGCGCGCAGCGTCCGCTCCGACCCTTAGCTTCGGAGCCGACTCCGCCGATCGAGGGCGAGTGGTCGGACACCACATCTGGGCTACGATCTCTATGGCGATTGAGCGAACTCCATCCTGTCGCTGCGAAGACCGTGACTCCAAGGTGCCGGACTCCTCTCCGGACTACGAACCCTCCGTGCCCCTGCCAATCGAATCCAATTCGGCGCCGGTTATGGAGTTCACTTCCGCGGACATCTTTCAACACTTGCCGTTTGGTGACATCCTGAATTCACTAAAGTCTCTCTCTTTATCGGGAGAGCCCTGGCCGGACTACGGTCAGGAAGGTTGGGATGCGGATGACGAAGAAATTCAACGCCCACCCACCGCCCACTTTGTAGCCACTGTCGAAAGCTTAAACGACATGCTCGATTTCGACTCCGAAGACATTGACGGTATGGACTGGCGATGTAGGGAGACAACCATGAACCAGCACCTATGGGATCTTGGACAGCCACCTCATCCCACGATGTATACATGGTGGATACACCTAAAGGAAGTGACGACGAGGAACAACGGGACACTACGAAGGATAAATCCCTCGAAAAGCAGTCAAAACGGCAACGTAAATGCCGCACCAAGTCCCACCTCGACAAAGACGGCAGCCACACAGACCCAGCCATAGAGCAGGGCGAACCGGTGGACGACGAACATGCTATCGTGCAACCGTCTGAACAGGACAATTTGGATTAACAACCCGTCCCCGGAGAAGATAACAGTCCGGACGATCTCATGCCGGACAAATTGTTGGAGCAGAAGAACCTCCACAAAAGGCTCGTCGCCACTTCGCGTAGCCTGAAAAAGCAGAAGCGGAAGCTCAAAACAGCGGAAAATGCACTCAGAATCAGATAGAGCAAAGTACTCAACACCATGAGAAATGCTGGCTGACGATGCCAAACAAAGAGCTTCCGAGCGCAAATTACTGCCCGAATTGATGAGGAGGCCGTGAAACCTCCGCAATCAAAGAACAAAGAGGCCGCCCGGTGGATGAAGCGACCACATGGCAAACATGGAGCGGCAACCGGCGCCGCACACAAGCCGGCACGCGATCCGCATAAGGATTCACATCAAAAGGATGGACCAGTTAGGTCCATCTATGGGCCGAGAAAGCAAGCTTTTCCAAGCAATGCAACACGCCAAATATCTGAACATCACGGCACACCCAAATATAGGGTGCCGTGCACCTTTTGTGTTTCACCGATGAGGTGCTGGATCACGAATTCCCAGCGGGATTCAAACCCATAAACATAGAGGCATACGACGGAACAACAGACCCTGGAGTCTGGATTGAGGATTACATCCTCCACATACACATGGCTAGAGGAGATGATCTCCATGCCATAAAATACTTACCCCTCAAACTCAAAGGGCCAGCCCGGCATTGGCTCAAAAGCATCCTTGAAAATACCATTGGAAGTTGTGAAGAGCTCGAGGATGCTTTTAAGACCAAATTTTCAAGGACTTATGTCCGTCCTCCCGGGATCTGAGCGATTTAAGTCACATAACTCAACAACCCGGAGAGTCAGCCGCAAGAATGCAGAACAGGTTCCTCATCAAAAAGAACCAAATAGTCGA
The DNA here is from genome assembly GCA_021605145.1 of Aegilops bicornis. Classification (NCBI taxonomy): domain Eukaryota; kingdom Viridiplantae; phylum Streptophyta; class Magnoliopsida; order Poales; family Poaceae; genus Aegilops; species Aegilops bicornis. Next base: position 27,981,652 of record CM038673.1, on the reverse strand, counting down.
TTGTCCGGACGCCAAGCCTTAGCAGCTTTCAAACACAACGTCCGAGACGAATGGCTCGCTGTGACACCTCGGCCAGAGAAGCCGAGAACAATGGCTGCATTAACAAGCCTCATGACCCGCTTTTGCGGCGGGAGAGGATAGTTGGCTGGCAAGATGCAGTACCAATGACCCAAGTACATCCGAAGTCGGGGATGGAAATGGAAAACCATGGCGCAGCAAGGACCAGCGCGGACAAAGGGAAACAGCCGAAGAGCACGGCGATCAGCGCCCGGATTGAAGCTCCGGCAGAATCATCAAAACTGCCCCTCAAGGACAACAACATGACGAGCTATCCAACCTAAACAAAATCTTGGACAAAATATGCCAAATCCAAAGTACTCCCGGAAGCACGCAAAGCATACCCACGAAGATTGTTGGGTCTTCAAGCAGTCCGCAAACTCAATGCCGAACACAAGGGGCTCGACACACCAAGCGAGGACGATGACGAACCCCACAAGAAGAGCACCGGAAAACAAAATAATTTGCCACAAAAAGTCAAAACAGTGAACTCACTTCAAGTGACAAAATGGAAAAACAGAGCGACGCCCATAGAAACACGCGCCTCACAGTCTATCCCAGCAGAGTCCCAACGATGGTTGTCAAAACCAATCACCTTCGATCATCAGGACTATTCCGCAAGTATCCGGAACGCTGGATGGACTGCCTTGATATTAGATCCTATAATCGACGGACTCCAATTTACACAAGTCCTAATGGACGGAGGCAGCGATCTAAACCTGCTATATCCGGACACAATCCGCAAAATGGGGATAGACCCAACCAAAATTCACCATAGCAACACCTCCTTTAAAGGGGTAATGCCAGGCCTATATGCCCATTGCACGGGCTCCCTACTGCTAGAAGTTGTGTTCGGGTCATCCGACAACTTCCGTCGTGAACAGTTAACCTTCCACATCGCCCCATTCGAAAGTAGCTATCAAGCACTACTGGGACGCGAAGCTTTCGCCCGCTTTAACGCAATACTGCATTATGCATCACTTACACTTAAAATGCCCGGTCCACGTGGCATCATCTCATTAAAAGGGAGTATCAAGTGTTACCCGAGCATGGAAGAACGTGAGACTGCCTTGACGGCCCCACACTAATCCAGCTCCGCTAATCAAAACACCTGAATAGGTCATTCGAACCCGGACATGGCTAGACGAGTCCGGCATAAACATATAAACGCCTACTAGTGGCATACCCTCGTACAAGGGGCTGCACGCATGTACAACAAGAGACAATAAAGCTCAATTTTATTCACTTTTCGAACCGTACTCTGTTTATTTAATATAAAGTACATTTTTACTTGCGATCTTTTTTTCTTTTCAACTAAGTTCTTCTCTTTTACAGATGAACACCGCGCTACACCCATCCAGGATACGACACAACGGAGACACAGGCGCAGACGTGCAGTAGGGACCCGTTGCAAGGATTCTTTTCAGTTTAAGACCCTGCGTAAACCTTTTTTACTCTCTTGTTGATACACATCCACCGTTTTTTGCTACAACCGAGGAGGAGGCTGGCGTTTTGGCATCGGCCGCACCAGAATTTTTGCGCGTACCTGGACACCCGGGGCTTAGGGCATTATTTTGCCCGTTTTCATAAACACCGAATACCTTAGGGAGTGTTCGGCGTCTCGAGTTAGGCCTTATATGCATCAGCTCCGAATCATGTCTTTGGTCAAATGTTGGATTTGCCCGGCTCCTGTGTTTTGCTCCCTTACGTTCCGTTCTATCGGCTAACGCGGCACCAGGAGAACTACTGCGATTGTGCCCCGGTTCGCCAGTGAGCACCTCGATGAGAAAGCCGAAAACCGGCTGTCATGATATAGCGTGAGACTGGTCAACCACTCGATGACCCACCGGAATGTTTAGAGTTCCCCCGCATTAACGAAGGACCGTTTCCCGGGCAGGCACATACGCGTCCCGAATTCGGGAGAGCGCGGTGCCCCTAGGGGCTATATAGTAGCCCCACCATCGAACTCCTATGGCTAAGTGAAACTGATTGAGAATTATAGTCCGGTTGCCTAGTTTGCTACGCTACCACCTCCTTTACAGGACCAAGACGTTGGATTAAGTGTGAAAATGCGCCTTTTTGCAAACACCCCCGCACTATGTGCGTGGTGGCTGAAGCCGAAGACTGCCATCTTTCGAGTTATATACACATATACATCAACGGGTCAGCCTGAGGTGTTTTTAATACTTGAACGCACAAGTATAAAAAGCTCTTATATTATATTGAAACATTGTTTTCACAAATCATACATGTCATTAAAGCATAATATCCTTGAAAGCACTTTGCGTCTCTATTAAACGAGCGCCCTGCAGGACTTCCTCAAAATAGTGCTCGGCAGGTACTCGGCTTTTGTCCGAATCTCAGGATGCAACGTCGGTGGCCTTCATCTCCGCCCAGTATGTCTTGACACGGGCAATAGCCATCTGCGCACCCTCTATGCATGCTGACCGCTTCATTGCATCGATATGCGGCATCGTACCAAGGAACTGTTGCACCAAGCCAAAATAACTCTTCGGCTCGGGCCTTTTCGGCCACAAATGAGTCACGACAGCCTTCATGGCAAGTCCGGACAACCTATTCAACTCAGCCCATTCGGCCAAACGATCGGTTAATGGAAGTGGATGCTCCGGAATATGGAACTGCGACCAAAAAAGCTCTTCCATTCCGTGATCCTTTTGACCTCGGAAGTGTTCGACCGCGTCTGCGGCACTCGCCGCCAAATCCAGATAAGCATCCTCCGCACCCCACAGCCGGTCCAATTGAGCGTACCTAGGATACGTGAATTTCCTCCGCAACAGAAAGGGATTTCCAGCCGCAATATCTCCGGCCTGACGTAGCTCCTCGTTCATAGCTCTCATGGCAGAGCGAGTATCCTTGGCCTCGGTGGCGGCCTTTTTCAGGTCCTCTTGTTTCGCTCGATCTTCTTTTTCAAGAAGCTTCATAGCGGTCGATAGCATTCTTCAATTTCACGGCCATCTCGGCCATTTCTTTCTTGCTTCGGCAGTGAGCAGCCTGTTCGGCCTTTAGCTCTGCGGCCACCCTTAAAGCAGCCGCATCACTTTCTCTGGCTTCCTCCTTGGCTCGGGCGAGCTCCGCCCGAAGGCTCTCCATAGCAGCGGCACCATCTGCATTAAGCATACATGTTGTAAGGCATGGGCGTCAAGCTCCCTTACCAGGTGTCCGTGGAGAAGTTGCATACTTTGTGACTCGTCAAGCCGCTTATTAACAAGCGTGATGTCCGCATCCGCCACGTCAAGTTGCCACTTCAGTGCGGCAAGTTCATCAGCCCGGCTAGCCACCGGACGCTTCGCCACCTACATAGGAAGAGCGCATATTATACCTGGGGTTATGATCCTCGGCGCACCGTCATTTTTGACACCGCACCAAGTCTCAGGGGCTACTATCTATACATGGCACATTTTATATGCAAAACTGTCAGAAGGTACATCATTTTGCGTACCTCAAAACCCGTCAGTAAACTTACGACAGCTTCATGCAATCCGCTCTCAGCGGATGAAATCCTTTCAATCACCTTACCCATTAACGTACGGTGATCTTTCGAGATAGACGCTCGCCCGAGCAGATCCTTCAGCTCCTCCGACCGTCTAACCATTGGTGCCGGACTCGTCCGGTGGCCTTTCTCGAAGGCCGGACACGAAGGGCTTTGAGGGGACATACGGCTGCCTTCTGGCCCCGCCGGATTTGGAGGAGCCCACCGCGATGACACCTCGGGGTCGTCCACCTCGCATAACGGTACGGCAGGCGAAGGCGTTTTTCTCTCCATCATCTCCGGACCAAGATCCCCTGAAGACGAGCTCTGCTGTGAAGGGATGAGACCCAAACTACAAGGTAAACTTTCGGTTACCTTCAGAAATAAAACGGGGATGTCTCTCTTTTAAAAAAACGCCCCCCTTTACTTACGGCTCATTTGGAGGGCTGATCTCCTTGGGGAAATAGTGCGGCGGGGCATCTCCGCCCTTGAGACCCTCTGGTGAAGATTTCTTCCCCCGCTTCGAGGTTTTGGTCTCCGGATCTTCAGAAGCGGTCCTCTTCTCCCCTTGGAGGGAGGGATTCTCGATCCCCCCTCTCTTGATAGCCTCCTTCACGGAGGTAGTAGTTCCCTTGTTCCCCCCTTTGCCTTCTTCAAAAGGCATAGCCTCTAGCATCTTGGTTATCTGAGGATCCGGCGTGGTCTCGTGGAGGGGGCCGACACCGATCAGTTTTGCTTTGCTATCCACTCATGTTTAAAGGATAGCTCTTTTAAGGGCAAGTGTATGATAAATATGCGGATAGCATGTCAGTGCAGGACTACTTACTTGAGTATTCGGGCGATTGCAGCTCAGACCTGCGTCCTCGGTTAAGTCCGGACACATTGCTTGTGATCCGAAGAACAGTTAGTACATCTCCAAGGGCGTTACGCCCATAAAATATTGGAGAGCTCGTGGTCCCTCCGGATTAAACTCCCACAGGCGGAGGGTACGACGAATCAGCATGACCTGCGCTACTATGACCAGATTGATCTCTCTCTCTCGGAGGTCCCAAATACGGCCCTGCAACAGAGGTGCGTCCTTGGATGGTCCCCAGTCGAGCCCTTTATTGACCCATGACGCCCGCAGTAGTGGAGGACCCGAGCGGAAGGCAGGTGGTGCCGCCCATTTGGTGCCCCTGGGAGCGGTGATATAAAACCACTCCTGTTGCCATAAATTGAGCTCCTCTTGAAAAGATCCCTCGGGCCATGGAGCGTCCGCATTCTTGCTTATAACAACCCCTCCGCACTTCCGCCTGATGCCCTTGATCATCTGCGGCTCCACTTTGAAGGTCTTGAGCCACAATCCGAAGTGAGGGGTAATGCGGAGGAAGGCTTCACATACGACAATGAACGGCATTTAGATGTGGAGGATGGACTCGGATCGAAGTCATGGAATTCCAGCCCATAATAAAACATGAGCCCCCTCACAAAGGGGTCCGTCGGGAAGCCTAAACCCCGAAGGAAGTGAGACACGAATACCACGCTCTCACCAGGCTCGGGAGTGGGAACAACCTGCCCTTGGGCTGGTAGCCTATGCGAAATTTCACCGGTTAGATACCTGGCGTCTCTCAGCTTTAGCACATCTTCTTCCATGACGGAGGAAGACATCCACCGGCCGTGCAGGTCGGAGCCAGACATCGTTGAATGTCCGAAGCGCCTAAATCTGGAGCTTTGGGTGTTGGAACTCGAGGCGAGGGGCGGCTTCGATTGAGATTGAAAGAAAGGAGCGGGCCTTGGTCTCATTATAAAGAGGTTGAATACCAAGAGCCCTCCCCGTGACCGTTCGGGACTCTCCTTCGATGGAGGAGGCGTGCCAACGGGCACGACTGGGTTACCCACGCCCGTATTGATGAGGATCCCAGAATAAAGGGGGCACGATCTCCGCTCTGATAAGACGTGCCGAAGAAACCGCCTCGCTAAACGCGCTGAGGTGGGACAGTAAAAACGATTCGTATAAAGGCCTGGCCGTGGTGTGATGTCACGCCAGGAATACGTCAGCAGATTTGTGCAAAGATTATTCTCTCTACGGTGGTATGTGGAACTTGTTTTGCAGAGCCGGACACAATCCTTGTGTTCAAAATCTTCTATGAAGTATTCGGAGGAGGAACCCGCCTTGCAATGCCGAAGACAATCTGCGCGCCAGACTCGTCATCATTGAAGCCTGGTTCAGGGGCTACTGAGGGAGTCCTGGATTAGGGGGTGCCGGATAGCCGAACTATCACTGTTGGTCGGACTCCTGGACTATAAAGATACAAGATTGAAGACTTCGTCACGTGTCCGGATGGGACTTTCCTTGGCGTGGAAGGCAAGCTTGGCGATACGGATATGTAGATCTCCTACCATTGTAACCGACTGTGTAACCTAACCCTATCCGGTGTCTATATGAACCGGAGGGTTTTAGTCAGTAGGACGAACAACAATCATACCATAGGCTAGCTTCTAGGGTTTAGCCTCTCTGATCTCGTGGTAGATCCACTCTTGTACTACCCATATCATCAATATTAATAAAGCAGGACTAGTGTTTTACCTCCATCGAGAGGGCCCGAACCTGGGTAAAAACATCGTGTCCCTTGTCTCATGCTACTATCTGCCTAGGCGCATAGTTCGGGACCCCCTACCCGAGATCCGCCGGTTTTGACACCGACACAAGCCATGACGACCAAGGGCGCCAGGCGGGCGCCAGCCCGCGTAGTGTCCTCATTTCCTCTTTGGTGCAAAGGAGGCAAGTGCAGGCGAGAGTATCAAGCAAAGGAAACCATTTCGGTGCAACAAGACCAAGACCAACACAACGGCGGGAAGGAGGTCATCGTGGAGCCCAAGCCGGCGTCATCGTCATAGCCTTTGGCAGGCGAGTTCCAACTTTAGTCAGGATAAGTGTACTAGATGTTCCACTTCAAAATGGCCAATTGTTGGCGCCCTTCCCGTTCAATATTTGGGAGGAGGCCCAGGGCCTTTGCCTATAAATAGGACCAGCCACCCACAGTGTAGAAAGAGGTTGAATCTAGAGAGAGAGAGAGAGAGAGAGAGAGAGAGAGAGAGCGATCGAACTCCCCCTAGCAGTTCGTCGCACTAGCCAGGAACAGACCCTCGCGAGGCAGTTCTTCTTTGTATTGTTCATCATGAGCCCCTGAGGCAATACACCACACCACACACTGGAGTAGGGTATTACACCACACTGGTGGCCCGAACCAGTATAAACCTTGTGTCCCATGTGTTGTTCTTTGTGTAGTTTAGATCCTTGCGAGGCGACGAGGTATAGGTAGGTAGGAGGTGAGATCTCCGCATGCACCCCAGAGTTCGAACCTAGAGGGTCTGCCGGAACCCGAAATCCGACATTTGGCGCGCCAAGTAGGGGTGCGCCGGAATCCGCCTAATGCCGCCTAGCGCCCCGTCACATCGTCATCATCATGTCCGGCGACCCAACGGGCAACCCTGATCCCTGGGCGGCCTGGCCCGCCCACGCAGAGCCGCTTGCCCCGGACGACCTCAACCCCGTGCCCCAGGCAGCCCGCGGTCCACAGGGCGCTGCGGGCCGCGGGCGACGCGGTCAGGCAACGTCAGCTCTCACGCCACGGCAGGTGCGGTCGGCAGCAAGGGCCTCGAACCACGCGCTGACCCAGCGCCATACACCCGTCGGGAGCAGGCCAACTCAAGGCGCGCTCACGGTGGCCGAGAGCTACTGCAATGCAGGCTCTTGGAGGCGGCCACGACGTGCTTCGAGCGGGTGGCGTAGCTCACTGGCTTCGCTGCATCGGGGGCTCACCCCTTCTGCACCCAGCTGCCACCTCAGATCCAGGGCAGGCCACACGGAGGCCCCGCGCGCTCCCGCACAACTCCAAGCGGTCTCCAAGGCCACTCCAACGCCAACCAGGCCGTCAGCACCGGGCTAACAGCGGCGTTGCCTCCGCACCCGGCCAGCGAAGGAGGACTCGCCACAGCCCACGGCCCTAGTGGGCCGCCACGCTACCACCCCCAGGTAGGCGCTTCGAGCAGGGTTGCGTGGCACACGGGGCACTACGGCGAAGCATTCGGGGTGGCGGCACCGGAATAGTATGTGCCCCACATGATGGATCAAGGGCACGCGCAGGAGGAAGACCATGGCTCGCTCCTCGGCCCAAGCTGGGGGGAAGAGACACCAGAAGCTGAGCTCTTTCAGGAGCCCCGGGAAGGCCCCGTCGACCGCTCTGGAGGCAGTGATTATCGAGTACCGCTAATTCCTCAGGAGCAGGCATACGCTAACCCAATCCAGCGGCTTCCAACCCCTCAGGAGGAGGGCTCCGGGGGCTGCAGGAGAGGGGCCGAGATCCGGCATCACCACCGCGGCATTCGGACCAAGGCGTCCTCAGGAGGTAGGCCCTCTGCCGGGGAGGTGCCTCAGGGCCTCCCCCCGGCAGAGGACCAGTGGTCGTCGGGGGAACCGCTGGCGACCGCTCTGCCCCATCGGCAGCATCCGCGGTCTCCGGTCGTCGTCGATGGCACTAGAGTGTGGCGCAAGGCGGGGCCCTCGTCTGGCGACATGAAGCAAGGCCGGTACCTGTGAAGAAGGCCCAGTGCCTGTGAAGCTCGCCGCCCCATGACACTCTCACGTAATAATGAGTGGGGCTGTACACGCCCCGTAGTCTCAGGAGCACCGGCCTCTGCGCTGGTGAGAAGATGTCCAAGACTAGACTAGGTGCCAGACGCGGCTGTTTTCTGCTTTTCTTGCTCTTCCCCTTGGCTGTCGTTTTCCCCCCATTTGGATTTAAGTTGGATTTGAGCTTGAGATTTGTGTGTGTTCGGGGAAGGGGTGTTTAGTCTCGTTCGAGCAATCTCTCGCGTTCTGGTTACCACTTTGCCTCAGCTGCCTCCCCTCGTGAGCCCCTCGCGAGCCGGGCCAGGCCTAGCATGCGTGCAGCCCGGACTGCCGTCACCACGCCCTCTCAGGAGGTTCTCATTACAAGTTCAACGGGCTCGTTCAGGAGGCACTCGGGACACTGCAGCCCCCCGCAGGCTACCTCGGGGCCCATGCGGGTCAAAGGTAAACAAGCCAACCAGCTCGTCGCAAGGCCAGCCACTTGGCGCAGGCATACGGGTGATATCGCATCTACTAATACGCTAACTGCAAGTTTTCACACGAAGGGGTCCCCCTCCCAGAATGCTCTTACAATCTTCAGGGCAAAGCCCGAACTCTATCTGCGCAGGGTAAGAAAGCAGGAACAACACGCGGTCAGTCGGATAAATCCCCCAATGCGTCCTCAAGGGCACCTCCTGAATCATTGCTGGCGTCGCTGGCCTCGCCATCGCCCTCCGCGTCGTCATCAGCGGCATCAGGGCCGTTCCCCACGCCGCCTTCATCAGCCGCCACGACCATGCCGTCGATGTCCGTAGTGAAGGCCCTGACGAGGGCATCCACGTTGTCCTCCACCCAGTGCGCCAGGTCGCCCCGGATGGCCTGTGGTACCGGGGCAATGGCGGCATCAAAATCAAAGTTGGGATCCATGTTCTGGAGATGACTGAAGACGCGAGAAAAAGCACGCCCGAGCAGGGCACGGCTCCTCTCCTCCACCAACCTGTTGGCTCGCCCGACCGCGCCTCCAGCTGCGTCACCACGTCGATGAAGAACCGAGGTTACCGGCCGCGATTAACGCGTGAGGCTCCCCAGCGGCCGCCTCACAGATGTTGCCCAAGGCTGAGTTAGCCCTTTCTCGGGCGTCACGAACGCATAGGGCCATGCTCGTGCTCCGAGATCTGCCGGCGGCGTATCTCGTCCTCGTTCCGCCGCGCAACGGCCTCAGCCGCATCCACCCGTTGGCGGAGAAGGAGCACCTCGGCGCGGGAGGAAGTCAGCTCCTCCCGCGCCGCGCCAAGGGCGGTCCGAGAAGCATTAGCCCGCCGCGTCACTTCATCCAGCTTAGCCCTCAGGGTGGCGGTCCATCCTTCCGCTTCGGCCCTGATCAACTCCAGCCTCTCCTCGAACTCGCGCTCAAGGTTCGAACGGGCCGCCGCCACCCGGCGATCAACCTCTTCCAAGTCTCGGATCTCCCATGCAGCAACATCGTCCTCCGCCTGCGCCACCAAGCGCTCTCTCGTCTCTAGCTGCTCGAAGTCACGGGCGCGCTCAGTAGCTTCCAGCGTCAATGCCTCCTCACGTCTCTGGAACTCCGCCTGATCGACCGAAGCCCCCTTCATCGACGCGAGGGCCGTCTCGCGCAGCTCCACCTGCTGCTCCAGGCCTGGAGCTCCCGCGCCCGCTCCTCCGCCGCCTCACGCCGCCGGTCAGCTTCCCGGGCCTCCTCGACGGCCCGGGGAGCAGGCTCCCGTGAAGCCGCCCAGCGACACCTCGGCTTCTCATTGTCAAAGGTCACGCTCGGTGGCGGGCAAGGCAGCAGCCACCTTCAGCTTGCGCCTCTCTTCAGCTAGGCGCAGGCCCTTGGCTTCAAGGCGCGCGTCTTCGTCAGCGAGCTCTACACCAAGCTGGCTCACTGCGTCAGCCGCCCTCCGGAGAAACCCTTGGCGAAAAGTGCGGCGCTCCCGGGCGCGCTCGAGCACGTCTTCCGCGTCGTCCTCCGCCCCAGGTGTGCGCGGGGGGCCACGAATCAGCACTTCCCCTCTGGGTAGGGGGCTGGGGGCTGGCGCCCTCGTGATGGCCGGGCACGCCTCGCCTGAAGCCCAGCCCGGAGCCGGCTTATCCTCAAATGAAGAGCAAAGGGCCGACCTCAGCCAATCGCTGTCCATGACCAATCGAACGGCCCAAGGCAGGCTGGCTATACCCTGGGAAGGCTCGCGAAGGAGGGTCACGAGGTGCATAGAATCATGGTGCATCACAGGATGGCTCACCTCTCCAACCAGCCTCACCACCAGGGTAGTGCTTGAGCTTGGGGCACTTGGGGACGGTGGAGAGGGCGAGGCCTGGGGGGATGGCTCCTCAGCCATCTCCGTGAGCTCGGCAGGAAGGGCCCTGCGAAGCGAGGATCAGCCGAAGCAATGGGAAAATAAGGAACTAGGAAAGGAGAAGGCTTGCTCATCAATGGCGAAATACTTCCTGCACTTCAGCAGGCGGCAAGGGTAATCATCACCCAAGACCTCCTTTCTCTTCCGGAGAGCCTCGAAGTCCATGCGGAAGCGGCCCAGGAGCTCGGCGCAGGGGTCAGCCTGCGACGAGGAAGAAGCACCAAGGTGACCAGCGTCAGGGGCGTCGTCCTAGCGCACACCGCCAGTCGCCTCGCCAAGAAGGGTAGCCGGAGCCTCAGGGGCCTCTGCCACGGGAGCCGCGGGCCGCGGCTCAACGCCTTCTTCCGCCGCAGGACGGGCCGCAGGAGCTGCCAGCTCAGGAGTGCCACCTAGCGTTGTCATCCCGGCGGAGGCCCCCTCAGCCCGCGGTGGCCCTTGCCTCCCTGCTCCACCACTCGAGGAAGGACTGCCGTGGGCAACCGGAAGGGCAGCCACCCCAACTGGGTTCTCACGAGGTCCCATGAGGCATGTGGGGCGCAACCCCCATTCGTCGAAGATGGGCATCTGCTTCACGAAATCACCCCTATTCGAGCAAAGGTACAGCAGGGCACCCCCTTGCCGGATGCTGCCAGGGGAAGGGTCCCCAGTCAGAACCATGAGAACCTTCCTCAAGACTTGATGTCAGTCCTCCTCCTGGAGCCTCATGCGGTCTTCACGCCCACCAAAGGCCCACATCCGGCAGGAATGGCGCTGGAGAGGGGCAATGCAGCATAGGAGAAACTCCTTCACCACCTTGGGCGCCGTCACGCCAAGCGACCTCAAGTACATGAAGCGATGCCAGAGGAAGACGAGTCGGGTGCTCGTGAGCGTCTCCTGGCCCCAGCCTGAATTGGGGAGAGCGGGTAATGTTGGCTCCGAAAGCAGGGGGCTGGGCACCCCGACATCCACATACAGCCACCGTCATGGAACCAGTATGAGCGAGGGAAGGCTGAAATCCATCCCTGAAGCCGTTGTTTCTTGTGCGGCAATGAAGCTCACGCACCCCGAGCATTGGGTGGGGTCGCTGAGGCGCAAGGAGAAGAAGTGGCGCAGCAAGGCAACTGAAGGAGGAATGCCCATCATCGCCTCGCAGACGAAAGAAAAAACGGCAAGAAGAGTAATGGACTCAGGACCTAAATTCATCATGTGGATCTGGTAATGGGGAAGCACAGCGTTGAAGAAATTGGAAAAGGGGGGAACCAGTCCTGTCCACATGGCGTCGACGAAGTACCAGACCTCGGTGACTATTCTCTCAATGGAGAAGTGAGACGCGGGCCAGGCCGTCGTCCTCCCACACTTGTTGAAGATGGTGGCAAGGGTGGAGCTGACCTTGTCCAAGCCTTCTCGGTTGAGTATGATCGACCGATCGACAGCAGGAGCCGTCGGCGGCGGCGAGCGGGGCGGAGGCACAGGTTTTTTTTCCCTTTCCCCTTCTTCGTCGGAGCCATGGCGACAGGAAGGGGAGGATTGGAAGTGGAGACTGGAGCTCGAGAGGAGGAAGAGCAGGAGACGCTCGAGCGGCGAGAAGAGGGATGACTGTGTGCAACCACGGGTCCGCCTAGCAGGGCGCAAAATAAGGAGGCGTGGGGGAACAGGGACGCCCACGTCCAATCAACCGCCACGCGGCGCCCGAGGCCGCAGGCTGTTAGGGCCTGCAGCGCTTCGCACTTGCCCCTTCGCTTCTCTGCTAAGCCAAGTCCAGGCGCGCCTTGGGCCCGGGGGCTACTGTCGGCGTTCTAGGAACGGGGGTACCCAGACTTGCCTGCCTGCGGCCTATGGCGTGGCTCAAGTGGTGGCCCAGTACGACCCATCTTCATCAGCACAAGCTCAAGACCCTCGCGAGGGGCCAAGCCTCACGAGGCGGACGACAGGAAGCTTCCTCAGGCACGGCCTCGTCAGGCTGGCTCGCGAGGAGGCGGAGAGATCAAGGCGGGGTACCTCACGAGGTGCCCATGACGCAAGCCATGACGACCAAAGGCGCCCGAGCGGGCGCCCAGCCATACAGTGTCCTCATTTCCTCTTTGGTGCAAAGGAGGCAAGCGCAGCCGAGAGTATCAAGCAAAGGCAACCATTTCGGTGCAACAAGACCAAGACCAACACAACGGCAGGAAGGAGGTCATCGTGGAGCCCAAGCCGACGTCATCGTCATAGCCTTTGGCACGCGAGGACCAACTTTAGTCATGATAAGTGTACTAGATGTTCCCCTTCAAAATGGCCAATTGTTGGCACCCTTCCCGCTCAATATTTGGGAGGAGGCCCAGGGCCTTTGCCTATAAATAGGAGAAGCCACCCACAGGGTAGAGAGAGGTTGAATCTAGAGAGAGAGAGAGAGCGACCGAACTCCCCCTAGCAGTTCGTCGCACCGGCCAGGAACAGACCCTCGCGAGGCAGTTCTTCCTTGTATTTTTCATCATCAGCCCCTGAGGCAATCCACCACACCACACACTGGAGTAGGGTATTACACCACAATGGTGGCGCGAACCAGTATAAACCTTGTGTCCCTTGTGTTGTTCTTTGTGTAGTTTAGATCCTTGCGAGGCGACGAGGTATAGGTAGGTAGGAGGTGAGATCTCCGCGTGCACCCCAGAGTTCGAACCTAGAGGGTCTGCCGGAACCCGAAATCCGACAGCGCCACCTACTACTCGTTCTCCTATAAACCTTGCGCTCGGCATCTCCAAACTATTAACCTTGCGATTGGCTCTTCGCCTCTTCGGGAAGTCAAGCAATAATGGTACTGCAGTATTTATCGTTCTGGCTATATGAGACTGTATGAATTGCTGCATGTCCACCACATGGCGAGGGTCGAGGGGCGAGGGAGACTGTGTACTATTACATCCGTTTCAATATGGACTACATACGGAGCAAAATGAGTGAATCTACACTCTAAAATACGTCTATATACATCAGTGTTGGGAGTATGTACTAGTAGTTCATATTGAAATCTACTAAAGACATATATTCCAAACAATATGATAATCTCTCTAACCAAGGTAGGGACGAGGAGTAAACGGAGGGAGTACTTGTAAAATTTTCTCCTCGTCCTATGAGCCACCGCGCGCATGGGTGAGGGAGCAGATGTAAGGTGTAGTAAGCAAGCTTCACCTCATCCTGCGAGCCATCGCGCCCGTGGGTAGGGGAGACGGCGTACTAAGAAAGCTTCTCCTCGTTCTGCGAGTTGACGTGACACATCAAAAGTACTCCAGTGTATAGAGCCTTGCCTCTAAGGTAGGCCCCACATGGTTTGCCTCTTTTTTAAAATAACGCGTCAAGTCGCAATTTGTTTGTTCACCCGTGGTAGACGATCCTCCCTCCATCTAGTGGACAACCAGTACACGTGTCAAATTATCATGTGGCTGCCTTTTCGTACATAAATGAGCTCCACCGTGTATCCACGCGGGTGTGGTTGGGAAAGAGACGGGAGTACGTGCGCCGTGCGTGCACCTCTACAGTAACGCCCCGGATTCGTTGCGCCAGGTGTCTGCCAGTTATTCGTCGTTGTTGCCACGTCATTTTCTTGCGTGTTGCATTTTGCCATTTCATCATGTGCATCTCATTTTGCATACGTGTTCGTTTCATGCATCCGAGTTTTTTCCCCGTTGTCCGTTTTGCAATCCGGCACTCCTATATTCCCCGGCGTCCCCCTTTTGTCTCTCGTTGTGAGTGGGTGTTAAACTTTCTTGGAATGGCCCGAGGTTTGTCAAGCGGCCTTGGTATAGCACCGGTAGACCGCCTGTCAAGTTTCGTACCATTTGGAGGTCATTTGGTACTCCAACGGTTAACCAGGTAACCGCAAAAGCCCCCTTCTCTTTGCAGCCCAACAACCCTTCATAGTGGCCCAAAACCCAGCAAAATCCCCTCTATGCTCTCGGCCGTTCGATCACGATCGCGTGGCCGAAAACCGCACTCCATTTGGAGCTTCCTAGCTCTCTCTACCTATATAAACTCCCTCTCCCCCGAAATTTCGGATCAAATCCACCCTAGCCCTAGCAGTTCCCCCCCCCCCCCCCCGCGCCGCCGGACATGTCCGCCGACGTCCGGACGTGTCCGCCGCCCCGCAGCCACATCGCCTGGAACAATCCGGGGCCGACACCTCAGCGCCGCCGCCTCTCTCCTCCACTCCCAGGCCGCCACACATGCCGCCGCGCCTACATCCTGGCTCATGCAGCCCTTGAGCCGCCAGCGGGCCCAGCGAGCTCCGCCAGCGCCCGCCCGCCTGGCCCGTCTGCGCCCGAAGCCCTGCCCGGCCACCGCGCCGCCTGCCGCCGCCGCCCGGGATCGTCGTCGCCGCCCTCGCCCGCCTCCGCCGGCGACCCGCCGTCGGCGCCTCACAGCGCGTGCCCGGCGCTGGCCCGCTCCCGTCGCCCACGGCCATGGCGCCGCCGCCTCACAGCCCTCCGGCCACCGGATCCGCTTCGCCAGCGACCACCGCCACCGCCCGTCGCCCGGCCGCGCTTCGTCGCCAGCCCGGCTCGCCCGGCGCCGCCTCCTCGCTAGATCCGGGGTAGGGGACCCCGGGTGTGTCTCCTCCGGTCCCTCCGCGTCTTCCCCGCCGCCGGCAAACCTCGCCGGAGTTGGTCCGGCCAGATCGGGATGAGATCCACCGGGATCTCATCCAAACACTTCGTCCCCGAGCCGTACCACTCCATCCCGTTTTTCCCGGATTTGTCTGTGACATTTTCATGTCCTGTTTGACCTGCCATATCTCCTAGCATATTGCTCCGTTTCATGCGTGTAGTATGTCAAATTGTTCGCCTCGATTTGTACATCATTTCATTATATTGCATCATATTCATTTGAGCTCATCTTGATGCCTGAATCATCGTTGCAAGAGTGCTATATAATGTTAATCTACTGAAACTGTTATAACTTGATGATTTGTCATTTTTGTTGTATTTGATGTGTGCATCCTATGAGGTTGCTGTCTACATGTGTTTTGTGCTATGTCATGCCATATTCACATTGGTGCCATCCATGTATTTTTGTGAGTCTTGTACTGAGTGCATCAAGCTTGTTAAGTAGGGTACTTGCTGTTGCTGTTTTGCATGTCTGAATCTGCTATATCATGATGCTATGTTAACCTGATTTTACAAGTCATTATATGCATAATCTGGAGATGTTCACTAAGGATGATTTGTTATACATGTCATTCTCTATTCATACATGCCCCTTGTTGAATTATAGCCTGCTGTAGCTTGTTATAATCTTGCTCCAAAGTTGCTAAATAATGTTGCTGTCAGCCTGTTAACATTAAGTTCAATGTTGCCATGATTGTTGTTAGAGATTCATGCACTCTATGAACTTTCGCTTGCCATTATTAGCTTCATAAACATGTCTTATTACTGTGATTTGCCTTGCCATGCCATGTATTGCTCTGTGGTGAGTGGTTCAAGCTCACCAACATGCCTACTTATTGTTGTTCCTGCCATGTATGGATCTGTTATATAACTTGATATGTTTACATGGGTGCCATCATATTTTCTGTGCTCTTTTGGCTCATAGTCAGTAAGGGAAATTTGTTCTATGCATTTAGTAGTATTATGCCATGCCTTTGTTTGCCATGTTAAGTTCTTGTAACATGTCGTTCGATAGCTCTAAACACTGCTACCTGATGTTATTTCTGCAAAATTCTGAAATGGTTACTATTTGCAATCTTGCCATGTCCTTTTGAGCATGTTCTAGTGATTTCTGGAGATAGCTCAGTGTTCATGTTTTGTTATGCTTTACCTGTACATCATGCCCATGTCTTTTATTTTCACGTTGATATGCTGTAGCTTGTTGTTTCGGTACTTTCAATATGCCTAGTTGCTGTTTTGGACAGATTGTTGCTATAACTTGTTTCATGTGTATGTGTTGAATCGTTGCTCCGTTTTGGGTGTGCTCTATATGAAACTTGCTTAGAATTGCATGTAGCTTCATATTATCATGTTTCATCATTGTTTTGAGGTGTTTTGCTTGATGTTTGTATGCATTTTGCATCAATGCCATGTTTAACTTGTTTTGCTCATATCTTCTAGACCGTAGCTCCGAATATAATGAACTTTATATGTAACTTGACTAGAATTTCGTGTAGATCATCGTGGTGCATCTTAACTTGCTGTTTAACAACTTTAGCATAAGGTTTATTAAGATCTGGACCAATTTCGAAATTTACATATGAGGGCTTACCGGAATTGTTATATGTTGTTTCCGGCCTCATTTAAACTTGCTTTGATGTGTTGTTCTTGGTTGCATCATCTCTTTTCATGAGTAGCTTAATGTAGCCTTTGTCATACATCATGCTTGGTTGAGCATCATGTCTTGTCTATGTGTGGTGTGTTTACTTTGTTGTGTGCTTTTTCTCGATAGTTCCCGTTTCGCTATGCGATCGTGAGGATTCGATTAGATCTCGCTTGGTTCGTCTTCGTGGCTTCATCTTCTTCATGGACGCGTTCTTCTTCCTTGCGGGATTTCAGGCAAGATGACCGTCACCTTGGATCTCATTACTATCATTGCTATGCTAGTTGCTTCGTTCTATCGCTATGCTGCTTTACCTATCACTTGCTGCTCAAGCCTCCCTAATTGCCATGAAACGCTAACCTTTGTTACCCTTCCTAGCAACCATTGCTTGGCTATGTTACCGCTTTTGCTCATCCCCTCTTATAGCGTTGCTAGTTGCAGGTGAAGTTGAAGATTGCTCCATGGTGGACAGGTTTTTGTTGGGATATCACAATATCTCCTATATTATTAATGCATCTATATACTTGGTAAAGGGTGGAAGGCTCGGCCTTATGCCTGGTGTATTGTTCCACTCTTGCCGCCCTAGTTTCCGTCATATCGGTATTATGTTCCCGGATTTTGCGTCCCTAACGCGGTTGGGTGGTTTATGGGACCACCTTGACAGTTCGCTTTGAATAAGACTCCTCCAAAGAAGGCCCAACCTTGGTTTTACCATTTGCCTCACCACCACCTACTTTTCCCTTGGGAGTCGCTCTCTCGAGGGTTATCTTTATTTAGCCCCCCCCCCCCGGGCCAGTGCTTCTCTAAGTGCTGGTCTGAACCGAGATGCCTGCGGGGCCACCTTGAGGCAACCTGAGGGCGGGTTTTACTCGTAGCTAGTCTCATCCGGTGTTGCCCTGAGAACGAGATATGTGCAGCTCCTATCGGGATTGTCAGCGCATCGGGCGGTCTTGCTGGTCTTGTTTTATTATTGTCAAAATGTCTTGTAGCCGGGATTCCGAGACTGATCGGGTCTTCCCGAGGAGAAGGAATATCCTTCGTTGATCGCGAGATCTTATCATGGGCTAAGTTGGGACACCCCTGCAGGGTTTGAACTTTCGAAAGCCGTGCCCACGGTTATGTGGCAGATGGGAATTTGTTAATGTCCGGTTGTAGTAAAATTGAAGTAAACTCTTCTAAAATACACCAACCATGTGCGTAACCGTGAGTGTCTCTTTTCGGGGTTGATCGAGAGGAGAACACGGTTTCTGGGTTATGTCTCGGCGTAAGTAGGAGTTCAGGATCACTTCTTGATCATTACTAGTTGGCGACCGTTCCTTTGTTTCTCTTCTCGCTCTCATTTGCGTATGTTAGCCACCATATATGCTTAGCCGCTGCTGCAACCTCACCACTTTACCCCTTTCTTTCCCATTAAGCTTTGCTAGTCTTGATACCCATGGTAATGGGATTGCTGAGTCCTCGTGGCTCACAGATTACTACACCACCAGTTGCAGGTACAGGTTTGCGATGATCATGACGCGAGAGCGATGTTGTTTGTTTTGGAGTTCTTCTTCTGCTTCTTCGATCAGGGGATAGGTTCCAGGTCGGCAGCCTGGGCTAGCAGGGTGGATTTTTTTTGAGTTTCTATTTATGATTCATCCGTAGTCGGATGTTGATCTTGTATGTTGTATTGTTGTATTCATTTGACATTGTATGTATTGGATGTATCCCCACTATTATGTAATGTTGATGTAATGATATCCACCTTGCAAAAGCGTCTTCAAGATGCGCTTCTATCCTTGGTGGGACCTTCGAGTTCCTTTAGGATAGGGTCGCATCTTGGGCGTGACATCTACTCTTCGTGCACGTCCCCCACCTACGTGTGTGTGTGTGAGAGATACAAACCTAGACAAAGGGCTTGTGCGGTTTCGTGAGTGTTTTTTGTTTTGGGGGGAGGTTGATTTCGTGAATGTATTTGTGGGAATATGTGTCGATGACATCTCAAACAAAATTTTTCATGCAATGTGTGTGAAATGGAGGCCTAACCATATCATATATAGAGGGTCGGGCGATCCACGAGAAGAGAGGGAGGGGTCATAGATATCGATAGAGTCGAAGAGAGGATCAAGTGGGTGGGTGCGAGATCAGTGAAGAGAGCCATCGAAATTGTGTGTGTGTGCAAGTCAAAGATATAGGGCGACTAACCTAACAACCGGAACGTCAGAGGGCATAGGTCAAGTTTGTGTGTGGCAGGGAGACATGACTAGAGCGCTCGATGTATCGGTGTGTGTGTATGGGAGGGGGTGGGGGGACGGGTAGGTAGAGGCCTAACTATAGAGGTAGAACGACTCGTATATGTGTTGAGAAGGAGAGACCCAGCTATGTCTTGAGGGAGATCGGTCGACACCCATACATAACTGAAGGACGGGAAATAGGATGGGACAGAGAGAGTGAGAGGAGAGGGAGAGGGAGGGAGATGGGTAGAGTGCTGGATGTGTGATGGAGTTGCTTCTCGGAGATGCTGTGAGAGGCCTACTAAACAAGCTGAGGGTGGAACTGCAATATTATCAATAAGAGTGGGGATGTGTTTCTGTGTGTGCCTGTGCGTGATAGATCTGTCGGGACACATCCATGGATGATGAAGGGGAACCATGTGTTTGGTAAGCAAACCTAATTAGATCAATAGATCAATTGTTGTTTGTAGGAGAAAGGGAGAGACATAACTAATGAGGTAGATCCATGGACGCGTGGGGAATTCGGAAGAGCTATCCGGACTCCAAACATGCGTCCGAAACCTGGTGGACAAGAATCTCAGGCTTTTCGACGTAATCCAGGTGATGCTCATCCGCCGGATTCTCCCATGCCAACAACGGGCCTTTAACTTGTGGGAGTTCGATCCGCACAAAGACCGAACCTTGAGCCGGCTCTTCGACACTACGCATTTAAGATGCCTCGAAGGTGCTATTCAAGGGCGTCAAGCCCCAACATCCACTAACAAGGATCGCGGATACAGCTCGCGGCGTCAAGCCGGCGAGGTAAGTTATTTTACCCTTTACGGGACTCTCTTTTTTCATAGATTGACTCTATGTGGGATCTAAAACTCCCTAATCTTTGATAGGACTGGCTGGAGACGTCCGGACAGATTAGCAGTCCGGCTCCTTTGCCGGAAGACCTGGAGGACGCCCGATTGACGGGGCCGCTGGCTCCGGCGCCGCATGTGGTGCCGGAGAAGAAGGCCAAGTAGGAGGCCACAGGAACTCGAAGGAGCTCCCGACGCCAGGTGCTGTCAGATTCTGAAGCACAATCTTCTCCTGAGGACGAGGAAGAGGAAAAAGAAGCTTCTCCCCCAGCGGGGGAGGAGAGGAAAAGGAAGGCCGCCCCAACTGGAGGGAAGAACCCTTCCTCCGGACTTCTCCACCAACGTCGACGACGACGAGGAGGATTGGCCTACAAGGGCCAAGCCCCTGGCGAGATCGTAAGTGTCCGGATACCCATGGATTTTTATCATTGCAGAGTGTTTTCTAATGTCGAACAATCGTGCAGCCCGCCCAAGGGCGAGTTTGCCGATTCATCGAGCGGGTCCCTGGGCTCGTCGGAAATGGAGAGTACTTCTCTTCCGACCGCCTCCTCGCCTCACACTGCGGACGACGCCGCGGTGGGGCCCCAAGGGGGGCTTGGTCAAGAGGAGGTAGCGCAGGAGGTGCCACAAGGCAACCTCCTGGACTCCAGGCGCGCGGGGGGCAAGACCCCCAGGGGCTCTAAGCCCGACCCTTGTCCGGACTCCATGCCGGAACCTTCAGCGGTTCCAGAGTCCAGCAAGCGGTCCCTTCGCAAGAAGGGTAAGACGCCGGTGTCCTCCGTCCAACCAAAGGCACCGGATAGCTTACTGGAGGTGCTCAACAGCGCCTCCATCAAGGAGCACCGCACTGTTATGAGTGCGGTGATCCGAACAGTTCAGTCCGCCAAGAGCGGGCTGACCGAAGCATGTACCAGCCTTCTAACAGGCTTTGAGGTAAGTTTAGAATATGTAAAAATATTACCGCATAGACAGTAGTTCTCGATACTTAGTTCAAGGCTCGGAAAGAAAAGCCGGACCGAGGATCTAAAAAGATATACGCAGGAGTCTAACATAAGTATGTCAATATGGGAATGCAGGCTGCGCTGCTGACCTCTGCCGCACTGACTGCGGGGGTCAATGCATTGAAGCAGAACCTCGAGCGGCCCGGGAACGAGCTCGGCCAAGCCAAGTAGCAGCTCGAGGACAGGGAAGGTAAGTAGTACCTTATTAAAGAAATACCTTATAAAAAGGTTTTGGTTGCAAAAAATAACAAGAATAACATGGGTACTGCAGGGGCCACGAACGAGGTGGCGACCCTGAAGGAAGCGGTGTCCGTGGCCGAAAACAAAGCGGCTGCGGAACACACCGAGCGAGAGAAGGGGGAGGCGCAGCTGGCCAAGGTACGGCAAGAGCTCCAAGCTCTTGTGGAAAAACACGAGAGTTTGGAGCGTGACTCGAAGACTCGAGAGTCCGAGCTCGCCTCGGCTCTTGAGAGTGCCAAAGCTGCTAAGGCCGAAGCCCAAAAAGCCCTCCAAGAAATTGAGTTGTTAAAGAAGATAGCGGCGGGAAAGGCATTCTTTATGCAAAGCAAGCATGTGAAAGTGAATTACCTATTACTTACCCGGATTCGGAGCTCTCCAGGAGCATTCACAGATTTTCCCCATAGTGTAATACGATCTTTGTCGCGTTCTACCGCGCCAAGGAGGGGAGCTCGACGGAAAAGGTGTTCTGGTCTCCGTATGTTGAGGCCGGACATCCGGTGCCCCTGAGTGACCAGCTGAAGCAGCTGGTCGAGCTCCACAAGGTCGCCGAACAGGCCATGAAGGGCCTTATAGCGCGGTTGTGGCCATTAGAAGCCATGCCTGGGAGCTACTTCGGCTTAGTGTAGCGGCTGGTGGACGCCTGTCCACGGATTGAAGTCATCAAGCGCTCCGTCTGCATTGAAGGTGTACGTCGGGCCCTTGCCCGTGCTAAAGTGCACTGGGGCAAGCAGGATGCGGAGAAGCTTGTGACGGACGGGCCACCGAAGGGCAAGGAGCATCGCACGCCCGAAATGGACTATGAGGGCCTCCTGAAGGGTGCCCGCCGAATAGCGGATGAGTGCTCCAAAGATGTAATTTTTGAATAGACTCGCATTTGTTATCCTGTCGCTGAAAACTTGTTCATATGCGCTAAGCAACGCTTGTTAATTTAAAATATTACCTTCAGGCGACTGCTTATCAAATTTGAGAGATGGCAAGTCGTTGGCTTCAGCCCCATGCCACGAAAGTGCTGGGGTGTTCGGGATAAACTTGAGCGCTCTTGTTCCCATTCTTGGGTCCATCTAGGAGGCGCTCAACACAACGAACAAGGCAACTGGACTTATAATGCTTGAACACTCTCACTTAGCCATAGAATTCTATAATTTTAAATTTCGGCGAAGCCCCTAGTGTTCGGAAGACCGAGTTCGGGGCGCTATCCACGCCTTGGCCGGACAATTCCGGTTCCTCGCTCTAAGCGGCATAAGTCTTTAGGGACCCGAAAAAACCTCTAAATAGCGACCGGCTCTCGCCCTATCATGACGGTCAGTTTTAGCTTTCTCCACTGAGGTGCTCGACCCAGCTCAACTGGGGCACAATCGTAGTGGTTCTCCTGGTGCTACCTTTGCCGATATAACGGAACGTAAGATACCAAAACACGGGAGCCGGGCAAACCCAACTATTGACCCAAGACATGATTCCGAGCCGATTCATATAATGCTATAAGTTCGGGGTGCCGCACTTGTGAAAGTGTTTGGACTTATCACACCACAATTTTGGAATACTTAAGCCCCTGGTGAATTGGCCGTACCAAAGTGTACGGTTGCAACATGTCATGAAATGAACATATGTATAGGTAAAGGAAGTAGTGCAATAATAAGCAAAAGCTATGTATTGTTTATTCAAAAAGGTACTGCAATGAAAGCGGATCGATACAATAGTGCGATAAGCAAGGGATGGGACTATCTAACATGTCCCCCTCCAGGGTTAAGCCGTGGGATGGTATGTAAAACAGGTATAATGCTCGTAATAGACCACCTGAGCACTCGACGTGGCTTTCCGTTTCCCTGGCTGTTGCATCGTGAGTTCGGCGATTCAAGTGCCGGACAGGACTTCTCAAAGACGGAGTCCTGAAAGTAAGAAAAAGGAAGATGAAAAGGAAAAAAGAAAAAGAATGACACAATCGGGGCCCACAGTGCGGTCGAGCCGCATTCTTGGCGTGCCGTGGTCTTGCCCCTCCCCATATGCCCATGGTATCTCCAGAGTGTAATTATGTACGCGTAATACTAGCTTCGCGATTTCGCGAGGGCGGGGGTTGGGGCCGGATTGCTACGTGTGCATGAATCGTGCCAGGCGGTCTTGTTGTAGGTTACTCCGGCGCTTTTGACAAAGGTCCGGACGCTTAGTGGACGGACGCGAGAATTACTGTGAGAGGCTGCTTTGTACCTCTGCCGCGAGGGTCGCCTTGTGCTCCTCCGTTCGAAGAGAGCGTTCGGTGTTTCCATTGACCGTGATTACTCCTCGAGGGCCTGGCATCTTGAGCTTGAGGTATGCGTAGTGCGGCACCGCATTGAACTTTGCAAATGCGGTTCGTCCGAGCAGTGTATGATAGCTGCTGCGGAATGGGACGATGTTGAAGATTAACTCTTCGCTTCGGAAGTTATCCGGGGATCCGAAGACCACTTCGAGTGCAACTGGGCCCGTACAACTAGCCTCTACACCCGGTATGACGCCTTTAAAGGTCGTCTTTGTAGGTTTAATCCTTGAGGGGTTTATGCCCATTTTGCGCACTGTATCCTGATAAAGCAGGTTCAGGCTGCTACCGCCATCCATCAGGACTCTGGTGAGGTGAAATCCGTCGATAATTGGGTCAAGAACCAATGGGGCGAAGCCGCCGTGAGGATGCTAGTGGGGTGGTCCCTTCGATCGAAGGTGATTGGGCAGGAAGACCATGGGTTAAACTTCAGGGCGAATGGCTCCATCACATATGCGTCCCTTAGTGCACGCTTCTGCTCCCTTTTGGGTATGTGGGTTGCGTATATCATGTTCACCGTCCGCACTTGTGTAGGAAAACCCTTCTGTCCTCTATTGTTCGGGCGGTCAGATCTTCCTCGTCATTGCTATGCAGCCCCTTGTCATTGAGTTCGGCACTTAACTTGCATGCTTGCTTGAACACCCAACAACCCCTGTTGGTGTGATTTGCTGGTTTTTCGGGGATGCCATGTATCTGGCACAAGTGATCGAGTATTTGGTCCAAGTTGGACGGGCCCTGGGTATTTCTTTTGAATGGCTTCTTCCGCTGACCGGGTTTGGAGCCTCTGAATCCGGCATTGACGGCCGTATCTTCAGTATTATCGCCGCACGCGGCGCTTGTTCTTGTTGCGACGCGACCTGCCGTTGCTGTCCTTGGTATCCGAACTATCAGGATGTTTGGCCAAGTTGTTGCTTCGAGCCAGCCAGCTGTCCTCTCACGCACAAAAGCGGGTCATGAGTGTTTTGAGGGCTGCCATGGATTTTGGCTTTTCCTGTCCTAGGTCCCGGGCAAGCCACTCGTTGTGGATGTTATGTTTGAAGGCTGCAAGGGCCTCTGCATCCGGACAGTCAACGATTTGATTTTTCTTTGTGAGGAACCGTGTCCAGAATTGTCTGGCCGATTCTTCTGGCTGCTGAATTATGTGGCTAAGGTCATCGGCGTCTGGTGCGGATCCTGCACACCAATCACGAGGGGAAAAAGGTCTGCCGTTATGGTTGCCAGCCAGCCGTTGGTTGCCCCGAGGGAGTGATTGAGGCACTGAGGGCCTGGCGAGGTAGCGCTATGCGGGGCTGCCGCGGCCAAAGCTCGACCACTCAGATTTGTCGTTGTTGTAGGGACGGAACCATGCGCAAGCGTCATGCCAGAGCGTGCGGCTCCAAAGGTAGGTGTCAATCGAGCAGGCGATTATCTCAAGCATGTTAGTCACGAAGAAACAAAGCAACCTAGATAGATGCAGAGAAAGCAAACGCCACCGGGTCAGGCCCGAGCGGCTTGGGGATGATGCAGCCCGAGTGGCGCCCCCAACGAGGTAAGCAGAATGGATACGTGTCGCAGGGACGGACCCACGCGACCTGGGAATGATGCTGCCCTGGGGGGGCTCCCAGCTGAAACGAAACTTGAAAGAAGTCACTTGATACCATTGCATAACGAGTGTCGGGGTAGCTGGCGGTGCGGGGTGAATAAGCCGATCCTCACGAGCCCTCGGGACTCCGAGCCTCGGGAGGCTCAGGAGGTCCGGGCGACTCGCTGAGGTCCATCTCCATCTCCTCCAGGAACGCGCGATACTTGGCCACCTGAGCTTCCAGGATGCTCCTCATCAGGCACTGGTGGGCAGCAGCTGCGTTCGGCAAGCCGAAGGGCATGCGAACGTAGTTGTGCGGTGGACCCGCGCAACACCCCACGCACGAGGGCCATAAGCACTCCTGAGACGCGACTCGATTGTGCCCTCACTACTACAAAAAGGGCTATAGATGGAATGGCTACTAATGGCGCACCTGTGATGTGGTGCGCCATTAGTATATTCTAATGGCGCACCATGTCTCGGTGCGCCATTAGTAGAGATTACTAATGGCGCACCGTGTGTGGTGCGCCATTAGTAGTTTGGGAAAAAACATAAGAAAATTTTTGTTACTAATGGCGCACCTTGGGGTGGTGCGCCATTACTAATTTTAACTAGTAATGGCGCACTTTCCACCGGTGCGCCATTACTAAGTTTTTTTTAATAAAAATAAAAAAATATCATTTTTTTATTATTTTTTCAAAACTACTAATGGCGCATCATGAGTGGTGCGCCATTAGTAGTTGAACAACTACTAATGGCGCACCACCCCACGGTGCGCCATTAGTAACTTGGCCACCTTCCACCTTCCACGCACGTCAAGTCGGTGGAAGGTGGCTGTTACTAATGGCGCACCGTGAGTGGTTCGCCATTAGTAGTTCAACTACTAATGGCGCACCACTCCCACGGTGCGCCATTAGTAACTTGGCCACCTTCCAACCGAATGCACTTCGTGGATCGCCTTTTCAAGATTAAAAAAATAAAAGAAAATGATGAAAATGTCAAAAAAATAAAAGAAAATAAGTTTCCCATGTGATATGTGGTCTAGTTGTTGATAAAATTTGCAAATATGAATTTCGACTTCATTTGCAAAATCTCTCGAGAATTTGTAAAAATGGGCATAACTTTTGCATACTAACTCGGATGAAAAAGTTTTTTATATGAAAAATCATCTACTCGAAAAGTTACATCCGAATTTAACCGGGGAACCCCGTTAAACATTTTCAAAATCCTCAAAACCTAACAGAAAAAAAGTTACGGGCCTTTCAAGATCTAGCGGCAAAAAATTCAAAAATTTCAAAAAAATTGGTTTTGAATTTTTTTTGATTTTTTCAAAAATGATACGTAATATGATCGAGAAGTTTGAAATATTTTTCAAAATTTCATCATAGTCATTAACATGAACAAAGTCCTAGACATCAATAAGGTATAACATGATTGATATGCTAGATATATCAACAAGTGCCCGTGAAGTGAGCTGTTGTCGGGTTGGATAGAACTACAAAGTTAAGCGTGCTTGGGCTGTAGAATTGTGAGGATGGGTGACCTATCGGGAAGTTTGACCACGGAGTGCGATTTGACCTGAGATTAAGCATATTGACCCGAGACTAAGCCATAGTGAACTGAGATTAAGAAAAAACTGAAAAAAAATTAAAAAAAATTAAAAAAAATTTTGAAAATTTAAAAAAAAAATTGAAAAAAAAAATGTTACTAATGGCGCACTTCTATATGGTGCGCCATTAGTATACCAGATACTAATGGCGCACCGTGGGCTATACATGGTGCGCCATTAGTATCTGTATACTAATGGCGCACCGGTGATGCGCCATTAGTAAAAATTACTAATGGCGTGCTATTAATGGCGCACCACGATGCGCCATTAATAGCCATAATAGGTGCGCCATTAGTAGGGTTTTTCTAGTAGTGCACAGGTAGTCGATGCAGACGCCGCAGCCCGCCATCCTCGCCGATGGGGAGCTACTGTCAAAGCGGCGGCGGTTGCCGCGCATGACTCTCGATTCCTGCAACTCCTGAGCGACCTTGCTGACGAACTCCCGAGGGTTGGGTCCTCCTTTCCTCTGTCTTGCAGAGGGAAGCGTGTCACGAAGCACGCCTCTAAGTGGTGCCCAAGCGCCTCCCTCGTGATCTTGGCAAAGTCGGTGGCTCCCCAGGAGAGAGTCCCTGAGCCCTGCCCGAGGAGGGCGCTGGGCGCGCCTTCCTATGCGATGGAGGGTGGCGCCCCTTGGATGGGCGCATGTCCGGACGTGGCGCCTCCAGAGGTGCCTGCCTCCTGAGGCTTTGAGCCAGGTGACGTCTTCTTCTTCTTGGGAGCTACTCCGGGGAGGTTTCCACTCTTGCTGTTCGGGTCCTCGATTGACGCGGCTTGGAAGGCGCGCTCGAGAGAGCACACCGCATCCTTCTCTTCACAGGGGACCGTGATGACCCCGCCACTTCCTGGCATCTTGAGGACGTTGTAGCCATGGTGAGTCACTGCCATGAACTTGGCCAGGGCTGGATACCCGAGGATGGCATTGTATGGCAGGCGAATGTGAGCGACGTCGAAGTCAATGAGCTCGGTGCGGTAGTTGTTGTGTTGTCCAAAGGTGACAGGAAGGCGGACCTGCCCTATCGGGACAGTGGAACCATCAGTGACTCCTGGGAAAGGCTTGGTTGGCTGAAGCTGATCATATGGCACTTGAAGAATGTTGAACGTCTCGACGGACAGAATGTTGAGTCCTGCTCCGCCATCGATGAGGGTCCTAGTGACTTGCACATTGCTGATGACTGGGGAACAGAGCATTGGGAGGACACCGGTCGTCGACGCGCACTTGAGAGGATCAGCTGAAGTGAACATGATGGCGCACGCAGACCACCTGAGAGGGCGTGTAGCCTCAAGCTTGGGGAGGGCTGCATTCACCTCGCGAGAAAACTGCTTCAAGATGCACTGTGAGGCTGGGGCCTGAGCGCCGCCCAAGGTGCAAGTGATTGCACGTGGCTCCTGGAAGCCCCCAGCCCCCTCGTCCTGATGATGGTCTTCATTCCTTCTTGGGGGTGGTGGCAGAGGAGGAAGGCCTGCGTTGCCTTGCGGGAGATCTTCACGAGGCTGATCTCTCCAAGCTCCCTCACGAGGTTGGTCCTACCAGCAGTCCTCGCGAGGCCGGTCACGCCACCCTTGGCGAGGGCCACGGTCGTCGCAGCGTCCTCCACCTCTTGCTCCGCCTCGCCCGTAGCCCCGATCGTTGCGCTCGGGACGTCGACTGATACGGCCTTCTCGCACGGCCCTGGGCTCTTGACATTCGTTGGTGTTGTGGGTGTGAAGATCGTGGTACACACAGTACCGGCTGCCCTTGGACAACTCCGGCTGGTCCCTGCCGCGCTTCGTGTCCGGCTCTGCTGCGAGCACGGCTGCTCCTTTGCGCTTCACATCCTTGGCCTTGGCTTTCTTCTCCTCTGGGTCTGCCACCGGGAGCTCGAGAAGGGAAAGGCATCCCTCCTCAGCCCTTGCGCACTTGGTCGCCAGGTTGAACAACTCCAGTGACGTACACAGATCTTCATGGATCGCCAGCTCCTCCTTCATCTTGACGTCGCGGACGCCATCAGAGAACGCCGAAATGATGGCCTCCTCGGTCACCCTGGGAATCTTGAGGCGAGCGTTGTTGAAGCGCTGGATGTACTTCTGCAAGGTCTCTCCAGGCTGCTGCTTGATGCGGCGTAGGTCACCCACGACCGGCGGATGGTCGCGAGTGCCCTGGAAGTTGGCGATGAAGCGGGTGCGCATCTCATCCCAGGAAGAGATCGTGCCAGGGGCCAGGTTCAGGAGCCCGGTGCGGGTGCCGTCCTTGAGTGCCATGGGAAACCAGTTCGCCATGACCTTTTCGTCCCCGTTGGCGGCTTCGATACCCAGCTCGTACAGCTGTAGGAACTCCGCGGGGTCGGCAGTGCCGTCATAGCGAGGGGGCAGGTCAGGCTTGAACTTGCCTGGCCAGGCGACAATGCATAGCTCAGTGGTGAAGGCGCGGCAACCTGCGGTGGCCACCGGAGCTCTCTGCTGATGCGGGGCTCGCTCCTGGGGATTCCAGCGCGCTGCTGCGTGGAGTAGCGCGTGGTCTTGACATGGTGGCGCAGGGATGCAGTCGTGGCACAACCGTGCCGGGAGCACGCGTGCACCTTCTTGGGGACGAGGGATTTCTTGGCAGCTCCATTTTTGTCGCGCGTGTGTCGGACGCGGTGGATCTCGTCCTGGGGCCGTGCGCCTTGGAGCCAGGGCGCCTTCTTGGGGAGGAGGTGGTGGTGGCACCTCCTGATCTGCGCCTCCTGCACAGGACGGAGGGCGAGGCAGCGTGAGGGACGGCACAGGAGAGCCCCCTGCGACACTGACGAGCTCGGTGATGCGGGCGAGCCAGTCTTCATAGAGGTCGTCGATGGGACGATAGTGCAGGAGCTCACGCGCCAGGAGCAACGTGGCGTGTGCGTCCGTGGGGGGCGCGACGGGCATGGGACGATGAAACGGCCGGGGTCAGCGACGAGGTGGCGGTGCGGCCTTCCCGCCGCACCCAAGGATGCAGAGACGAGGCCTGCTGCTCATTCACCGCTGGGCCGGTGGCGGCATTGGCGGAAGGCGATGGGGAACGACGGGGACACCCGCCGATGGGAGCCGTCTGGGCGACGCGACGGGCGGCGAGAGCAGCCCGACGCTCGGCGCGAGCCCGGGAAGTGTCAGCCATGGACACGACGGAAGATCGAACGTGAAGCAGCTGAAGAAAGATTCCGGCACACCCCTAACTGGGGTGCCAAATGTCGGATGTTGGGTTCCGCAGACCCTTAAGGTTCGAACTCTTTGGTGCGCACGAAGATCTCTCCCCTACCGATCTACGTCCGATCGCCTCGTGAGATCTAAGCTGAAAACGATGAACAACACAAGGGACACAAGATTTATACTGGTTCGGCCACCGTTGTGGTGTAATACCCTACTCCATTGTGTGGTGTGGTGGATTGCCTCAGGGGCTGATGATGAACAGTACAAAGCACGAACAGCCTCGCGAGAGGTGTTCTTGAGCTGGTGCGATGAACTGCTTGGGTGAGTTCGATCGCCTCTCTCTCTCTCTCTCTCTCTCTGGCTAGGGCTCTCTCCCCTTTTCTCTCTACGGTGGTGGCTAGCTCTATTTATAGAGGCCCTTGTCCTCTTCCCAAATGTTGAGCGGGAAGGGCGCCAACAACGGCCATTTTCAAGGGGAACATCTAGTACAAGTTATCCTGACTAAAGTTGGTCTTCGGCTGCCAAAAGCACTGGCGATGACGCCGTCTTGGGATCCACGCCACCTCCATCCTGCCATCCGCTGGTCTTGGTCTCAAGCACTGAAATGGCAACCTTTGCCTGATGCCTCGGTACTCCACGTCTGTGCTTGCCCCCTTTGCACCAAATAGGAAACAAGGACACTGCGCAGGCCGGCGCCCGCCTGGTCTCGATCGTCACAGCTTGCGTCACGAGCACCTCGCGAGGTACCCTGCCTTGATCTCTCCGCCTCCTCGTGAGCCTCCCTGGCGAGGCCGCTCCTGAGGAAGTCTTGTGTCGTCCGCCCCGCGAGGCTTGGCCCCTCGCGAGGGTCTTGAGTCTTGCGCTGATGAAGATGAGCCGCACTGGGCCACCACCTGAGCCACACCGCAGGCCGCAGGCAGGCAAGTCTGGGGACCCCCGTTCCCAGAACGCCGACACATGTTTAACTATAGATCATAAACTTTCTTGAAAACTAACAAACCGTTTTATTAGTCATCAAACAATTACAATTCATCTTATTTTCAGGAAGAGTCTATGTCAGAGCTTTGATTCAGCAAACTTCACATACTCAACTATCATTTAGTCTTCCATGATTGCTACCACTCAAAGCATATATTTAGAATAAATAGTATTCATCGAACACAGAGAAAGATAGGGGTTTAATGTTTCGCCTCCCAATCTTTTACCTCAAGAGTAATGTCAACAGTAACAATTCATGCTCAAATATATTTGAATTGCCATATATGCTTAGATCTTTCCATCACATGATGCTTGCCAACTAAAGAGTAGGTTGGAATGAGAAAGAATACTACTGACTCTTGCATAAAAGTAAAAGATAGGCCCTTCGTAGAGGGAAGCAGGGATTTACAGAGGTGCCAGAGCTCGAAGCTAAAACAGAGATGAAAATAATTTTGAGAGGTATGCTTTCATTGTCAACATAATGACCAAGAGTTCCCAATATCTTCCATACTAGATACATTATAGGCGGTTCCCACGCAGAAAGGTAAAGTTTTTACTCCCCCTCCACCAACATTCACACTCCACGGCTTGTCCGAAACAACGGGTGCCGTCCAACTATCAACATTCCTGGGGGCGTTTTGTTTAAATAATTTGCGAATTTGTTTTTGATATTTTGATCATAGGACTGGGCATCCCAGTTACCAGCCATTTTCTCGTGAATGATGAGCGGAGTCCACTCATCGTGAGAATAACCCACCTAGCATGGAAGATACTAACAACCCCTAGTCGCTACATGAGCGATTCGGGCATACAAAACAAATTATTATTTGAAGGTTTAGAGTTTGGCACATGCAAATTTACTTGGAACGGCAGGTAAATACCGCATATAGGTAGATATGGTGGACACTCATGGAAGAAACTTGGTTCAAGGAATTTGGAAGCACAAGCAGTATTCCCGCTTAGTACAGATATTTTCGCTAGCAAAAGATTCTAAATAGCAAGCACCACATGTTAGAGGATCCATAACAATATAACTTCTATACAAATATATCCAAGCATAACTCATTATGTTGTCTTCCTTGTCCAACTTCAACTAATTTGATCAAGTTTGAAAATAATTAATGCGGATCACAATCATAGAAGATGTCCAAGATAGTATATTTATATGTGAAATCTCTCTTCCTTCAATATGCTTTCATGAATTGTTCAAGTGACCAATACAATGTTTGCTAACCTTCAATAAATTTACCACCTCTACTTCTTATAAGTGAAGGCATTACTCCCCATGGGAAAGGCATATGAAACATATATAATTTCAGATTTATGACATTCAAATCATTCAACCATTTACTCATAGGATATAAGTGAAGCACACGAGTAAATGACAAACTACTCTAAAAGATATAAGTGAAGATCAACGAGTAGTCGAATAATTATGCAACTATGTGAAGACTCTATAACATTTAGGAATTTCATATCTTGCTATTTAATTCAAACAGCAAGCAAAGCTAAAGAAAATAAAATGACGCTCCGAGCAAAACATATATCACGTGGTGAATAAAAATATAGCTCCAAGTAAAGTTACTGATGAATGAAGACGAAAGAGGGGATGCCATCCGGGGCATCCCCAAGCTTAGGCTCTTGGTTGTCCTTGAATATTACCTTGGGGTGCCTTGGGCATCCCCAAGCTTAGGCCCTTGCCACTCCTTATTCCATAGTCCATCAAATCTTTACCCAAAACTTGAAAACTTCACAACACAAAACTTAACAGAAAATCTCGTGAGCTCCGTTAGCGAAACAAAACAAAACACCACTTCAAGGTACTGTAATGAACTCATACTTTATTCCAACTTCTCTATGGTTTATAAACTATTTTACTGGCCATAGATTCGTCAAAATAAGCAAACAACACATGAAAAACAAAATCTATCAAAAACAGAACAGTCTCTAGTAATCTGTAACTAACACAAACTTCTGGAACTCAAAAATTCTAAAATAAATTGGTGGACCTGAGGGATTTGTCTAGTAATCATCTGCAAAATGAATCAACTAAATAGCACTCTCCAGTAAAATGTTTAAGCTAATGTCGTGAGTGCTAAAGTTTCTGTTTTTTTACAGCATGATCATAAAGACTTCACCCAAGTCTTCCCAAAGGTTCTACTTGGCACAAACACTAATTAAAACACAAAACCACATCTAAACAGAATATAGATGGATTATTTATTCCTAAACAGAACCAAAAAGCAAGAAACTAAAATAAAATTGGGTTGCCTCCCAACAAGCGCTTAACGTTTAACGCCCCTAGCTAGGCATGATGATTTCAATGATGCTCGCATAAAAGATAAGAATTGAAACATAAAGAGAGCATCATGAAGAATATTTCTAGCACATTTAAGTCTAACCCACGTCCTATGCATAGGGATTTTGTGATCAAACAATTTATGGGAACAATAATAACCTAGCATAGGAAGGCAAAACAAGCATAACTTCAAGATTTTAAGCACATAGAGAGGAAACTTGATATTATTGCAATTCCTACAAGCATATATTCCTCCCTCATAATAATTTTCAGTAGCATCATGAATGAATTAAACAATATAACCAACAACTAGAGCATTCTTTTCATGATCTACAAGTATAGAATTTTTACTACTCTCCACATAAGCAAAATGCTTCTCATTCGGAATAGTGGGAGTTTCATAAGAGACTTGAATACTATAAATTGTTTCCACATTAAAAGAGCAATGTAAAGAAAAAGGGTAATCATAATCATGACAAGTTTTATAAATATAATCATCACTACTTTTTATAGCATAAGTTTTATCACAATAATCATCATAAGTAGCAACTTTGTTTTCATCATAATCAATTGGAACCTCTTTCGAAATACTGGACTGATCACTAAATAAAGTCATGACCTATCCCAATCCACTTTCACAAATATTATAAGATTCAAAATCATCCAAAATAGTGGGATCATTACTTCCTAAAGTTGACACTCTTCCAAACCCACTTTCATCAATATAATCATCATAGGTAGAAGGCATGCTATCGTCATAACAACTTTGCATATCAAAACTTGGGAGGCTAAAAATATCATCTTCGTTAATTGTAGCATCCCCAAGCTTGGGAAAAACATTAATATCAGTAAATATATTCTCAAATATGTCATTCTCATCAAACATAGCTTCCCCAAGCTTGGGCCTTTGCATATCATAAGCATAATCATTCTCATCATTAGTAGTATGGATAGCACCAATAGTATATCAATTATCATCATCACAATGAGTAGTAGGAGCAACATCATTTGGGAGGGATACCTTTTTACCTTTGCTTCTCCATTTTTTTTTCTTCACATCATGTGCGGGTTTATCCCTCCTTTTTGAGCTCCTTATTGATGAGATTGGTTGAATAGCAGGCGACTCCTCGTTACCTGATTCATCATAAGAAATAATAGGAGAATATTGGGAAGTCTCTTCCCTTTCGTTAGTATTCTCTTCATCTTCTATTTGTTTTCTTTTCTTTATGTAATTGGCAATATAAGGATTTTCAATGCAATTCACCACACGATACATACAAATTTCCTCTAGATCAAAATGAAGAACTCTATCAAGGGCAAATTCTGGAATAACCTTAGTTATACGTTTCATTTCTTCATAACCCAAGAGAAAACTAAGTTCATTATGATGTGCAAGGGAAATCAAGTCATCACAATTTTTGGACAAGACACGATCATGAAAGAATTTGCATTGGTTACTGAAATGATCATGTTCATTGCAAAGTTCACAAGTACGACTAAGAAAATTTAAATTTTTAGCACAAACATCTAGCCTTTCTTTCAACAATTTAGTTTCTAAATGCTTATGCCTCTTGCAATATCTATCTTCCCTATTTGGTGTGTACTTGCAAACCCAATACACTCCACAAAAATCGACATGCTTATAAGAGATATTTTCATCATGACTAGTGCAATCATCATTAGTACCATGGATATTCAAAGAGTTCATACTAACAACATTGCAATCATGCTCATCACTCAAAGATTTAGTGCCAAACATTTTAATGTATTCTTCTTCTAACACTTTGGCACAATTTTCCTTTCCATCATACTCACGAAAGATATTAAAAAAGATGAAGCGTATGAGGCAAAATCAATTCCATTTTTTTGTAGTTTTCATTTATAAACTTAACTAGTGATAAAACAATAAACTAAAAGATTCGATTGCAAGATCTAAAGATATAACTTCAAGCACTCACCTCCCCGGCAACGGCGCCAGAAACTGCTTGATGTCTAGTACACAACCTTCTTCTTGTAGACGTTGTTGGGCCTCCAAGTGCAGAGGTTTGTAGGATAGTAGCAAATTTCCCTCAAGTGGATGACCTAAGGTTTATAAATCCGTGGGAGGCGTAGGATGAAGATGGTCTCTCTCAAGAAACCCTGCAACCAAATAGCGTAGAGGCTCTTGTGTCCCCAACACACCCAATACAATGGTAAATTGTATAGGTGCACTAGTTCGGCGAAGAGATGTGATACAACTGCAATATGGATGGTAGATATAGGTTTTTGTAATCTGAAAATATAAAAACAGCAAGGTAACTAATGATAAAAGTGAGCACAAACGGTATTGCAATGCGTTGAAACAAGGCCTAGGGTTCATACTTTCACTAGTGCAAGTTCTCTCAACAATAATAACATAATTGGATCATATAACTATCCCTCAACATGCAAAAAAGAGTCACTCCAAAGTCACTAATAGCGGAGAACAAACGAAAATATTATTGTAGGGTACGGAACGACCTCAAAGTTATTCTTTCGGATCAATCTATTGAAGATTTCGTACTAGAATAACTCCTTAAGACACAAATCAACCAAAACCCTAATGTCACCTAGATACTCCAATGCCACCTCAAGTATCCGTGGGTATGATTATACGATATGCATGACACAATCTCAGATTCATCTATTCAACCAACACATAGAACCTCAAAGAGTGCCCCAAAGTTTCTACCGAAGAGTCAAGACGAAAGCGTGTGCAAACCCCTATGCATAGATTCATGGGCGGAACACGCAAGTTGATCACCAAAACATACATCAAGTGAATCACGTGATATCCCATTGTAACCACAGATACGCACGGTAAGACATACATCAAGTGTTCTCAAATCCTTAAAGACTCAATCCGATAAGATAACTTCAAAGGAAAACTCAATCCATTACAAGAGAGTAGAGGGGGAGAAACATCATAAGATACAACTATAATAGCAAAGCTCGCGATACATCAAGATCGTGCCGAATCAAGAACACGAGAGAGAGAGAGAGAGAGAGAGAGAGAGAGAGAGAGAGAGAGGGAGAGAACAAACACATAGCTACTGGTACATACCCTGAGCCCCGAGGGTGAACTACTCCCTCCTCGTCATGGAGAGCGTCGGGATGATGAAGATGGCCACCGGTGACGGATCCCCCCTCCAACAGGGTGCCGGATCAGGGTCCCGATTGGTTTTTGGTGGCTACAGAGGCTTGCGGCGGCGGAACTCCCGATCTATTCTGCTCCCCGATGGTTTTAGGGTATATGGAGATATATAGGCAAAAGAAGTCGGTAAGGGGAGCCACGAGGGGCCCACGAGGGCGAAGGGCGTGCCAAGGGGGGTGGGCGCGCCCCCTGCCTCGTGCCTTCCTCGTTGATCCCCAGACATGCACTCCAAGTCTCCCGGATTTATTTCTTTCCAAAAATAACTCTCCCGAAGGTTTCATTCCGTTTGATATTCCTTTTCTTCGAAACACTGAAACAAGGGGAAACAACAAGAACTGGCACTGGACTCTGGGTTAATAGGTTAGTCCCATAAATCATATAAAAGTGCTTAGTAAAGCCCATTAAGCATCCAAGATGGATAATATAATAGCATGAATACTTCATAAATTATAGATACGTTGGAGACGTATCAGGCAACTCTACCTCCTCCTGGTAGGCGTCGACCTCAGCGTCATCAGGCAGGGTGCGGAGGATGTCAGCTTTGCTCAAAGGGGAAGTTTCCCCCATCTCCTCGGGAGTCGCCTCCGAGTCCACCTCTTCTTCTTCCTTCCCATGGGACTCGTCAGAAGAAAGCTCCACCGGCTTCGGCGCCGCAGGGGCCCCAGTAGGCGCCAGCGGCTCCAGCCCGCGCCCGTCAAAGGTAGGCCTGGCGGCAACGACCTGGTCCCAGTCCGTGCTGCGGAATAGAGGAACAAAGGCGCTCGGAGGGTACTCTTGGTTGTCACCGACCAAGAGGTGCAAAACTGCAGACAGCTCGTCATCGGGCAAGGCCTTCGGGCTCAGGCAAATCTTGTCTTCTTAATCTCCAAGCCTCCAGAAGGGGCGCACGCGCCTGAAGAGGAGCAACGCGCAGCGTCAAGAATTCCCTCAGGAGCATGGCCCCTGTCACTTTGGCCGCCCTCGCGTTGCCCAGCTTCAGGTCGGCCTTCATCTGCTCCAACACCGACGACGCCCGCTCGTCAGTAAGCTCTGCACAAGACCATCCCTTGTCAGACTGGGGCATTTTCATCGGCAGCGCCAAGCGCGGGTGGACACACTTGGCGCCCATCATGACCCATTTGGCCCTGAGATTGTCGACCTTCTTCCCGGTGTTCGAGATCGAGTTGGCCTTGCCGGCCGCGATGAAATTTGCGCACCCGGAGATATGGCCCTCACTGACGCGGAGGAAGAAGAAGTGGCGCAGCAGAGCCACGAACGGCATCATGCCCAGATACGCCTCGCAATAGTAGGCGAAGGTGGACAGGAGAAGGATGGAGTTGGGATGAAGATGCAGCACCTGCAACCTGTAGTGGTCGAGGACCTCATAGAAGATGTCAGAGAAGGGGGGAACGAACCCCGCGGCGATGCTGCTCGTGAAGAAGGGGAAGAACATGCTTCCCTCTGGATCCGGCACGTCGGAGGCGACCCGGAGCTCCGTATTCCCCCTCTCGTTGCTCTCCCCCGCCGTCAGCAAGCACGTGGCGGCGAGGTTCTTCTCCGAGACATTAGGCGCGTCGAGAGCAGGTTCGTACCAAGCCGGTGACGCGGAGGGCTTGACCTTGCGCGGCGCCATTAGTCGCTGGTGCAGGAGAAGATGGAAGCAGATCTGAGGATTTCGGAAGCAGGGCGCAAGAAAGGGGTTCTGAGCAAGGCGAAGAGAAGCAATGAAGGCAAGCACTGTCTGCGCCACCCTTTTGTCAAGTCGGGCAGTTCCCGAGGCAGCGTGGGGAAGCGGAGACACCCATGTCCAATCAACCGCCATGCGTCAACCAAGGCCGCAGGCTTTTGGGGCCCACGGTGCTCCGCACTTGACCTTTGGTTTCGCCTCGAAGCCAGGCCTGAGCGCGCCTTGGGCCCGAGGGCTACTGTTGGTGTTCTAGGAACGGGGTTCCCCAAACTTTTGTGCATGTGGCCCACGGCGTGGCTGTGCTAGTAGGCCTGTACGGCCCATCTTCATCAACAAGGCATCCAAGACCCTCGTGAGGGGCCAAGCCTCGCGAGGCGGACGACACAAGACCTCCTCAGGAGCGGCATCACCATGTTGGCTTGCAAGGGGCGGAGAGATCAAGGCAAGACAAACCTCGCGAGGTTCTCGTGACGTGAGCCATGACGATCGAGACCAGGCGGGCGCCAGCGCGTGCAGTGTCCTTGTTTCCCCTTTGATGCTAGGGAAGCGGGCGTAGGCTCAGAGTACCGAGGCATCAAGCAAAGGTTTCCATATCGGTGCAACGAGACCAAGAACAGCAGGACGGCAAGACGGAGGTCACCATGGAGCCCAAG
The DNA here is from genome assembly GCA_021605145.1 of Aegilops bicornis. Lineage (NCBI taxonomy): Eukaryota > Viridiplantae > Streptophyta > Magnoliopsida > Poales > Poaceae > Aegilops > Aegilops bicornis. The sequence continues at coordinate 27,943,210 of CM038673.1, read as the reverse complement.
GCGGCGTCACCACCAGAGCCTTTTGCAAGCGAAGACCGCTTTTGTGAGGATAAGTTGTACTAGTTGTCCCCTTTCAAATTGGCCGTTGTTGGCTCCATTCCCACTCAATATTTGGGAAGAGCACCAGGTCCTATATAAGTAGAACTAGCCACCACCGTAAGTGAAACGGATAGAGAGGCATCTCATCTGATCCTTAGCCACACACCAAGCACAAGAACACCTCAACCTCAGGAGGTTGTTCTTCCCCTTGTATTGTTCATCATCAGCCCAAGAGGCAATCCAACACCACCACACTGGAGTAGGGTATTACACCACAACGGCGGCCCGAACCAGTATAAATCTTGTGTCTCTTGTGTTGTGAGTTCGTTGAGTTCATCTTAGAGCTCTTAGCAAGCTAGGGCGTGGATCGGTAGGGGGGAAAGAACTTCACGCGCACCCCAGAGTTTGAACCTTAAGGGTTTTGCCGGAACCCGTGATCCGACAGATAGGTGGGCGGCGGGAGGCCGGATCCGCCCAGACTAGGGCAACGACGAAGGGATCGGAGGACCTCCTATGCCGGCGCTCGGCCAGAGATAACGGTGCGGCCGGCAGTGGGTCTCCTCCCTCGCTATCGACGATGGCCTAAAGGCTGCCCCTCCTCCCCTTCACCGGCGGAGGGGGATACGTTCGGACCTGTAACCAGTGGTGAGGATAGAAAGACAGTGTTTTTTGAAGGGAGAAAGACAATGTTACCACCGCTATCTTGTTTAGATCTGGAGAGGATGAGAGTGTGTGAATAGAGAAACCCTAGCAAGCAAGCGCGGAGGCTCGCCTATATATACGTCATCGGGGTAGTTTTCCTTTTCACTCCATGAAAACAATCGCTTAAAATTGTGTACGCGTTGTGTCGCCGCTTTTTTGTCGATTGTTTTTTGAGATAGCTACCCGCTTATTCCAAGAGGTGTTACGGTGTGCCAGGTCGCACTTTGTATCGTTCAAGTCTGCTACAAGACCCTCCATTAAATGAACAACCACCCCCTCGTAAAAATTGTGAACAAGCCCATGGCTAAAATTATCGGAAACGTGGGCTGCCCCAACATGCATTATTATTTATATTTTCTACTCCCTCCGTTCCTAAATATAAGTCTTTTTAGACATTTCAACTAGACTACAACATATGGATGTATGTAGACATATTTTAAAGTATGGATTCGTTCATTTTGCTCCGTATGTAGTCACTTGTTAGAATCTCTAAAAAGACTTATATTTGGGAACGGATGCAGTATGTGGGAACAAATATTATATCATTTGATTCGTATTTGAACCTAGTTTTCAATGATGTAGGGGCTGTTTGGTTTCCAGCCACATATTGCCACACTTTGCCACACCTCACCTTATGCAAATTTGACCAAGTTAGGTGGGTGTTTGGTTCTAGCCACACCTAAGACAAGAATTTTTTATTAGCAGTGAACCCCACATGTCATAGACACAAAAAGTGTGGCAAGATTCCCTTAGGCAAGCCAAAGTGGGTCTAACAATTTGAGCAACTCAAGTTAGGCAAGTGTGGTAAGTGTGGCAAAAATAATGTGGCAACATAATACACTTTAAACATAGTCACGATCCAAACAGCCCCGTAATTTTTTGTGACATGCATGAACATTTGGTTAGTTAAATTTATAGTCAAAATTTGGCAAGGTGCATCAAATCAACACATGCAAGTATCAAAAGGAAAGTCACGGCATGCATGCATGTGTTGTACTCCCTCTGTTTCCAAATATAAGTCTTATCAGAGATTGCAACAAGTGACTACATACGAAGAAAAATGAGTGAATCTACACTCTAAAATTCTACATACATCCGTATGTTGTAGTCCATTTGAAATGTCTAAAAAGACTTATATTTAGGAACGGAGGGAGTAACTAATGCATGGGAAAACGCAAATTATTGAAATATATCTGTCGGCGTTCTGGGAACGGGGGTCCCCAGACTTGCCTGCCTGCGGCTCGCGGCGTGGCTCAAAGGAGGCCCAGGATAGCCCATCTTCATCAACGCATGCTCAAGACCCTCGCGAGGGGCCAGATTGCTGGGCGGACGACCAAGGGCTTCTCGAGGCACGGCCTCGTCAGCTGGCTCATGAGGAGGCGGAGAGTTCAAGGCGGGTACCTCGCGAGGTGCCCGTGACGCAAGCCATGATTTACAAAGGGCGCCACGGGCGCCAGTCAGCAGCGCCCTCCTTTCCTCTTTGGTGCAAAGGGAGGAAGCGCAGCAAGAGCATCAAGCAAAGGCATCCGCTTCGATTGCAACAATACCAAGACCAGCCCCAACGGCTGGAATGCGCCATCGTGGAGCCCAAGCGGCGTCATCACCAGAGCCTTTGGCGGCGAGGACCAACTTTAGTCGGGATAAGTGTACCCGCTGTTCCCCTTCAAAATGGCCAATTGCTGGCGCCCTTCCCGCTCAATATTTGGGAAGAGGACCAGGGCCTTCGCCTATAAATAGGAGTAGCCACACTCAGAGTGGGGGGACGAAGGATCCGCCATTCGGAATCGAGAGAGAGAGAGAGATAGAGACCCGATCCTCAAGCCAGAGCGACGGGACACCACTTAGCAGTTCATCACACCACCAAGAACAGACCCTCGCGAGGCTGTTCTTCCCTCAGATCGTTCCTCATCGCCCAAGAGGCAATCCACACACCACACACCGGAGTAGGGTATTACACCATGATGGTGGCCTCAACCAAAGATAAATCTTATGCCTCTTGTGCTGTTCTTGTTAGTAGTTTAGGTCCCTGCGATTCGGCGAGGTACGAGTCGGCGGAGGGTTGGATCTCCGCACGCACCCCAGAGTTCGAACCTTAAGGGCCTGCCGGAACCCGAAATCCGACAATATCAAGTGTAGTGCTTTGACGTGTCGCGTCAACTCGTACAAGACCGAGAAGTTTGATTACTACAATGCCCTCTCGCCTTAACCACACCTGCCTTTAGCTGCATGACAGGTGGGCCACCCACCTGTTGGGCCCACCTGTCATAGACGCAAAGGCAGGAGCAGTAAGTCAATGAAGCTGCATCCCTCCCTCACCCATGAGCGTGGTGGTTGGCAGGACTAGGGGAAGCTTTCGTTCACTACACGATCTCCCTCCCGCACGCGGTGGACATGCAGCAGTTCAATCGGTGTTAGATGGCCGGAAGCATACTGTAGTACTCCTCCACTGTAGTAGTACTCCATCATTGTTCGACTTCCCGAAGAGGCGAAGAGCCTAGCGCAGCCCGGACGCTCGTGTGGCAGTTTCATGTGTAGAGTAGTCTAGGATAGCGTGTACCATGCATGTAAGCTTAAAATCGTTGGGGTCGGCTCCATGCTTTTTTTATTAAAATAATCTTCTGGCCCTAACTGTCATCCTGGTGATTCTAGTTTGCACGCTCATCTGGTCAAGACAGGAATATATATTTTAATTTGTGGTAGGGTAAATGTTAGAGGTTGCAGCAAATGGAGTATTGTACATTGTGGGTCTTTCAGCCAAGTTTAGAGGCAACCATGGGGGGCCAGTGCTATGATGTGTCGCGTCAACTCGTACAATGAGGAGAAGCTTGATTTTACTACTGCACGCCTTATCCCTCGCCCATGCGCGCGGTGGCTATCCCTCCCGCACGGGGTGGACGGACATGCAGCAGTGGATTCGATACTGTAGAAGTAGTAGTAACATCATTGTTCATCTTCTCGAAGAGGCGAAGATCCCAGCGCAACCTGAACGTGGCAGTTGCGAACGCTCACGTGGCAGCCTTTGTGTAGGGGTGGGGCGTGGTGCGGAGCCTTGGAGCACGCATATAGCTAGGCTCTTGCATGAGACAAAATTGCTATTTGAGCCCACTGTTGTAGTACTAGTACTAGCTAGTATATCCCTGTAAACCGGAAAGGAGTATTTGCCTTTCTAGAGATTTCAACAAGTGACTAGACTACACAGCGTGCAGTACTGGCTAAAATGTTAAATCTCATCAACCAAGGCATTTTGTGATTGGAGGAATGTATCTCGTACTTTACAAAACTACCCAAATTAAACTCATGCATTAATTACATAGTTCTCTCGTTTTCCTCTCCGCCTTGGTCGCGGTTCACAATATCGAGCACTCCTATATGACTAGCCGCTCTATCTACATGCAGGACATCAAAGCATCCGGGCCCACGTGCCATCCACCAAATCACAGCGAGGTGCTACAGTCGAGAATCACCGGTCACCCTGGTGTGGCCGTCATGACCCGTCATATCACAAAACCCACCATTACCAGCAGTGGTATAGTGGCCTCGAAGTTGGACTGGACGAAGCAACCATCATTCCACTAGAACACTTGTTGAAGCCCTTTCTCCCCTTTCTTGAAGAAAACCTCACTCCAGGCTACTCACTTCTGCCATTTTTCTTCTGTACCGACGAAGCAAAGATGGGCGAATCAGTGATGCTGCTATATTTTCATTCCAAGAATCTTGTTTTTGTGAGGCACCGACCGATTCTCACAGCCTATTCTTTTCCCGTTTTCATTGCGATTGTGGTTTCCTTTTGATTGCTTTTTGTTTGTCAGTTCATTGATGAATCCTGGAGCACTAGCCAAAGAGTTGTCGGCGGACCACCCACTGGAGACAATGATCTCCAGGAAGCGAGCACTGTTGGTGTCAAAACCGGCGGATCTCAGGTAGGGGGTCCCGAACTGTGCGTCTAAGGCGGATGGTAACAAAAGGCGGGGGACACAATTTTTACCCAGGTTCGGGCCCTCTCGATGGAGGTAATACCCTACTTCCTGCTTGATTGATCTTGATGATATGAGTATTACAAGAGTGGGTCTACCACGAGAACACAGAGGCTAAACCCTAGAAGCTAGCCTATGATTATGATTGTTGTTGTCCTACGGACTAAACCCTCCGGTTTATATAGACACCGGAGGGGGCTAGGGTTACACAGAGTCGGTTACAAGAAGGAGATCTACATATCCGAATTGCCAAGCTTAACTTCCACGCAAAGGAGAGCCCCATCCGGACGGGACGAAGTCTTCAATCTTGTATCTTCATAGCCCAACAGTCCGGCCAAAGCATATAGTCGGGCTGTCCGAGGACCCCCTAATCCAGGACTCCCTCAATAACCCCTGAACCAGGCTTCAATGACGATGAGTCCGGCGCGCAAATTTTCTTCGGCATTGCAAGGCGGGTTCTTCCTCTGAATACTCCATAGAAGATTTCGAACGCAAGGATCGTGTCTGGCTCTACAAAAAAAATTCCACATACCACCGTAGAGAGTATAATACTTCCACAAATCTAATCTGCTGACAACTTTTCATGATGTGACATCACGCCACGGCCCGATCATTATTCAAACCGTTTTTCTCAACCAGCTACCGCACATATTGCGAGGCGGTTTTCTTGGCACGTCTTGTCGAAGCAGAGATCATGTCCCCTTATCACGGGATTCTCATAAATACGGGTGTGGGTAACCCAACCGCGCCATCAATCATGGCGCTTGGGGAATAAGCGAGTTTACCAGGAAAGTGGGGAGGTGCATAGTTTCTACCGCTCTTATAAAGGGACGAGGACTCCTCTTTTTCACCCATGCCTTCTTCTTCCCTGCCCATCTATTCTCGTGCACTCGAGCTCCAGCGCCCAAGTTTGCATTTTCTCCGCCAAACCACTCCAAACATGTCCGGAGCGGGAGGCAAGTGGATGGTCTCCTCCGTGACGGAGGAGAACATTAGGAAGCTCCGGGAAGCCGGATACCTGGCCACAGACATCGCGTGGCGGCTCCCAGAGGCGGGGCAGATCGTCCCTACTACAGAACCCCACGAGAGGGTTGTATTCCTTACCCACTTCGTCCGCGGGCTGGGATTTCCCCTCCACCAATTTGTTCGCGGGCTCATGTTCTACTACGGGCTTGACTTTCATGATCTGGCCCCCAATTTCATCCTGAACATCTCGGCGTTTATCGTCGTGTGCGAGGCCTTCCTCCGCATCAAGCCCCACTTTGGCCTGTGGCTGAAGACCTTCAACGTTAAACCGAAGGTGGTGGTCAGCCAGAAAGCGGAGTGCGGAGGCGCCATGGTGGGCAAAATGCCCAACGTCACCTCGCTCGAAAGCTCCTATGTGGAGACCATAAAGGGATGGTAATTGGGGTGGTTCTACATCACCGAGCCGCACGACACCAACGGGGTGGCGGCCCCCGAATTTCAATCCGGCATCCCCATGCGGCTTACCTCCTGGAAAGAGAAGGGCATATCCTGGGGTTCATCGGTGGAGCTGACCGGATTCCAGAACTGTGTTAAAAACATGATAAGCAAGAAAATCAAGCTTGTCAACGTGGTCCAGGTCATGCATGCTCTTCCGCCGGATCCTCCGTGTGAAAGACGGGCATTCAATATGTGGGAGTTCGACCCGGCTAAGCACCAGACGCTACGAGAGCTTTTCTACATGACACACCAAGACATCTGGAAGGTGTTGTTCAAGTCCGCCGAGGTACCTCCTCCCCTTACCGAGGATCGCGGACTCAGCGCAAAGCGCCCTGCCAATCCGGTAAGTTCCTTATATCTCATAAGATGTTCCTTTCCCCAGTATGATCATGTGAGTGATCTGATCCTCCATGCCATTTAACAGGACTGGGTCGCGACAGTTGAGCGGATTGACTGTCCGGCCCCACTGCCAGAAGATCCAGCGAGGGCTCTCCTGACGGAGATGCTGGTTCTGGCACCCTATGAGGCGCTGGAGAAGAAGGCCAAGAAGAAGGCCGCGGGGACCAGGAAAGGTCTCCGGTGCAAGGTTGTATCGGACTCATCGTCCAATAACACCGAGGTGCCCTCCTCCCACGAAAACGAGGAGGAGGAAGAGGAAAGTTCTCCCCCCCAGCCGGGGGAGAGAAGAAAAGGAAGGCCGGCCCATCTAGGGAGGCCGAAGGGTCCAAGAAGGGAATGACCCTCCTTCCGGACTGCTCCATAGCGGCCGCTTTCAGCGATGAGGAGTGGTTACCCAGGGACAAGCCCCTGGCGAAGTCGTAAGTATCCGGATACCATGATAGTTCTTGGTATGTTTTATTTTATTGCTTCTTATCATGCCAAACATGATCATGCAGCCCATCCAAAGCCCATATCGACGTATCCTCTTCGGATGAGTCTTTGGGCCCGTCGAAGATGAACATCGATTCACTCCCGACCGCCTCCTCCCCCAGTCCTACGGACGACGTCGAGGCGTTGTCTCAAAGGGCACTTAACCAAGGGGAGACAGTTCCGGAGGCGCCCCAAGGTGACATTCCAGACACTGGTGAACGAGGGTCAGGACTCCCATGGCCTCTAATTCCTGGGGCAGCAAGTCTAGCCCCCAGCCGAATACTGCGCCAGAACCTCCAGTGGTTCCGGAATTCGTCGGACGACCCCTCGCCAAGGGGGGTAAGCCGTCCGTGCCAATGGCCTCTATCTATCCAGAGGCATCGGACAATTTGCTGGAAGCGCTTCGCGGCGCTTCCGTCGACGAAGAGCACCGCACTATCATGAGTGCGGTAGTCAAAAAGGTTCGGTCCACCAAAAGCGGACTGACTGAAGCATGTGCAAGCCTCCAAACAGGCTTTGAGGCAAGTAATCAAATTATGAGAAAATGTTACAGGATAGATAGTAGCCCCTGATGCTCTGTTTGGTGTTCACAAAGAAAGGCCGAACAGAGGATCAAATAACAATCACAGGAGTCTAATCAGAATATGTCTATGTGAATAAGCAGCCACGCTGGCTGGCGCTACCGCCAGACGGCGGAGGTCACCGCACTGAAGCGGGACCTTGAGCGGTCCGAGGAAGAGCTCGGCCTTACCAAGAGGCAGCTTGAAGATAACGAAGGTAAGTAATACCCCGTCTGTTTATTGATAAAGAGAAAGGAAGGTGGTTTGTTAGATCACAGGATCGTCATGAATTTTTCTAGGGGCCACGACCGAAGTGGCGGCCCCGAAGAAGGCGATGTCCGAGGCCAAAGGCAAGGCGGCCACGGAGCGCGCCGAGCGCGAGAAGCAAGAAGCCCGGGTCCGCAAGGTGCAGCAAGAGCTCCAAGACTTTGTCAGGAAGTACGAGTCCTTGGAGCGTGACTCTAAGAAGCAAGGGTCCGAGCTTGCAAGGCCCTCAAGAATGCACAAAATGACAAGGTCGAAGCCCAAAAGGCCCTCTAGGAAATTGAGGCGGTCAAGAAGATAGCGGCGGGTAAGGCATTCATTATGCAAAGCAAGCATGTGAAGGAAACTTTCCTTTTACTTACCCGAATTTGGAGCTCTCCAGGAGCGCTCGCAGATCTACCCACCAGTGTTTCGGATGCCGCGGAGTTCTACCAGGCCGAGGAAGGGAGCTCGACGGAGAAGTTGTTCCGGTCGCAGTATACTGGAACCGAACATCCGATGCCCTTGAGCGACCAGTTGAAGCAACTGGTCAAGCTTCACAAGGCGGCCGAACTGGCCATGAAGGGTCTCATAGTCCGGATGTGGCCTAGCGAGCCCCTGCCTAGCAGCTACTTTGGCCTGGTAAAGCGGCTTGTGAATGCCTGCCCACGGCTCGAAGTCATAAAGCGGTCCGTCTGCATTGAAGGTGCACGCAGGGCCTTTTCCCGTGCAAAAGTGCACTGTGCAAAGACGGATGCCGAACAGCTGGTGAAGGAGGGGCCCACCAGACGGCAAGGAGCATCGCCACCCCGGACAGTGTCCTGAAGGGTGCCCGCCTTGTGGCGGAGGAATGTGCTAAGGATGTAATATTTGAATGAATGTACTCATGTGATCCTGTAATATGAAACGAGTTCATGTGCGCTATGTAACGCTTGTTAATTTAAAAGATTACCTTCAGGCGGCCGCTTATAAAATCTGAGAGTTGGCCGCTTGTCGGCTTCTGCCCCATGTAACTAGTATCGAGGTGTTCGATAAACCTGATCACTCTTTATCCCATTTTTGGGTCCTTCAAGGAGGTGTTCAGACAACGAACCAGGCAATCGGACTATAAAGCTTTATCACTCTCACTTGGCCATAGAAGTCTACAATTTTAAATTTTGGCGAAGCCCCTAGTATTCGGAAGGCCGAACTTGGGGCGCTATGTACGCCTAAATCGGACAAGGCCGACTCCTCGCCTGAACCGGAAAAAATCTTTAAGGATTTGAGACCTCTCGAACAGCGACCAGCTCTCGCCGCATCATGACAGTCAGTTTTTGGCTTTCTCTACTGAACAACGACCAAAACATGGGAGCCGGGCAAACCCAACTATTGACCCAAGACAAGATTCGGAGCTGATGCATATAATGCTATAAGTTCGGCGTGCCGCACTGTCAAGTGTTCGGACTTTGCATGCCGTGTTATGGGGTACACTGAAGCCCCTGGCGCACCGGACGTATCAAAATGTACGGGTGCAATTTGTCGTAAATAAACAGACAAGGAAAAAAGATGAAGAAATGTAATAATAAGCTAACGATGTATATTATTATTTAAATGATACGTCAAAGCGTATGTGTACAAGTAGTGCAATAACCGAAAAATAGGACTATTTGACATGTCCTATCCAAGGGCAAGCTGCGTGTGGGTATGTAAAACAGGTATAGCGATCAAGTATCGAGACCACCGGGATTCCCTTGTACGTCAAAGCTTCTTGCTTCCTTGGTGTTTCCTTCCCATGACTGGTCCGATCATCAGACGATCGGAGAGGGCCTTCAGAGAATAGGGGCCTGAAAGGAAGAAAATGTTAAAGGTATACGGGTCCTGAAGCGGTCGAGCCGCATTGTGGGCCGTGCCATAGCCGTGCCTCCGCCTATGCCCATGGTATCTTGAGTTTGTAATTATGTACGCGTGGCGCAAATTTCACCGCTTGACTGGGACTATGACGGAGGCCGAATTGCTAGGCGAGATCTGAACTGCCTGGTAATCCTGTTGCAGGGTACTCCAGACTCGCTTGAAGGTGTCCGAGGGCCTTTTCGCCGAATTGGCGGTTTGCCTCAGAAGGCTGCTTTGCACTTCTACTGCAAGGGCAGCGGTGTGCTCCTCCATACGGAGCGAGCGAGCGTACTGTATTTCCATTAACTGTTATAACCTCACGAGGTCCTGGCATTTTGAGGTTGAGGTATGCGTAATGCGGTACCGCGTTGAATCTGGCGAATACGGTTCGTCCGAGCAGTGCGTGATAGCCACTGCGGAAGGGGATGATATCGAAGATTAACTCCTCGCTTCGGAAGTTGTCCGGAGATCCGAAGACCACTTCCAGTGTGATTGAGACCGTGCAACAGGCCTCTACACCTGGTATGACACCTTTAAAGGTGGTTTTTGTGGGTTTGATCGTCGAGGGGTCTATACCCATTTTGCACACTGTATCCTGATAGACCAGGTTCAGGCTGCTGCCACCATCCATAAGGACTCGAGTGAGGTGAAATCCGTCAATGATGGGGTCAAGGACCAATGCGGTAGAACCGCCATGATGGATACTGGTGGGGTGGTCCCTGCGATCAAACGTGATCGGACAAGAAGACCATGGGTTGAACTTTGGGGCGACTGGCTCCATCGCATAGACGTCCCTTAGTGCACGCTTCCGTTCCCGCTTGGGAATATGGGTTGTGTATATCATGTTCCCCGTTTTCACTTGGGGAGGAAATTTCTTTTGTCCTCCTGTGTTCGGAGGCCGGGGTTCCTCCTCGTCGTCACTATGTAGCCCCTTTTCCTTGTTTTCGGCATTCAACTTGCCAGCCTGTTTGAACACCCGGCATTCTCTGTTGGTGTCGTTGGCTGGTCTATCAGGGGTGCCGTGAATTTGACACGAGTGATCGAGTATGCGGTCCAAACTGGACGGGCCCGGATTGCTTCTTTTGAACTGCTTTTTCCGCTGACCGGATTTAGAGCCACTGAATCCGGCATTAACTGCCGTGTCTTTGGCATTGTCGCCGTTGTTGTGGCGCTTGTGTCTGTTGCGACGTGGCCTTCTGTTGCTATCTTTGGCATCTGAATTGCCAGGGTTTCTTCATGTGTTGTTGCTACGAGCTAGCCAGCTGTCCTCGCCCGCACAAAAGCGGATCATGAGTGTCGTGAGGGCTGCCATGGACTTCGGCTTCTCTTGGCCGAGGTGTCGGGCGAGCCACTCATCGCGGATGTTATGCTTAAATGCCGCTAAGGCCTCGGCATCCGGACAGTCAACAATTTGGTTCTTTTCAGTTAGGAACCGAATCTAGAATTTCCTGGCTGATTCCCCCGGCTGTTGGGTTATGTGACTCAAGTCATCGGCATCCGGTGGTCGCACATAAGTCCCCTGGAAGTTTTCAAGGAATGCGTCTTCCAAATTCTCCCAACTGCCAATGGAGTTTGCCGGCAGGCTATTCAGCCAATGCCGAGTCGGCCCTTTGAGTTTTAGTGGGAGGTACTTGATGGCATGTAGATCGTCACCACGGGCCATGTGGATGCGGAGGAGGAAATCTTCAATCCATAACGCGGGGCTGTTGTACCATCATATGATTCAATGTTCACGGGTTTAAAACCTTCTGGGAATTCGTGATCCATTACTTCGTCAGTGAAGCATAGGGGGTGTGCGGCGCCTCTGTGCCGGGCTATGTCGCGACGCAGTTCGTACGAGTCTTGTCTGCTGTATTCGGCCCTGCCGGATTTGCTTTTAGTATATCCGGCGTGACGGTCGTCGTCACGCCTTGGGGCGCGCCCCCGTCATTCGTAGATCGATCTTGCATGTCCTGCTTTGTTTTCCAATACGTCTCGTAGGTCCTGCGTATTACCCCGGGCCTTGGTATTTTTTGTTTAACTAGCGACGGGGTGCGGGCTAGACTTCGAGCTGATATGCCGCTTTGTCTCGGCCACGAGGTGGCCGATCAGCCGCATCATCGCTGGAAGCGTAGGTTTTAATGCTTCCTCCTCGAGTTGGGGTAGCAACTTGCGCTTTGGGTAACTTTTGGTTCGGCGCTCGAGTTCATATTCCTCGGCCGCCAGGACCTCGTTCCATCTGTCTGCTAGGAGATCTTGATCAGCTTGAAGCTGTTGTTGCTTTTTCTTCAGGCTTTTTGCTGTGGTTATAAGCCGGCGCTTGAAGCGCTACTGTTCGACAGGATCCTCCGGCACGATAAATTCTTCGTCGCCGAGGCTCGCCTCGTCTTCGGAGAGAGGCATGTAATTTTCATCCTCTGATTCTCCGTCTGCTGCATGTTACTTAGGGCTAGCTTGCCCATCCTCCCGCTCGAAGCCTGGCTGGAGGGGATTGTCTTCTTCTTCGGCACTATCCGCAGCGTTGTTGTCTCTCGTGCCGGTATCGCCGCTTTTGCTATGGCGGGGCTTAGAGCGGAGCCGTTTACGCCGGTGCTTAGATTGCTTCTCAAGGGGATTATCCTCTGTTGCCTTATTGCCATCACTTTCTTTGGGGTGTCCACCATGTTTATATCATATGATGAGGTGGCAGTCCAGCGCCCTGTGGGCGGTGGTTCCTGTTCTTCTCCTGCATCGTCGTCCACACCGCCGATGTCTTTGGAGTCGAAATCGAGCATGTCGGTTAAGTCGTCGACAGTGGCTATTAGGTGGGTGGTGGGTGCGGAACGAATTTCTTCGCCGTCCGATTCCCACACGTGCCGGACAGAGTTCGGCCAAAGGCTTCCTGACAAGGAGAGAGACCTTAATGAATTCAGCACGTCGCCCAGGGGCGAGTGCTAAAACATATCCGTGATCAGCACCCAATCAGATTCGATAGGCACGGACGCAGGCGATTCGGAGCCCGTGGCCGGGGACGAATCCAAGGGTCCGGCAACACAAATTTCGTAGGAGGTGAAGTCAGTATTCGGCTCTATCGCCGCTGAGTGTGCGGCCTCCATGGCAGGGTCCATCCACCCATCCTCGGACGGCGCAATCTGCTCTGGATTAGGGGCCGGAGTAGCCACACGTGTGATCTCCCGAACACCGTCCGACGGCAGAGCTAAGTCATGCTCGTCATGACTGTGCGGCGCACCTGACATGGGCTCGAATCCGTCGAAGATCAAGTCTCCATGGATGTCGGCAGTATAGTTTAAGTTTCCAAACCTTGCTCGATGGCTGTGGGCGTAGCTCTCGATCTGCTCCAGATGGCTGCCGAAGTTGGCCCGCAGCGCGGTCACCGAATCTGAAGATCTGTCTGGGGGAAAAACCTCTCCCTGGATCGCATCGTTGCCGATGATCGAAGGAGCCATCAAGCCTTATGGTGACGGCACATTGGAACTCTCAATGAAAGCACCAATGTCAGTGTCAAAACCGGCGGATCTCGGGTAGGGGGTCACGAACTGTTCGTCTAAGGCAGATGGTAACAGGAGGCGGGGGACACAATGTTTACCCAGGTTCGGGCCCTCTTGATGGAGGTAATACCCTACTTCCTACTTGATTGATCTTGATGATATGAGTATTACAAGAGTTGATCTACCACGAGATCGGAGAGGCTAAACCCTAGAAGCTAGCCTATGATTATGATTGTTGTTGTCCTACGGACTAAACCCTCTGGTTTATATAAACACCGGAGGGGGCTAGGGTTACACAGAGTCGGTTACAAGGGAGGAGATCTACATATCCAAATTGCCAAGCTTGCCTTCCACGCAAAGGAGAGTCCCATCCGGACACGGGACAATGTCTTCAATCTTGTATCTTCATAGTCCAACAGTCCGGCCAAAGCACATAGTCCGCCTGTCCGAGGACCCCCTAATCCAGGACTCCCTCAAGCACCGACCAACGAGTTGACCATGTTGGCGGGCCAACCCATGTATACGAAGAAATCCAAGAAACAAGCACTGGCCAAAGAGTTCACGACGTTGGCGGACGAACCACTCAAGGAAAGTTGGAAGAACTGCAAGGGCCCCACCGTGCCTACCCCAGAAACTCTAATGGCCACCTATGTGGGGCTTGTCGGTGTCAAAACCGGCGGATCTCGGGTAGGGGGTCCCGATCTGTGCGTCTAGGCTGATGGTAACAGGAAGCAAGGGACAATGATGTTTACCCAGGTTCGGGCCCTCTCGATGGAGGTAAAACCCTACTTCCTGCTTGATTAATATTGAAGATATGGGTAGTACAAGAGTAGATCTACCACGTGATCGTAGAGGCTAAACCCTAGAAGCTAGCCTATGATGGTATGATTGTAATTGTGATTGGCCTTCTAGGACCAACCTCTCCGGTTTATATAGGCACCGGAGAGGGCTAGGGTTTACATGGAGTCGGTTACAAGGAAGGAAATATAATATCCGGATCGCCAAGCTTGCCTTTCACGCCAAGGAAAGTCCCATCCGGACACGGGCCGAAGTCTTGAGTTTTGTATCTTCATGCTTCCATAGTCCGGACGTTGTATATAATCTGGCTGTCCGGATACCCCCTAATCCAGGACTCCCTTGGTAGCCCCTGAACCAGGCTTCAATGACGATGAGTCCAGCGTGCAGTCTTGTCTTCGGCATTGCAGGGCGGGTTCCTCCTCCGAATACTCCAAGGTAATTATCGAACACTTGAACCGTGTCCGGATCCACAAAATGATCTTCACATGCCACCATAGACAGAATGGTATTTCACAAATGCAATCTGCTGACAACCTTTGAGACAATGCGACGTGTAATTACGGTCAGGTCATTATTCGAACCGTTTTCCCACAACCAGCCACAACGCAAATTGCGAGGCGGTTTCCTTAACACGTCTTGTCAAAGCAGAGATCGTGTCCCCTTATCACAGGATTCTCATCAATACGGCACGGGTAATCCCACCACATCATCAATCGTGGGCGCTTTGGGAAGCAAGCGATTCCCCAACGGGCAAGTGGGGAGGCACACCGCTTTCGTCGCCTCTATAAAGGGATAAGATTTCCCCATTTTTACCCACGCCTTCTTCCTCCTTCGCCCACTCTTGCCCCCTCGAGCTCCAGCGCCCAAGCCCAAGTCTTCCCCGCACAACTAAACATGTCCGGAGCAGGAGGCAAGGGGGTGGCTTCCACCGTCAAGGAGAAGCATATCGCAAATCTTCGGGCGGCCGGATACTTGGCCGCAGACATAGCGCACCGGCTATTGGACGTTGGACAGGTCATTCCTACCCCGGGACCCCACGAGAGGGTCGTGTTCGTCGCCCACTTCATCCGTGGACTGGGGTTTCCACTTCACCCCTTCGTCTGCGGGCTCATGTTCTACTACGGGCTAGATTTCCATGATCTAGCCCCGAATTTTGTACTCAACATCTCAGCGTTCATCGTCGTACGTGAGGCTTTCCTCCGCATCCGGCCCCACTTCGGCCTGTGGCTGCAAATCTTCTGCGTGAAGCCGAAGATTGTACGCGGCCAGCAAGCGGAGTGCGGAGGGGCCATGGTGGGCAAGATGCCTAACATCACCTGGCTGGACGGCTCCTTTGCGGAGACCGTAAAAGGGTGGCAATCGGGGTGGTTCTACATCACCGAGCCGCGCGGCGCCAACCGGGCGGCGGCCCCCGAGTTCCGGTCCGGAGCCCCCATGCGGCTCACCTCCTGGGAAAGGAAGGGCCTGACTTGGGGCGAACCTACAGAGCTGACCCGACTCCAAAACTGCATCAAGAGCATGAAGGACAAGAACATTAAGCTTGTCAACGTGATCCAGGTCATGCTCGTTCGCCGGATTCTGTCGTGCCAAAGGCAGACATTCAATCTGTGGGAGTTCGTCCCGACCGAACACCAGACGCTTCAGAGGCTCTATGGCATGAAGCACAAAGACGCATGGAAGGAGTTGTTTAAGGCCTCCGAAGTACCTCCTCCCACATCCGAGGACCGCGGACTTCATGCAGCGCGGCCCCCGCGTCTGGTGAGTTTTGGGACTACCAACAGATTCGGTAGTTGTCACATCCTAGCTAGTCCATGCATTAGAGTGTTGCATCATGTTTACCTTCATCAAAAACTTGAACTGGGGAAGACAGAACCCCCAGAACCCCTCTGAATCCAACTAGGATTTACGAAAAATATTTTCAATGAACCTGAAATGCCCTTCTAAAAAGTTCACCCTCTTTGTCTTGGGTTAGAACCTCCGCAAAATAGGTGCACAATTTTCTAGGTCAATGTAGGTCATTGAATTAAATCATATGTAATTTGCATTTGGGCATTTAAATGCTAGTAAATATTTTGGATGCTCAAATAATTCTGAAAATAAGTGTGGGCTGTTGGAGATATTCTAAACAGAGCCCCTGATTATTTCCAGGATTTTTAGAAGTGCCTAACTATTTTTAATAAGTCTACAAACTTACAGAAAAATAGAAAAAGGAAAACAGAAAGCAAGGCTTACCTGGCGCTCACCTGGCAAGCCCACCTGCCGGCCCAGCCCAGCCACCGCTCCAGCGAGCTGCTTGGCTTGGCCAGGCAGGCAGCCAGGTACTCGACGGCGGCACCCTAGCACGCCACGCAGCTTCTCGCCACCCTGCCTCCTCCCTCCTCAAGACCCCGCCTCGGTTCGGTCGGCCATTCCTCCCCCGAGCTCGCAGACACCCCTTCTCCTCCCCAGCCCCTCTCCCTCGCTCGCCTGCACCATGGCCGACACCGTCGCGCCCGCGCCACCATGAAGCTCGCACCCTCCGTCATCTCCGTGCTGCGCCACCGTGTCCGTTCGCTCCGCCATCGTCGACTACATCGAGCAGGTCGAGCCCCGAGCGCTCGCACGCCCTGCAACACCTTCACCGACTCCGTCTCTGTCGATCACCGCCGGAGATCCCCATCGCCGTCGCCACCGCATCACCTCGTCCCCGACCTCGCCGACCGCTTCGACGTACTCGCCGCGAGCTCAGCTACCTTCCCATCCCTCTCGTTCACGCTCACGAGCCCCAGACCGATCGGCACCGAAGCTCGGCCGCACTCCCGCCACATCAAGACGTCAGCCGTCGTGGCCAAAACCACGCTGGCTCGACTCTGAGCACACCACCACACTCACCGCACTCCCAGGAGACCAACGCACCTCACCCCGTACCTTGCCGTGCCCCGTAGCCACGGGTTCATCCTCACCCGACTCCGGCGACCGCCAAGCTCGTCGCCGTCGACGCTTCCGGCCACCCCGAGCTCAACCACCACCACCAAACGACGCGGCTTGTCTCCGGCTACCCGTAGATGGTCTCCGTCGTCCATTTGGTCGCCAGAACGCACAAACACACTCTCGCCGCCACGTCTGGCTTCGCCGGCGGCTAAACATCGGCGGGTTTGATCCCGTTGACGAAGTTGACTAAGTGGGGCCCCTCTGCTAATTAAACCATTTTAGTTTTAACTAAAATTGGTTAGTTAAATTAACTACTGACATGCGGGACCCACTGGTCAGGTTGACCTGGACGCCCCCATTGACCACTGACGTCACCCTGACGCACTGCTGACGCAATAACTAATTTCTGGATTTATTTGTTTTCAGGAAATTCCAGAAATTGTTGCAAACTTCAAAAAATCGTAGGAAATAATCTATAACTCCAAATGCAAAGTTTTATATATGAATTTTGATCAGAAAAATTCAATATATCCATTGGTAATGGTTTCATGCATGACAGAACAAGTTAACCTTGCTGTTTTAGCAGAATAAGATAATGCACTATTATGGCTATGTTAAATGAGCTAGCATTTGAATCTTTGATTCAAATGAGTTCATTCCTTTCTGTTCTAGCTTGTATTAGGCCAACACACATTCATATTGCCATGTCATAGCATGCATCATATTGTTGCATATCGTCATGTGTTGTTTATGTTCGGTATGTCTTTCGTTATAGGTTCTGTCTCCGAGGATAACCCCGAATATCCGTCTGAAGGGCAGTATCCTACTACCACTACATCAGGAAAGCAACCCATTGATCATTCCAATAAAAACCCATGTTCTCGCTTCTGCTCTTGTTTACTGCATTAAGACAACGCGATTCAAACTGTTGTGTGTTGCGGTAGTTGAACCCACTTCCTTTGCATGACCTGTCATTGCCACAAGAATTCAGATGAAACCCACTAGCATGTGTAGGAGTTGATTGAGCCATATTTGTGTTTCCTACCATGCTATGCTTTGCTATGCTTAGAGTTGTGTCAGGTCTGACTCATCGGGATGATGAACTAGAGTGAAAGGTTGTGTCGGTTTCGAGAGTGAAAGTGTTGAATATGATTTGGTAAAGGAATCGATGAGAGGCCATGTAGGAGTACATGGTGGGTTGTTTCATTGAGGCCGTCCCTAAGAACTGAGATCTGTATGTGTGATTTAAGATCAGCTACTACCACACGTTGGGCCCTGAAATATGACCCCGCTCGACTTACCGACCCCTCTCGTCCTCTGTCCAGGAGTTGCAAGTAGTTTCTGGTGTTTGTAGTATGCTGGGGGCCGCACGCAGCGCTGACCTTAGGGGTGGGCTGTGTTGCGGTAGGCACGTGGCACGGTGTACCGATTCGCCCGTTTGGTGTCTCGGGAACCCTGCACACATCGTTCGGGGCCGTTAGTGAAACCTCGGCCGGACTCCCTGCGGATGGAACCCGAATAGGCGATAAACCTAGACTAGAGACTTGTGTGGTTTGTTAGGTCGTGGTCTACACCCACGTCGGCTTTCGCTTGAAGTCTGCCGAGCACATAAAGTGTGCGTGCAGCTAAGTGGTGGAAACATGTGTGACGGCACACCCCTGCAGGTATAAAACTATTGAATAGCTGCGTCATGATAAAGGACTACTTGGTCGCCTATGCAGTTCATAGACAAGTAAATGGATACTACTAAAATCCTCAAGATAAGTGTGAGTATCATGGATGGCCCTCTCGTAGGTTGTCGAGAGAGGATCCATGGTGGAGTATTGTGATGGTGATTAGTGGACTCTGCAAAGCGACAAATGCTTTTCAAGTGGTGTCACGTAGGATAGTTTAGCCAAGAGTCAAAGCTGGCTTGTTGCAATAACTCCACTACCTTCTTGAGGATGTGCATGTATAATAGGATTCTGTTGTAAGACTTGTTGAGTACCTCCGTACTCATGTTTGCTTAATTCATGTTTTCGCATTTACAACATCGCCCCTCCGATGGGTTCTTTGTAGACCTTGACGCCGACGAAAGTGACTAGCCACCCGGTGGTGATCCAAGGCTTGTGAAGGGCCACTGTAGATAGAAGGGCTTCGTCAAGCCTTCTTTCTTTTTAGTGTCTGTAGTCAGACTAGTTTGCTTCCGCATGTGCTTGTATGTTTGTATGACTTGAGTGTTGGGTCATGTGACCCCTATCTGTATGTATATGTTATGTATGGCTCCACGGAGCCTCTTAAATAAAGTACTTGAGTTGTAGAGTTTTGTTGTGATGCCATGTTGTATGTACTCATATCGGGCATATTGTGTGTATGATTGAAATGCTTGGTATGAGTGGGATCCGACAATCTAGTTGTTTATCCTTGGCAGCCTCTCATATGGGGAAATGTAGTCTAGTGCTTCCTGAGCGATAGTAGTCCGCTACAGCCGGGTTCACCGGAGTCCTGCTAGCACAGGACTACTGCTCTGGACACTTGACTGGCCGGGCATGTGTTTCACTTCGCCTCGTGGTTCTGCCCTTCGAGAAATGTCACGCGGTGACATCCGAGTCCTGCCTAGCCTGCTACAGCCCGGGTTACCGGAGTCCTGTTATCCCAAAGGCTACAGCCCGGATTCATACGTTGATGACCGACATGCTCGATGTGATTCATGTATGCTTGTCCCCATGGGTTAGCGCCGCTTTGGGTTCACGACTAGCCATGTCGGCCCGGGTTCTCTATCATGTGGATGCTAGCGACACTATCATATACGTCAGCCAAAAGGCGCAAACGGTCCCGGGCCATGGTAAGGCGACACCCGTGGGAATACCGTGCGTGAGGCCGCAAAGTGATATAAGGTGTTACCGGCTAGGTCGATGTGACTTGGAATCGGGGTCCTGATAGTTTTTCCCAATACATTCATGGGGGAGTCTTAAGTATTTGTATATATTTGATTAGGACTATGTGGAGACAGCGGAGCAGATTTACTGTCCGGCTCCGTTGCCAGAAGATCCAGCTGATGATCTCTTGACAGAGATGCTGATCCCGGCACCCTACAAGGCACCGGAGAAGAAGGCCGAAAAGAAGGCCCCGGGGACCAGGAAGGGTCTCCGGCGTAAGGTTGTGCTAGGAATCCTCGTCCGAAGACGATGAGGCGCACTCCGCCCCCGAAGAGGAGGAAGAAGAAGAAGAAGAAGCCGCCCCATCCGGAAAGGATGAGACGGCTGAGGAGACGGGCCATGGGGCCGGGAGAGGCCCTCGACGCAAGACCGTCATACCCACGTCGTCCGATGATGACGAAACAGATTCCTCCTGTGGAGGCGGGGGGAAGCAAGAATAAACTCTACCTCCCCGCACTGGGGAGGAGAAAAAGAGGAAAGCCGCCCCGGAGGGGGAGGCTGGGACGCCCAAGAAGGGTAAGACGTCCCTTTCGGACTACTCCACCACGGCCGCTCATAGCGAGGAAGGGTGGCTGCCCAGGGGGAAGCCCTTGGCGCGATCGTAAGTGTCCGCACTATCCCGTGATTTTACTTCATAGTTGTTGAATAACGCCGTACATATATGCAGTCCGGCCAGGGATCATCCGGAGGTGTCGTCTTCGGATGGGTCTCTGAGCGCTTCAGAGATTAACTCGCTCCCAACGGCCACCACTCCTTAGCCTGCGGATGACACGGAGGTGTTGTCCCAAAGGTTCTCCGAGCAGGGGGAGGTGACCCTGGAGACACCCCAAGGCGGAGTTCCAAATGTCAGACACGCGGCGTTCAAGATCCTTGCGGATCGCGTCGATGAGAGCTGCAGCAAGGCGGACTCTCGACTGAACACTGTTCCGGAACCCTTAACGGTTCCGAATTTAGGCGGGCAGCCCCTCGTTAGGGAGGGTGAGCCGTCCGTGCCAAGGACTTCCGTTGCGCCATCGGCGCCAGATAGTCTGGTGGAAGCACTTCGAGGCGCCTCCATGGATGACGAGCACTGTACTCTTATGAGTGCGGTGATTCAAAAGGTTCTGTCCGCCAAGAGCGGACTAATCGAAGCCTACACAAGCCTCCTGACGGGCTTCGAGGTAAGTAATAAAAATGTGTGAAATTACCACCCGATAGGTAGTAGCCCCTGATACTCTGTTTGGTGTTCGGGAAGAAAAGCCAAACGGAGGGTCAAATATAATCCGCAGGAGTCTAATAAGTGTTTATGTGACTAAGCAGGCCGTGTTGCTTGCCGCTGCTGCCCGCACAGCCGAGGTTGCCGAACTAAAGCGGGACCTAGAGCAGGCGCAGGGAGAGCTCGTCCTCACGAAGAGGCAGCTCGAAGAGAGCAAAGGTGAGTGATTCTCCGCTCTTATGTATGCACAGATAGATAAAATTATTTAGTCTGACGATGAATCGTCGTGACTGTGTGACAGGGTCCACCGCTGAAGTGGCGTCCCTGAAGAAGGCACTATACGAGGCCGAAGACAAGGCGGCCTTGGAATGCAAGGAGCGCGAGGAGCAAAGTGCTAGAGTGGGCGAGGTACAGCAAGAGCTCCAGGACCTCGGCAAGAAGTTCGAATCTGTGGAGCATGATCTGAAGATGAAAGAGGCTGAGCTTGCGAAGGCCCTTGTGACTATGAAATACGCCAAGGCCGTAGTCGAGAAGGCACAGTAGGAGATCCAGGAGGCCAAAAAGATAGCGGCGGGTAAGAAATTCTTTGTGCAAATCAAACATGTGGAGGAGGCGTTTCTTTTACTTACTCGAATTCGGAGCTCTCCAGGGGCATTCGCACATCAGCCATGCAGCGAACAAGGCAATCGGACTATTCGGCTTTATAACTTTCACTTAGCCATAGAAGTCTACAATTTTAAATTTCGGCGAAGCCCCTAGAATCTGGAAGGCCGAATTGGGGCGCTATATACGCCTAGATCAGACGAAGCCGATTTATCGCCTAAAGTGGAAAATCTTTAAGGATTTTAAGACCTCTCCAACAGGGACCAGCTCTCGCCACATCATGCCGGTCAGTTTTTGGCTTTCTCTACTGAGGTGCTCGTCCGGAAGAACCGGGACACAATCGCAGTAGTTCTCCCTGCGCTACCTTAGCCGATATAACGGAACGTAAGGTATCAAAATAAGGGAGCCGGGCTAACCCAACTGTAGACCCAAGACATTATTCGGAGCTGAAGCATATAGTGCTATAATATATGGGTGCCGAACTGTTTAAAGAGTACGGACTTTAGTTGCCGTAGAACGGGGCGCCATAGGAAGCCCCTGACAAACGGACCGTACCAAAGTGTACGGATGCAATATCAAAGAAACGTTTGTAAGGAAAATGTTCAAATAACAATAATGAGCTGACGCTATATATAATCTCCCATAGATGAAAATACGTTTAAGTGTATGTTTACAATGAATGCTTGAAGCGGAGATAAATAGGACTATTTAACATGTCCCATCCAGGGGCAGGCCGCGTATGGATATATAAAATAGGTACAACGATCGTAAATAGATTCCACCTGGGTGTTTCCTTCTTTACGGGAAGCATGTTGCCACCTTGGTTTTCTCTCCTATGTAAGTCCAGCAATTCGGCTCTTCTAAAGAGGCTGCTCTAAACCAATGTCCTGAAAAAGAAGAAGGACGGGTTATGAAGGTATGTGGCGGTTATCCCGCACTGTTGACTGAGTCGTTATTACGCATCCGCCTACGCGCATGGTATCTTGAGTGCGTAATTGTGTACGCATGGCGCGAATGCTTATTTGATGGGGCTTAAGCGGAGGCCGGACTGCTAGTCGCGCTCGTGGCGTGCCTGATGATCCTGTTGCGGGGTGCTCCGGACTCTCTTGACGGTGCTTGACGTTGCTGTCACCGGATTGGTTTGTCGGAAGAGGCCGCATTGTACTTCCACCGCGAGGGCTGCAGTATGTTCTTCTATTCAAAGAGAGCGGTCCATATTTCCGTTCACTGTTATGACCCCGCGTGGTCCTGGCAACTTGAGCTTAACGTATGCGTAGTGCGGTACCGCATTGAATCTAGCGAATGCGGTTCGTCCGAGCAGTGCATGGTAACCACTGTGAAAAGGGACGATATTGAAGATTAACTCTTCGCTTCGGAAGTTATCCGGAGATCCTAAGACCACTTCCAACGTTATAGAGCCCGTGCAATGGGCCTCTACTCTAGGAATCACACCTTTAAAGGTGGTTTTGGTGGCCTTGATCCTCGAAGGGTCAATGCCCATTTTGGGCATTGTGTCCTGATAAAGCAGGTTCAGGCTGCTGCCGCCGTCCATAAGGACACGCGTGAGGTGGAATCCGTCGATGATTGGGTCTAGGACCAATGCGGCCGAGCCGCCGTGACGGATGCTAGTAGGGTGATCCCTACGATCAAGGTGATCGGACAAGCTGACCATGGGTTGAATTTTGGGGCGACTGGCTCCATCGCATAGACGTCCCGTTGTGCCCGCTTCTGTTCCCGCTTGGGGATGTGCGTGGTGTAGATCATGTTAACCGTTTTCACCTGGGGGTGGAATTTCTTCTGTCCCCCCGTGTTCGGACGTCGGGGCTCCTCGTCATCGTCGTTCTGCAGCCCCTTGTCCTTGTCTTCGGCGTTTATCTTGCCGGCCTGTTTGAATACCCAGCAATCTCTATTGGTGTGGTTGGCTGGCTTGTCCGGGGTGCCATGAATTTGGCACGAGCGCTCCAGTATGCAGTCCAGACTGGACGGTCCCTGATTATTTCTTTTGAACGGCTTCTTCCGCTGACCGGGCTTGGATCCGCTGAATCCGGCGTTGACTGCCATGTCTTCAGTGCTGTCGCCGTTGTTCCGTCGCTTATGTCTGTTACGCCGTGGCTTGCCGTTATTGTCGCGGACATCCGTAGTGCCGTAGTGGCGCGATCTGCTGCGAGCCAACCAGCTGTCCTCGCCCACGCAAAAGCGGGTCATTAGTGTTGTGAGAGCTGCCATGAACTTGGGTTTTTCCTGGCCGATGTGTCGAGCGACCCACTCGTCACGGATATTATGCTTAAAAGCCGCCAGGGCTTCGGCGTCCGGACAGTCGACTATTTGGTTCTTTTTAGTTAGGAACCGAGTCCAGAATTTCCTGGCTGACTCTCCGGGTTGTTGAGTAATGTGGCTCAGGTCGTCGGCGTCTGGTGGTCGCACATATGCGCCCTGGAAGTTGTCGAGGAATGCGTCTTCCAGGTTTTCCCAACTGCCAATGGAATTTGCTGGCAGGCTGTTTAGCCAATGCCGGGCTGGTCCTTTGAGCTTAACGGGAAGATACTTGATGGCATGTAGATCGTCTCCGCGGGCCTTGTGAATGTGGAGAAGGAAATCTTCAATCCATACTGCGGGGTCTGTTGTGCCATCCTATGATTCGATGTTTACAGGTTTGAACCCTTCTGGGAATTCATGATCCATTACTTCGCCGCGAAGCGTAGGGGTGCGCGGCGCCTGCGGTCGGGCTATGTGGCTACGCAGGACGAATTGCTCTGGGTGGCTATGTTCGGCCCGGCCGGACTTGTTGAAGGTGTATCCGGCGTGACGGTCGTCGTCGCGTGCCGTGGCGCGCCCCCGCGATCCGTAGATCGATCTTGGATGTCCTGCTCTGTTGCCCCGGGCCGTAGTATGTTGGCGTGGGGGTGTTGGCTGGTATGCGGACTGATATGCCATTTTATCCCGGCCACGAGGTGGCGTATGGCGCTCGAGTCCGTATTCATCGGCTGCCAGGACTTCAGTCCATCTGTCTGTGAGCAGGTCCTGATCAGCTTGGAGTTGCTGCTCCTTCTTTTTCAGGCTCCTCGCAGTGGCTATAAGCCGACGCTTGAAGCGCTCCTGCTCTACGAGATCCTCAGGCACGCCGAACTCGTCGTCGCCGAGGCTAATCTCGTCTTCAGAGGGGGGCATGTAGCTGTCATCCTCCGGGTATTCGTCCGTCGCCTGTTCTTCTGGGCTGACCTGCTCATCCTCCTGTTCGGCCTGCTCGAAGGCGGGCTGATCAGGGTTGTATTCTTCTTCGGCACCATTTGGATTGTTTTCGTCTCCTGGGCCGGTATTGTTGTGGCAGGGCATGGAGTGGCGCCGACGATGCCCATTCTTTGCTTTTTTTCCCTGAGGTTTTATCCTCCGTTGCCTCATCGCCATTTGTTTCCTTCGGAGTGTCCACCATATATATATCATAGGAAGAGGTGGTTGTCCACCGCCCAGTGAGCGGTGGTTCATCTTCTTCTCCTGCATTGTCGTCCATACCGTTGATGTCTTCGGAGTCGAAGTTTAGTACCTTGGTTAAATCATCGACCGTGGCAATGAAGTGGGTGGTGGGTGGGCAACGAATTCCTTCGTCGCCTGCCTCCCGCTCGAGCGGGACATAGTTTGGCGAAGAGCCTCCTGACAAAGAGAGAGACTTTAATGAGTCCAGCATGTCGCCAAAGGGCGAGTGCTAGAAGATATCCGCAGCGGTGAACTCCATTACCGGAGCCCAACCTGGCTTGATGTGACACTCCAAAAAAATTTATTTATTTTTTTAGCAAAAACCTTGCTTGATTTGAAGAAGGTCATTTAAATTCTGCCAAAAACTTCTCCCTCAAAACTTTTTCCCTTGGCAAGGATATTGTTTATGTATCTTCTTCAACCCTTGTGTTTGGTTAATGAGAACCTTCCTTCTGATGGTTCCCTCCTCAAATATATTTTCTTGGAAATTATTTTATTTAAAAAAAAGAAACCCTATGAGTTTTGGGGTTTCTTTCATTTTGAAACCACCCATGGTTTTACCATGCCTTATGTGGTAAAACCTCCCAAAACCCCTCCTTCCTCTTTGGAGCAATCTGAACTTTCTTTCGAACAAGTCCAACCCATTTTTGGATTTTATTTCATTTATTTTATTTCCCAAAACAATTCTGTCATTTATCTTCAGCCTAGGTGATTTGCAAAGCAAGTACCTAATTCCCTTTGAGTTTTGATCTCAAACCAACTCCTCTGGATAGTCTTTAGCACCCCCAACCTAGATCCATCAAGATCCACTCTTCCTCTTTTCAAAATTTTCAAGTTTCATCCTCTGCAAGTTTGGACCAGATTTGTCAAATTTGGTGAAATTATTTCCTCTTCCCCAAAAATTCTACCAAAATTCATGCAGCCCCCAGATGCAATGAGAGGCCACCCCACCAAAAATCAGCTCAAGGAAATTCCCAACATGCCAAAATCATTTCGTCGAACACTTGGCCGACACTGTTAATGTACACTTTCAGAAAGTTCAGAGTTTCAGAGTTTTGCAGTGTCATTTTTCGTCAGAGAGTTGTCATCGATCATCTGATCGCTCTGGCGCGTTGCGCACGGCCTCTCCTCCTTGACCAGAGCACCGCACGCTCTCTTGGACGGGCGCAGGTGTCGGTGGCGGCGAGCATCACCGACGCCGGCAGCTTCTGCGGTGGCAGAGCCACCCGTGGTGGCAAACGGGAGCCAGAGCCAGCTCACCACGCTGTCCGGCGCCGCCCAACGCCCCCTAGCCCTCCGCGTGGCCTCATTTATGCCAGCACATCCCCACAGCACCGTCGCCGTGGCCCGGCAAGCACAGGGCGCGCCCTCTGCCGCCGACGGGCCCGTGCCGCCCCGTTCCGTCGATGCCACCCAGAGAGCCTAATCCAAACTTGGTTAGCACCTAAATGAAACCGGTGAACCTCCACGTTGACGCCCAACTCCCTAAACTCCCCGACCAAGCACTGCGCCACCGTAACCATCGCCGGAGATCCCTGTTCACGGCCACCGCCTCGGATCGCCTATAAAAAGGGGCCCCGAGCTCGTTCTCGAGCACGCACCACCACTGCACCCCACCAACACCCCACCAAGCCACTAGGAGGACCTCGAGGAGGTCTCCTTCCCCAACTCCGGCCGCCCCGATCTGCCTCGGCCACCAGCTCGATCCACTCCGGTGAGGCCATCCCCGACGCCCAAACCTCGTCAGTAGCCTCCTCGAGCACCCAGTGAGCTGACCGAAGCTTCAATTTGACCTTCGCAGCCCTCCCCCACGAGATCCAACTCCACCCGAGCCACCGTTCGCCGGAGCAAGGGCCGCCGTCGACGTAGTGCTCGCCGGCGACCACTACCACCACCCACCGACGCGGAAGGATACGCTGGACACGTAGGTACCGCCCGATCCCCCTGCCTCGCCGTGGATCGCCACCGACGACCACCGCACCTCTCGGGCGCGGGCAGGCTCTGTTCTTCCCCGTTTGAATTTTCAAACCTGACGGGTGGGACCCGCCTGTCAGTCTCTCTTTTCTTTTAAACGAACCGTTTTCCGAAAATGTATTCGGGCAAATACGCTTTCAGTCTGAAGCGTTTTTCTGGTCTTTTCTGTTCAGCCCCCTGAGAAGTTTCTGTTTCATTACATAAAGGATTTTTGATTGATTCTTTTGCTGTCCTCTTTAAAATTTTGTCTAGTTTCTTATCAGATTTATTTGAAAAATATTTGGAATACTTTTGTGCACCCCACGATATTTACAATAGTACGTGTGTTTCTGTATACCGTAGATACCGAAGGAGGGTACGGAACCGCAAACTTCACCGAGCTAGGCTCCGACTACTCCGAACCATGCAAGCATGTTTGAACTTTTGATATGATGAGTGTCTTTGGCATGTTTGCATTAAGTAGTTCATGGCATGTTTATGAACATCTCGATGAACGTCATATTTCATGCAAAGTTGAGGCAAGTGAGTTTCGATAATCCATAAGTTGTTGGATGTGAGTTGGCATGGCCATGTGATGGCATGAGGATGGGTAAGATGGCAGTGTTGTAGCATGCTAGTCTTATGCCAGACTAATTGACTCCAGTGTCAACATGAATCAGTCCAGTTTCCGTCCATTTTCCCTACCTGTACTACCACATGTTTTCCGCAAGGGGTACGGCTTAGTAAGTTGCAAACCGCTTTCCTGGTACACACCAAATCGAGAGGCCGTGATGAGGGTTCCATGGCCCTGGATTAAAGCCGATCATCCGTCGGGGGCATGGGTGTTTCCGGTTGGGACCGAGAGGGGCACCTTAGAGTGCGCCAGATATAAATTTGATCCCATGCTATTCGAGATTGTGATCTCCCGTCTCAAAGTTTTTCTTGAACGCTGTCTAGGGTGATTCTCAAGGCCGTGAGGTGGGATGGGTGTGTACTGGTTAGATGTGTTTCTTCCGAAATACCGTAAACGGAACTAGTCCCTCGTGACTACGGAAATCCGTTGGCTGTGGGTATTTTAGTACAAACTCTTCAGAGTCAAAAATCCTTTGAATCATCTGATCCATGTCCGAGTGTTATATTCAACTTATCTTGTCAGTATCAGTCTCAGTGTCAAAACTCCGGTGAATTACATAAGTGTTAAGTCCGGTTAAATGTTTATTCCTGTGGATGGACTAACCCGTTTATTATTATGTGTTGAATATTTCCTATGAGTATTATATCTTTGTGAACTTATCAGATATGATTGATATAAGCCCTTTCTGCGATGTCGCTCAGACGTCCGACTGTGGCACACTTGTGATTTACTTTTGATATAAGCCCTTTCTGCGATGTCGCTCAGACGTCCGACTATGGCACACTTGTTATTTACTTTTGATATAAGCCCTTTCTGCGATGTCGCTCAGACGTCCGACTGTGGCACACTTGTTATTTACTTTTGATATAAGCCCTTTCTGCGATGTCGCTCAGACGTCCGACTGTGGCACACTTGTTATTTATTTTCGATATAAGCCCTTTCTGCGATGTCGCTCAGACGTCCGACTGTGGCACACTTGTCTTTTACTATTGATATAAGCCCTTTCTGCGATGTCGCTCAGACATCCGACTGTGGCACTCTTGTCATTTACTTTTCCATATAAGCCCTTTATGTGGTGTCGCTTAGACGCCCGAATGCGGCATGATTATTATTTTTTTACCCTTCGAGGCGTCGCTCCAGACACCCGATCGGTTTTTCTTTTAATTTGTTGGGATTTCGAGAGGACTACCGCCCGACTTCCTGTTTACATACCATGTTGCGCAATACTTATTATCTGAATGTGCATTGTTATTTTTACTCATGATGCATTCATGCATGCATTTGTTATATCTTATGTCCGAACTGTCTTGCAAGTACTTTCGAAGTACTCACCTGGCTTGTTGATTTGGCCAGATGTTGACGAAGGCGATCTCATGGATGAAGAATTCAATAGCGAGTCCGACGCCTAGAGGAGTCCTGGGCCAGTCTCGTGCGACCCTGGATTGGTCAATGTATTATATCCGCTTCCGCTACCCAAATAAATTCATCGAGCCTCACCTCGACGCTCGATGAGCTGCCAGTTTAGGAGTCATATTACCCACTCCACTGTGTTATTCCACTACAAGTCTATTCTCGAGTCAGTAGTATGCCACCCCACACCATTGTGTCATATCCGCCATTATGTATAATTATTGGCGTGATTGTAACATAATGTTGAGCACCCTCAGCTCGACCCTGTAATTTGTTTTAATGCTACTGGCTTTCTGTATCAAGATTTTGTCTACCAGTAAGGAGGATTTTCCTCATACTGGACTCAAAAGATCGGTTCTCAATAATCATTTTATTGGAAAAATCAGTCGTTACACTCGACTGGCTCGGGAGTGCGCGGACTGCAACCAACGTCCGCATATGAATCCGCGGGTCCGGAGTCACAGGCCACCGCAGAGGTAAGACCAGTGTTCGGCTCCACCGCCGATGAGTGTGCGACCTGCGGGGCGGGGTCCATCCCTCTGTCCTTGGGCAGCGCATCCTGCTCCAGATCTAGGTCCGGGGATACTATGGGGGTGATACCCCGAGCTTCGTCCGACGGCGGGTCTAAGCCGTGCTCGTCGTGACTGTCCGGTGTTCCTGGCATAGGCCCAAATCCATCGAAGATCAAGTCTCCGCAGATGTCCGCCGTGTAGTTCAGGTTTCCGAACCTGATCTGGTGGCCAGGGGCGTAGCTGTCGATCTGCTCCAGATGGCCAAGGGAGTTGGCCCGCAGGACGAAGCCGCCGAACACGAAGATCTGTTCGGGGAGAAAGGTCTCACCCGGGACCGTGTCGCTGACGATGGTTGAAGGAGCCATCGAGCATCGTAGCGACGACACAGAGGAACTCTCAATGAAAGCACCAATGTCGGTGTCAAAACCGGCGGATCTCGGCGGGGGTCCCAACAGGCATCTATGCTGATGGTAAGAGGAAGCAAGGGACACAGATGTTTACCCAGGTTCGGGCCCTCTCGATGGAGGTAAAACCCTACCTCCTGCTTGATTAATATTGAAGATATGAGTAGTACAAGAGTAGATCTACCACGATATCATAGAGGCTAAACCCTAGAAGCTAGCCTATGATGGTATGATTGTAATTGTGATCGGCCTTCTAAGGACCAACCTCTCCAGTTTATATAGGCACCGGAGAGGGCTAGGGTTTACATGGAGTCGGTTACAAGGAAAGAAATATAATATCCGGATTGCCAAGCTTGCCTTCCACGCCAAGGAAAGTCCCATCCGGACACGGGCCGAAGTCTTGAGTTTTGTATCTTCATGC
The DNA here is from genome assembly GCA_021605145.1 of Aegilops bicornis. Taxonomy (NCBI): domain Eukaryota; kingdom Viridiplantae; phylum Streptophyta; class Magnoliopsida; order Poales; family Poaceae; genus Aegilops; species Aegilops bicornis. The sequence goes on along the minus strand of CM038673.1, from coordinate 27,912,793 downwards.
TTCGATATTCCGGACGTTGTATATAATCCGGCTGTCCGGATACCCCCTAATCCAGGACTCCCTCAGGGCTCAAGGCCAAGTTTGAGGAGATAGTAGTCGTTGAGAAGCAGTATTCCCCTGGCAAGGTGATGGCCCACATCAAGGACGAGGAGATGGCTCCTGGAGGGATGGGATCCCCCGGTGAGCTGCACATGGTAAAAAGTAATGGTTTACCATAGTTGTGGTTTTTGATTATATGCAATGTGCTTGCTAATATGTTAGGGTTGTGCAGGAGCCGGTGGACGTCCTTGATGATTCTGATGTCGCGGCCCGTCCTGTGGACAACGCCCCAGAGATCATTTTCGATGTCGCGATCCGTCCTGTTGACATCGCCCCGGAGATCGATTCCGATGCCGTTGTCCGTCCTGTGGACATCACCCCAGAGATCGATTCCGATGTCGCGGTCAGTTCTGTGGACATTGCCCCAGTGATCGATTCCCATGCCGCTGTCCATGCTGTGGTCATTGCCCGAGAGATCGATGATAAGAAATTGTTGGTCGCGCTAATCCTTCAGGGTAGTTTGCATTGCCATGTGTTTAATTACCAGAACGATGCGTGTTATCAAACTATCTTAGGGCTAGTGCACTGTCTTGTGTGGGCGGTACTTGCTACTTTTGTTTGATAATGAATCATGCGAACCCTCTCCGAGTTATGGAAACAGATGTATCCTCACCAGCTTTTGATGTAATATATCGCATGCTTAGATGTAAGTTCGAACTGTTTATCATATCAACAGGGCTTGTTTGATGATTCTTGGTGTTAGTAGGCTAGCTACTGTGTCAGCTATAGTACTTGCAAAACACTCAATAAAGAGAAACGTTGGGGCTAATGAGCTCGTGGTACACTTATACTTATCCGTTGTCAGTCGGCCAATAGCCCAAGCTCCTAAAATTGTAGGCTTAGTGATTGATCAGACAATAGTCAGCACGGATACACTCAGGCCTCATTTGGTTCATAGGGTAGGAAAATCGTAGCAAAAGTACAGAGACATACAACAAAAAATCATAGCAGTACAGATACGTACTCCCTCCGTTCCAAAATAGATGACTCAACTTTGTGCTAGTACTAACTTTGAAACGGATGGAGTACAAATCCTAGGCGGGCTAGTTTGGCCTAGTGGGTTTCAGTGATATGACGTGGTACAGTGCCGTCCAGTCTTCGCGTGTGGTAGCAGTATTGCGGGTACAGTAAGTTTTCTTGAAGAAGCGGAATTCAACGAAGTCATGATGGTTCCTTCGTCCGACCAACTTACAGCGGGAAAGGTTGGGCCTGCGCTACGACCGGGGTGGACCAGGATAATTTTGTGCATGGCAGGTGGACCAGGATGGTCGACGTCCCACATGTCGGCGAATGGAAAGTATTCTTTTCCGATATAGAGGACGAGCAACGAGTATTCATTGTTTAATTTTTATGAAAGCTATTGTCTCCACTGTTACGATGAAGGAGTGTGAAACACGGCAGCCCAGTGAACTTGGCATGTGCACCACTCCCTCCTTCTGCATGTAATACTACCATAGTGTTGACTATAAGGTTGGCTATGAAGGTTACAACTTTTTCTCACTTTCTCTCTATCTATTTCCTCTCAAATGTTTTTTACCTTTCTTTTTTCTAGACACAATTGTTTATTTATGCCTCTTTTTTTAGAATTAGGTTTTTTATACCTAGGAGCACGTGTAGAGACGGGCTCTTGCAGAGCCCACTCCTTGACTTTGTCAATGCCTCTCTCTCATCCACATAAGTGGGCTAATAGGCCAGTATTTTACTGGTACTACTTTCTATGAATGCGGGCAGCTGGCGTCTGAGGGGGGGCTTGGAAGTGGTCCGGACTCCCGCATGGCCCACCTCACATTATCACCAAATATTTCTTGGAGTCCGTGCGCGGCGGGTGGGCGGGCGATCTCTTCTCCCTCCCCCGTCTCTCTCTCTTCTCAGCCGACGCCCGCTGAGCGATTAGATTTCGGCTATCGATGATTTATTCAATTGCAGTCCCACATGTCAGTGAAATTGCAAGACAACGCGTGTCCCTTCTGGTGAGCGGCGTGTGAGCCGGACTGTCGAGGGTGCGACGCGTACGAGTCGTAAGTGTGCCGCCTTTTCTTTTGAACTTGCAAAGCGAAACATTTTCGTGCGATTGATCGATAGAAATCCAGAACAAAATGACGAGGGTGGTGCTTTCCCGCGTGTTAGGTGGGCTAGTTTGATTGATATAACGTGCTACAGTGCCGTACACTTGCTCCATTTTTACGTAAGCAAGAGTTTAGACTCTTACGTGGGAGGAGTGTGAATCACGGCGGTTCTGATTTTGATCGAGGGATAACTGTTCCTTGCCAAATAAAGAAGCACTGTTTATCTCCAGCGCTGGCCCAAAAATTTACACTGGCATCTGTCCGAGGACACTGATGGATGCCATCCAATGTTGTCCGCATACCTTTTGACTACTATATGAACTAACCGGACGAAATTTGCGCAAAGAAAGCAAATTTCAAATTAACTGGATGAAATTCATTACATTTCGAAAACTTTTCCTACAAACTGGACAAAATTCATTACATATTTTGCACAAACCGTACTAAAACCTACTGTAAACCTAATCTAAACAATCGCTAGTACTCGACCACCATGTCCGGCCATGAACCCGAGAAAGCCAGCCATTGCCTTTGCATCCTCCTCATCCACCTCGATAACCTCCTCCTCTGAAGCACTAGGTTCTGAAGATTTCCGCCTCCACGTCGTCGTCAAGCGGCTAATCGGCCGCCGATGTTTATCCCACCAAGCTTGGCGTCGACTGAGTAGAGGAGCGGTGGCCTTCCTGGGACCAGAACGGCAGCCACCTACCGTGTACTTCTCTTCCTCGCTGCCGGCTACGCCCGTGCACGCGCGCCGGCTTCGTGGTAGTGGTGGTGGAGGGAGGCCGAGGGGGAGCCAGCGATCTCCTTCGTCTGCTCCAGCAACAGTACGTCCAAGAGAGCTTTGGACCGCGCCCGGAGCGGAGCCGTCGATGTCCTTCGTCTGCTCCTGCGACAGTATGTCCAAGAGAGCTTTGGATCCCCAAGAGGCCATGGTTGGAGTTGTGCTGACAGAAGGAAGGGACCGTAGGAGAATGAGTGTGGGTCTTTGGCTATGGCTGGTGGCTGGGGCTCAAGTTAATATAGCGGGCGAATGGCAATGAGCCGCGGCAGACGGATGGACGGCTGGCGCCGGAGTAGGTTCGTCGGGCGTGAATGCACACGCTGCTTCAGTGACTTAACTGCAGGTGCGTTGGGTCACTGACATGTGGGCCCAACGGGCATCTGGCCCACATGTCAGTGACACACCAACTGCACCTGCAGTTAAGTCTGGTGAATGCGGCATTGACGTTCTGGAGAGACGGTGAACGTTTCAGGCATGAAGAGCGCGCTAGCGATGGAAGGGGTTTCGGTAGGCTAGGGCGGTCAGACGCTGGCATGGTGGTAAAATGTGAACTCATGGATGACAAGCCTTTGAAATGTATGCGGCACATATTGACAACCAGGCATCCATGCAACTGGTCTTGTCGCCAGCTAGCCTTCGACGACCACCATTAGACACCACACAACCATGCATAACTTACGAATAATGGATGAATCGATCAGACACACACTCGTGTGCACTGGCACTTTGATCGGTCGCTCACGATAATACATACTCCATACCATAGTACCCTCTCTACTAGGCTGTTTTATATATTGTCGTTGTGATGGATGATATACATGATCAAGGCGTTGACTCCCGAGTATGACCGTTGGTGTTGAGCCAGGTGAATACATGCTAGGCGTTCGCAGTGGCCTCCATCAAACGTCTAAACAGTAATGTCAGGCACCGCCGAGGCACGCCGGTGACGGGCTCACCGTTTGCGTTGCGCCATGAGCAGGACTTTGATTGAGAGGGCGATGTGCATTCATTAGCATGGTTTGACAGCATGAGCATGAGTGTCTGCATGCGTACATGCTACTTGCCTCTATGGACGGTGTGCGCTAATACATGCATCACGTATAATATAATGATCAAAGTGAGCTATCAACACAAGTTTGATGACCGCCAATACATTTTACTCGGTAATAAATGACCAGGATTGAAGGGGAATCCAAATTTCCTTCGTCTTCTGTCCTTGAGCTCTTGACAAACCAATGCACTATACGGTTGTCCGGCCACTCCACCCTAGAGCTCTCACAAAGCGTCATTCATGCCACCACGCCGCACACTAACCGGTAAGGAAGCGGTGGCATCCCGCCGTGCCGAGTTCCTCGCCACCCACGACCGCACAAAAAATGGTAGGGAAGCGATTGCATCCCGCCGTGTCGAGTTCATCACCGCTCGCGACCTCACACCTATGTGGGCGGAATTTGAAGCTGCCAAGGCCGAATGGGCGGTAGAGCAAGAGGCGGCCAAATCCGCACAGAGGAAGCGGAGAAGTCAGAAAGCACTCAGGAAAAGAGAGGCACGCCGCCGCAAGAAAGAAGAGGACGCACGCGCTGCTGCGGAGAGGTCGGCGGAGATCCAAGCACGGTGGGGTGTCGCCGACAAAGCCGAGAAGGAGAACGACGGCGTCTGGCCAGCATGTGAGAAGTAGTAGTACTAGTAGTTAGTGTGTGTGTCTGTGTCTTAGTACGAGCATGTACCAGTACTACTATTTACTACTGTAGTTGATAGAGCAAATTACCAGTACATTAGCCTAGACTCAATGGAAAATTTTCTATTCTATGCATCAAATGTCATCTCTTTCTCTATAGGAATTGAGATGCATGTCATCTCACTTCCTATGATTTTCGTATTCCTATAAAATTCCTATCCTATGAACGAAAGGAGGCCTCTGCTGGAGTAACTACTGTAGCTAGCAGTACTGCTGGTACAGTAGTTTTTTTCAAGAAGCGGAATTCAACGAAGTCATGATGGTTCCTTCGTCCGAGCAACTTCACAGTGGGAAAGATTGGGCATGTGATTTGACGGCTCATTAGTCATTATTACTGTGGCGCGACGACCGGGGTGCCTCTCCCTTGGAGTTCTGCGTGCATGGCAAGTGGACCAGGATGGTCGATGTCCCACATGTTGGCGAACGGAAGTAGTACTATTCTTTCCGATATCGAGGAGCAAGGAAACCGCGTGGTATAGTATCACTGCTGATTTTTTTTCTGATGAATGCTAGCGTTTCAACTCTTACAACGAAGGAGTGCCAAACACGGCACGTGCTGGATGTCCCACACGTCAGCGAAAGGAGTGGGACATGAACAGTGTGGTAGAGCATCTCCACTTCTTCCACTTCTGGGTCGGAGACTACACGTACTTGTACTAGTGGCATGAACGATACAAAGTGCGACCCTGAGAGAAAGACACGTCTAGTTGGAAGTTCTCGGGGCATACACGTAAAAAAATATAAAACCTAATATGTGCCTCCAATTAATATAGTAGTAGTAGAGTACTTAGGCACATACTCCATAACATCACCGTGCATTGCACGTACAACATTTAGTGGTACGTAGTAAGAGACAAATGCCTATATGCCACGCATGTTCATACTATTTCTGCCTTTCTACTTCACTTACGGCGCTACATTACTCAGGTTCGTACGTCCACTCCTGGGTACATGTTCATCTCGTAGTTCCAGTCCCATGTGTTCTTCATAGATGGAATCATCCATATCATCGCAGTTAGTGTGGCTCCCCACGATGGAGACTCATACAAACTATGGACAGCCTCGACGTGGAGCAGTCGCGTGCACCGGGAAGCAACTCTCTCTCGGCCGTCGTGCTGCTTCAAAGCCGGCGCCAGTGAGAGGTCGCCTCCGCTCTGGCCGGGCATTAATGCGGCACTGACGCTCCAGGGCGACACTGACCGTTTCACGTGGTAGGCGCGCGCTGGCAAGGGAGTATTGGTTTTGAACCGTTTCAGGTGTAGTACTGGTAGTTTGCAAAACTACTCAATTATTTCACTTTGTTTCCTAAGAAATTATGGTAAAAAAAATGTTACTCCACAGCCCGATTCCCTTCTCCTTCCTCTTCCACCTCCCACGCACGTCCGCGGGAAGCGACCGGTCAACCCTTATATAGGAGTGCTAGCACAAAAAGATGCATGCATGACCACTAAAATTCTCAGATTAAAGCGCCGCTCTGGCGGGAGTATGGCGTAGTATGTCGTTACCTTCGGCCGGGCCATGGCTACCAGGCGACGGCGACCAGAGAAAAGGCGACGGGAGGGGAATGAATGCAGCTACTGTTTGGGTTCGCCGTCCGTCTTAAATAAATGCGCACCATCACGTGTACCCGCGGGTGCACAAATTGTAACATATGTTTCTGCTTAAGTGGGCGTCACGTAACTGGTGTGTGTGTGTGTGAGATTCTGAGAGACAGAGTGCATGTGTGCGACTCTACTCTTCGGACATGTACTCAACCATTTGCATCGGGATATAAGTATAATGGCATTACACTTTAGCTAGTGATTTAGGTGTCCATGTTAACGTGGTTGTGTAAAAAAAATGTCACTTCCTGCTCGTGATTTGAGTTATATAATTACAAGCAAGATGCTCGTGCATTGCACGAAACATCAATATGCATTTTTTTTACAAAACACATGTTGTGATTGATCCATGCAGGAGTAATCCCATGTGTAAAAACTAATGGTATCTCGAAAATTTTATCGGAAAACTGGTATCTCGAGAATTTCATCGAAAAAATGAAAGATGAGAGATAAGGTGAGAAGGAGTGGAGCGTGGTGGTGACTGGTGGTCGGACTGGGCGGAGGCATGGGGATGGATGGCGCCGGCAGGCGGCAGGCGGCCACCATGCTAGATTGTTATTGAGACTTCCTTTTTTAATTGCTCAACAATGAGGTTGTGGGAGATAAGGATGTCGAGAGAGGTGCGGGTATCTTTTGTAAAATTATCATAGTTTGCTTTCTATCCGTCAGATATAGATCAGACGTTCTATATTACAAGATGGCAGGCACACCATCGTCACCAACTCAGTTTTTTATAATAGTAGAGATGATAAGTTTGCTAACTACTACAGTAAAGTGGAATTTGTCCATGTTATACAAGTAAATTAAGGTGATTGTTTATCATATGGGTAAGGTTGGACGAAGGGTGGTAGGAACAAATGCTCCACCTAGAGCATGTGTGTGTGAGATGGAGTCTTAGTGTGTGCATGTGTGTCTATGGGGTGGGTGGGTGCGTGTGTGTCTGCAGGTGTGTGTGTGTGTGTGTGTGTGTGTGTGAGAGAGAGAGAGAGAGAGAGATGGAGTCTTAGTGTGTGTGGGGGGGATGGGGGGGTGCGTGTGTGTGTGTGTGACGCGGGGTCCTCGGTGGCGGATGTAATTTAAGTGTGCGTGGCTTCATCATAAAGAGGTGATGTGTATGGCAGAGGCCACCAACGATGGGGTGCGAGAGAGAAAAGGCCCATAGAGAGGGAAGAGAAGGTGTGTGCATGTGAGAGGAGTCGACATCAAGAGAATGTGTTTGTTCGAGAGACACCGAGGAAGACTACTATATATCGATGGTGCATGTAGGCGGGAATTAAATGAAGGGATGGTCTTATTAGTTTCAGGGATATAGGGGAAGAGTGAGAGGGGGGGTAGCTAGAAGGAGATTGTCAAGTGTGAGTGTGTGTTTTGCCCATCTAGATGGAATTTATGTGCACACAAGAAGAGAATAATTCGATGTGGTGTTAGGGTTGAGGGTAATTAACTACGTATGGAGACATAGAGACCTTGAACGTGCATGTGCGAGAGGTATACATGTATACGTGGACGTGTGTGTGCACGCGTGCATGATCGAGATAAAAGAAAGAAGACATAAGTCATAAGATCAACAACATGGGAGAGACGGATCGGTATGACAATATGCATGCATGTGAGAGTGCAGGGAAGAAGGCCCGACAATTGAGCATGGGGTTTTTGTCTTTAAGAGATAGTGGCGTGGGCTGGAGCATGCATCTATGGCGAGCAGAGGTAGTGAGACACAACGATTGTGCAAAAGAGATCAACCTATAAATGCATGTATGAAGAGACATATATAGTGTGGGTGATAGGAAGCAAGAGTGCGTGTGAGAAAGAAATGTTGACGGACAAACTACAGATAGATACAGAGATGGAAATGCTAGCTAGAGGGACATCGACTAGTTTGAGTGTTGGAGATGACCGCCGGCTGGTTTAGAGGGTGAAGTTATGTGTGTGAGAGAAAGATAAAAAGAGGGCACTTGACTGCATGTAGAGAGAAACATACATAGTGTGCGTGATAGGAAGCAAGAGTGAGGGCGAGAAAGAAGGTTGATGGAGAAACAGATAAATAGAAGATAAAGATGCTAGCTAGCGTGCGTTAGAGATAGGAGTCGAGTGATTAGAAGGCTGAGTTATGTGTGTGGGTGTGAGAGAGATAGATAAAGGGTGCGTGTGACTCACATACAAACAAATATTGGAGAGAAATGAGATCCCGAGAGACGGAGTTTTGTGTCTGTGAGAGAGAAAGATATTTCACAACGAGAGTGATAGCTAGAGAGACATATGAGGGAGAGAGAGTGTGTGTGAGCGACATACAAGAGAGTGGTGGAGAGATATGAGACCCTGGGAGACAGAGTTTGTGTTTGTGTGTGAGAAAGAGATATTTAAGAGGAAGAGTCGTAGCTTCTCATATCTAAGGAGCGAAAGACATATATATGTGAGAGGGTGTGTGTGAGTGGCACACAGAGGAATAGTAGAGAGAAATGAGACCACGGGAGACGAAGTTTGTGTTTGTGTGAGAGAAAGAGATTTCACATGTAGAATCATAGTTAGAGACACATAGCAGGGAGCGAGATATACTTAGAGAGAGATAGAGTGATGCAGGTCGAGGGAGAGAGTACCGTCTGTGTGTTACGAACATAAAAGATAATTGTCGATATACAGGTAGCACGAGAGATACCCGAGAGACGATGAACGCATATAGGTCTAGAGATATACTACTATATAAGCATGAGTGATAGCTATATGAGACGAATATCTGGATTAAAGGGGATTCAAATATTTAAACTGGAGATGATCACGACATCGATAATACCATAACGCAAATTGGTGTATCAAACATACATATTCATTTGAATTTGGGGACACGTGTAATGTTATATAGTTTATCAATATTAGTGATCCATAGATTCTTTAATTAGAGACAATGCATGGTTTATATGCAATTAATGTCTAAACGGGATTACACAATATGTTGCGTGTGTGAGACACATTATACATGTTTGAGAAGTAAAAGAATAAAAACCCGCATGAAACACACATTAATTGGAGACAGTTAGCGAGGAATGCATACATTGGATTTCAACATAAAGTGGTTTCAAATATTTGAAAATCCAAATTAAGATGGATACAGCCTTATGAATCTGAGATCACGCCATTTGTAAACCATATTTATGTATAAAGGGTGTTGTGCTTTTCAAAGTATATATATAAAAAATGATGTATATAGAATTTTATTCCAATCGAAAATGGATCCTGCCCGAACAAAAAGAGAATACAAACTAGATTCGAATTGAGTTGGCACGGTAAACATGCACTCTTGCCCTGCAAAAATTTGAACGAAGCAGGGAAAGTCATAGTAACTGCCTGAAACCAAAATCTGCGAGATGTAAATTACTGCCTATCCCTGCCACGCAAAGCCTATCGGCTCGATTTCTATAGGTTTCGATAGGGGTAGGTTTTTCATTTCACTCAAACGTGACATAACCGCCTCTCACCCGAATTCATACACGGTGGGCGCCAAAACACAGTTTCTCCTCGGCCGAAATCGACTCCCTCCCCGATTCATACACGGTGGGCGCCAAAAACTAACTCTCGTCAGCAAATATTTGGTGTATGCAAGATTACCGTCCTATCCCCAACCAACTAATATTGTTGTGATGTAGGAAATTTTAACCGGGGGCTAAGTTTGTCAATTTCCTCGCTGAGAAGCGCGCCCTGAAGACATGGTTCCCCTTCCTCTCTCCCTCCATTTCCCCATTCGTACTCCGTGGGCGCCAAAACACCCTCTCCACCCCAGCCTCCTCCGTCCGCCACCTCATCCACCGCCGTCCTCCTCCACCATGCCGGAGCTGATACCCGGACGTCGTCGGCCATTACAAGAGATCGACCTCTCTCATCCAGGGCATTGGACTGGGATCCTTGCATCCCGTCCTCTCGCTTCATCCCCGCCGTCGTCCACCTTGTCGGTGCCGCTCCCACGACCGTCTCGTCCACTGCGCCCTGCCGCCACCGTCTACCCTCCTAGATCTGTTTCCATGCTTCCGACAGCCATCGCTACCGCAGCACCGTCAAATTCTCAGCAGATGCATACACGGCCCCGCACCAGAGGCGGTACTCTTTTGTATCTGCTCAACTTATTTATCGCAGCAAGAAAATAGATCGCCACTGCTTTACTCTAATATCTTGTCCATCACTTACTTGTTAGTTGAGAGCAAACATTGGTTGTGAAGTTGCCTTGTCTGGTTTGCACCTTCAGATCCGCCATGGCACGCTCAACACTATACTCGCAATGCTTATGGTTTTCCCCTTTTATATTCCACACTAGTTAAATGACAGTAGACTAAATTTCAAAATTGGGTCACCTGATTTTTGAGAGCTCGCCGGAGTTCACCGGTGCGAAGGGAGGGGCTTGGGTGGGGACATTGGTTGTGGGGGCGATGGTGGGGCCTCGCCGAACAAAGAAAACTCGACGTGGGTGGGGGCGGGGCTGGGGGTGGTGGCGGCGGAGGAACACGGGCGGTGGGGGCGGGTGGTTCGGCCGGCGGCCCGTGCGGTCTTCTATAAGGGAAGCACATTATGTTCCTTGTCAGGAAGGGGAGCAGGGACATCTGCAGTCGACACCTCTATTGGGCCGGTTCTGCTAAATGATTTTGCACTTTGAGTTGGTCTGCCATAATACCGCGGAATTGGTGGGAGTCGCGCGGTCTTTGATAGACTAAACGGATAGCAACAGTTGTGCGCCTTTAGATGGATAGAGCTGGCCTGTAGGTGATGGATAGGCTGCATATTAGTAGCGGCAAAACCCTATGTTTTCCAGCCAGTTCCGCTTTCCTGATTTATTTATGGTGGTTATGGTGTACCCCTATTATCTACACTATGATCTGCCTACTGGCTCTGCGCTCTCGTTATCATGGTTTGGCAATAAACTTTCTACGGTATATTATGAACCTATCATCTGCCAACTATCCTTACATCTGGGGCCCCCAACAGGGAGCCTATTTTTTGTGTAGTTGTGCCAGACTATATTAATCTACTCACCATATTACAGCACACATGGGCTCTCTCATCAGAATCCAGTGATAGCACACAAGGGTTTACAGGGAGCCTCTAATATATTACAATATCCTCTGCATTAAAAAGATAATCTCACTACTATTTGTGTTTTCATGCTTTACAGATATTGTACGTAATCACAATGAATAAAAGAATGCGCACATCAGAAGAATATTGCGGAACAGTTCAATGGGTAACAAACGTGGCATCAAGGGATTGAGGTCCATTGTGGATGCAATGAAACCCACATGCTCCCGACCTATAGATTTGTATTCAGAATATGATCCTAATGACTATTCTGAGCTCAAGGAGTCAAAGGCAGATGGCATATCATGTTCACCCAATAAGGTGCTTGTTCTAGTTTGGCAAGGTTTTATTGGTTGCACATATCTTTCATAAGGTGTCTTGCATTTCTTTTGCTTCGTTGAACCGCCATCAGCTTAGTTTACTCACGATATATGTGAAGATGCCATGCCCATCCATTATCAACACCTATTCCATTTGTCATCATACCATGTTTTTTCATTCAAATGTTGTTCTTGTGTTTTAGATATCCAAAAGGAAGAGGGTGATTGCAGAACCTGAAGGAGTACAAGCATAGTCCTTGAAAAAGGTGGTGCTACCGGAGGAACCACATAGCTCCCGACATATATTGGCGACGGAACCAGCACCGCAAAACCTAGGATATCGCAACTATGCTGGTCGCTGCTTTGCTCTTGTGAATACCTATTGTCCTATCGTTGTCCTTACATTCATATCTGGTGGATTATGTGACACAATTGTGCATTATAGCTTGCTTATCAACTGTTCGCTCCAAATTATCAGATCTATATTAATGCTTAAATTAATGTAGAATAAACCCAATGCCTATGAAGAAACTTAGTTCTGCATTGTTCTTGTAAGTATCTGTTGTCCTTATATTTGTCATCTAGTCCTTCATGTACACTTTGCAGCTTATTTTCCCTTGTCCTCCATTTCTCTACACATCAGATCTACATTTACTCTTGCCAAAATATTGAATAAAACCAATGTTACTGAAGAAGTTTAGCTCCGCATTGCTCTTGTCGCTGCCTTACACTTTTGTATGCTGTATTTACATTTGTACTCTGCATCTTAAGTTAAATAATTGCCATTTGTTCCTATATTTTCACATATATACTTACTCTTAACAAAATGTAGAATAAAGGCAATACTCTTGAAGAAGAGTGTGAGGTAAACTTCTTGAAGTGCCCCCCCCCCCCATCAATATGGACAAGGCCTTTATAGAGCCTGTCTTCACTACTAATGTAAGTTTGTTCTCCTCGAGCCTTCAAACTTTGTTGTTTATATTTGGATAGCTATGAGTGCAAATGTTGTTTATTTTTGTTGTCTGCATCAAATTGCTTGTTCAAAGTTTATAAAGTAGAAGTGCATAAACATAAGTTTGACGTTCTCAATTTCAGTCTTTAGTTGTACAATCTAGTTCCTTATTTGTACCATGTAAATTAAACTAAACATAGAAAGTTATCTTCTTTAGCACTATGTGTATGCTTGTGTTCTTGATCTGTAATCCAGTGGTGTGGTGAGACTACCAACAACAGCACAATGTCATATCCTGCTATGTCTCAACTATGAACAATGCCATATTATATTAATGTTATTTAAATTGTGTCTCTTTATTTACCAATCTGAAATGGTATAAATTGACAGTACACTCACCATTCATGCTTATATGTTGTTTAGAACTACATCTATACTTGTGTTCTTGATCAGTAATCCAGTGGTCTGGTGAAGCTGGCCGCTCCTACACAATGCCATTTCCTACCGTCTTAACTATGAACAATGCATGTTATTTTAATTCTATTTAAAACTGTGTCTCTTTATTTCTGACAAAGAAATGAGATGAATTGACAGCGCTGATGCTCATACGTGCAAAACCTGTTATCTACCTACTTGTTTCTCTTTCAGGGTGACAACACTGCTGCTAGGAAGAACTGCCACAATGATAGTGAGACGAACCCATTGTTTGTCCCTCTAACACATATTCCAGAGGAGAAGGCAAAACATATTGAGGGTAGGGATACAACCACGAAGTCACATCTTGATGTAGTGTCAAACTTACTCAGTGATACAAGCTTGATGAAGTCGTCGCCTGAATCTGTTCGACTTCTTCAGTCTAAAATACAAGCAGAAATACATGCTTCCGCTCAAATACGACTCGAACTCCAATCTCTATGCAAGATTAACTATAAGTACAAGACGTTTATTGATGCTATGCAGCTTAAGTTGGTGGATATGAGCGCCAAAGAAGCACGGTATCATCAGGTTGCTAAGTTGCTTGCGCTGCAGCTGCTGGGCCGGGCTAACCTTTCTTGAACTATGTTGAAGTGCGGTCGGTTCTGTCTATTATTTTGTCCGCCTGTTAACTTCCACTGGTGGCGACCTGCCAAATTTATGTAATCTGCTGTCTGGTTGCCCTTTATTATCACTGGTGGCGAACTTTGAAGCCGAGGGGATGTAATATGCTGTAATTTCTTTGTTGTATAGTCTAGGTTTATTCTTGGTCGGTATGTTGTAATTTAGGCCGGAAGGTTCAGTGGATCTCAGTGTTGTCGGTCTTCAGGGCGGCCCATTACTCATATGTGCCAAAACGTGGGCCTATAATCATCTTGGGCCATTAGCAGGTCTAGACCTTGTGGTTGTTTCCCGCCTTTAACAGGCCGAGTAAAGTTCTGGCCAGCTAGGCCAGAGAATACAATGGGCTTTTAACAGGCTAGAACCTAGATTGGGCTAGCGTTGAGCCGAAAATTTCACGGGCCAATACAGGCCCAAACTGTCTAAGGCCCATGTTTGGCCCAAATAGGACGAGCAGTTAACAGGCCAAAATATATCACGGGCCCATTTGGCGCAATAAAATTATGGGCTTTAAGTAGGCCTGTCGTGGAATTGTCACGGCAGATGTCCTCGTGAAAGGACTTAGTCGCAGGGCCATCGTACGGGTTAACTCAGAGGGGTTAAAGCGGACACAAAGACACGGGAGTTATACTAGTTCGGCCCCTTCGATGAAGGTAAAGCCTACGTCTAGTTGTGATGGGATTGATGTGATTTTGGCGACTAGGGAGCAATAGCTTCGCCTAAGCCTCGAATTGTCTGTCCTAAACCGCCGCCGGGTCGTCCCCTTATATACACGGGTTGACGCCCGGCCGGCCTACAGAGTCCCGATCCGGCTCATACCAGAGTCCGGCTCGGTCTCTTCTTTCTTATCTTACAGCACAAGTTTACATGACTAAGGCGGTTTACACTTATGGATCCTAATCCGCCTCTGGGCTCTGGGCCTCGTGCCTTCATGGGCCCTGATCATGGACGAGGGTAACCCGGCCCCTTCAGGGCGGTTTATATCCAGTAGTTATATCCCCAACATTAGGCCCCAGATTGACATGAATCGGTTCATATTAATCTTCAACATCTTCAGGAAACTCTGAATCTCCTTCATATTTCGTAAACCGCCGTCTGCTTGAACCGCCATGACGTCATCTTCCAACCACAGCCACAGGGCGCCTTGACGTCATCTTTAATAAAGAAATCCGAACAGTAAGATTCCCTTCATTTTATACCATCCCGGAAATCGAGGCGACCGCTGCGCCGTCTGCCGCTTTTGGCTCCTCAATTCTCGCGCTTTGTTAATTATCCCGTCTCCTTATAAATAGACCGGCAAGCCCTTTCTCTTCTTCTTCCGCGCTTCTTCTTCCTCGCGACACCCCAGCTCCGAAGCACCGTCGTCGCCTCCGACCTTCGAGCGCCGCATCAGTGCCAGGCCGCTGCATCAACCTGATCATTCCAGAGGCTCTCGGCGCTCATCCGCGGTTCTGCGCATCAGGTAAGGTCCCTCTTTACGCCCTGGATCCGCATCTGAAGGTCATGTTCATCTCGTAGTTCATAGGTGTTCATCTTAATTTCCTCATACCTTCCCTGCCAAGGCCGTATTTATTCAACCGTACCATACGCCCCTGTGGCGGCGATCGCTCGCCATCGCTTAACCCTTTATGCATCTTTCTTTTGTTCAGATCCTCCAGTTTAGAACGCACGAACCTTCCTGCCCTTTATGAGGCTTGCATAGGTCGCAGAAGTTTTTCTTACTGAATCTTCGGTAGATCCAAATTTCCTCCATTCGAATGTGAAAACTGTTTCTGTCCATACTTAGTAGATTTTCCAGTTCTGCTTCTTTGGGCGGTTTGACTTTTGATAGCCAATCCGTCACTCCATTAGTCCTCGCTAAACCGAATTGGAAACTGGCTGCGAATCGCCGGTTTAACATTGTATAGTGTGTCTGAACCGTTTAACGGTGAATCGCTTTCCTTTCCTTTCGCAGTTTAGTAAATGCGGAATGGCCAAACAATTCTCAGCTTGCAATTGGGTCTGGTCTAAGATCACCGAGACGCAACTCAACAGATCGTCACCACCGGCGCTTTAGCTTCTAAAAGCGTCCTCCTTTGGCGGGTTCCGGTGACGAATGCCCTCCCAATCCGCAAGAAGGAGAATTAATTGTGTTTGTGCAGCACTTAGACCGGGGATTCTGCCCGCCCGGATCAAAATTCTTCCGGGATGTCCTTGCAAGTTTTCAACTCCATCCACAGGATATTGGTCCGAACTCCGTATCAAATATATGCAATTTCCAAGTTTTCTGTGAAGTCTATCTTCAAGAAGAGCCATCTGTGGAGCTGTTCCGGGATTTCTTTCACTTGAACCGCCGTCCAGAATTTTCGGATGGTCCTAACACTGAGCTGGGCAGCGTTTCAAACCAGAAAAGGAAGGAAGTAGACTTTCCTCACGCCAAACACCATAGCCATCCGAAAGATTGGAACCAAACCTGGTTCTACTGCCGGAACACTGCTCCTGACAACGAGAATCGCTTGCCGGGTTACCGTCCTCACCGGCTTAGCAACCATCATCCGCTGTTTTACGTTTGCCCGCCGCGGAACGGAAGAATTTTGCGCCTCAAATCATTAAACTCCGGGCTCTAATGGCCAATGGACTAACTGGCGTGGACCTTGTGCGATGCTGGGTTTCTTGGGGCATCTTGCCATTAAGCCGCCGGCCCGGATTGATGCATGAATACACTGGCAGCCTCCAAGACCCTCAAAGACGTCACGAGCTACCAATAACTGAGCTTGAAGTCACAGAGGTAGTAAAGAGGCTTCTTGATGAACCGATCTTCGCTCGCAGCCAAACCGGGTTGGCTCCGTTACGTGTTGCCAACAAACCGCCAGCGTAGGCTCTACTCACCGCTTTTACGCCATTAATGCCTTGTTGATATATATATATGTTAATCCTTGTTACTTCTCAGGCTAACAGCTCCTTCTGGAAGCGTACCAAACCGGCCCGGGCTCCGCGTGTAAAGTCCAAGGCCACCAAGAAGGCTGGCAAGAGGAAAACCGCCGAGTCTTCTGATCCGCCGGAAGACGAAGAATCAGAGGCTGAGGTAAAATTTGATATCCTCACGAGGGAGTCGCCGTAAACCGCCCTCCACTTTGTGTTTCTTCTTACTTGTAGTTTGTTCCTTTTATTTTTCCCTTCTTGACAATTTTAACTCCTGTGATGATCTTTGAAGCAGTCATGCCGACCATGTCGAGGTAATCTTTCTTTCTTCCGAATCCGACCTCGTGCGGTTAAAAAGAATTCGTCGCGCCGTCCGGAAAGTGAAAAAATCTCATTCCTATGCTCACTTGAATCCAAATCTTTCCTTGAAGACACAGCAGGCTGAAGAGCGCCGTACGACCCGGCACAGTGGTCAACAGATTACCTCATCCGGTTTACCAGATACGCCAACCCGGAAGCGTCGTCCAGAGGTGATTTATTCTCCTGAAAAGCGTTATCCCTTAAAAGGCTTCTTCCGATGTCCTCTCAATCCGTCTGACCCGAATTATCAGGCCTCTTCTAACTCCTCTGGCGGTTCATCAACCACGCAACTGCCTCCGCTTAAAGTTGCTGCAGGGTAAGCACCATACTTCTGTCCCGCCAATTCGGTTTATATTTGCGTTGGTCGGTTTATCTTATTCTAATTCTGAACACTGCAGCACCAAGGCTCGCTTGAGTAAAAAAGCGAAAATCCTTGACCCTACTGCGGATGTTGACCCGGAGAAGACCCCAGAGCAGACCCACGAAAATCCTGAAATCGCTAAAAATAGCTCTGGCGAGTTATACAAAGACGACAACGCTGATCCGCCAGAAACTGAACCGGAGGCCCAAGTGGAAACCTCGCATCCTACTCCACCGAGTCCGGCCACAGAGCGGGTCGTAATTGCTGAACCGCCGAGCCGGAGTACGAAGACACCAAGCCCCAAGAAGACCACCAATCTGGCCAGCCCGATCAAAAATGATGATGTTATTGTGACAGCCTAATTGGCTACACCACTCCTAGCCAACCGGTCGCTTTAGCAAAACACAGCACCAAAGACGAAGTCTGCTACTATGAGCAAAGATAAGGGAAAGCTGATCTATCGACTTATGACAACCTCTCTGCCCAAGAACTTCACTCCGGCTTTCTGAACCGGCTCTACACAAGCCGTGACTTTGAAGCCGGTCTGGTAAATCGCATGAAGGACCGTTATGAGGTAAGGATTTATGCCTTGTACTTTTGCTGCATAGTAGCCCCCAAGGGTCGGTTCAACTTTTCATAGTCAAACCGGCACTTAATTTTATATAGAAACCATACGCCTTAAACTGCAGTACTGTAGCCCCCAAGGGTCGGTTCAACTTAGCATAGTTGAACCGGGACTTAATTTCTGTATCCCCATAGCAAACTGAGATCAACTAGCCATTAGCCCCCAAGTGCCAAGTTGAATACTTGTATTGAGCGTGGGACTTGATAATGGAACAACTAACGTGCTTCCTTTGTTACCAGAATGAGATATACCAGCAAACCGTGCAACTCAAGGACCTTCGTGCCAATCTGGAAACTCAACAAGCAGAAACCACAAAGGCCAAGGATGAATTGAAAACTGCTTTGGCCACTATGGAACAAATCAAGGAGTGGTATAAATCCGAGCGGGCCAACTGGGACACCGAGAAGGCGGTTTGAAAAAAGCAGGCGGAAGATGTTGAATCAGCTCTTAAACCGGTGACTGAAAAGCTTACCAGACTAAAGCGCCAAGTTCATGCCATGACCTCTGCCATCTTTGGTAAGAAAATTTGCACTGAGTACACCTGTTTTGATATTTCCGTCGGTTTAACCTGAGCTGTCTGAAACTGGTGCAGGCAAGCGTATTGCTCATCTGAGGGTCTCGATGTGCGGAAGAAGCTCAAGGCCGCTTACACGCTGATTGAGCAGTTGTATACCGGGCGCCAATGAGTCATATATGTGCCGCATCGTACGACAACACAGCTCCGTCCTTGATCAAAGATACATTGGACCGGCTGTCCATGGTTCCGGGGCAGCTTGAAGAGTTGAAACGATCCGCGGCCCGGGCTGGCACTCTACTGGCTCTAACTCACGCCAACGCGTGGATAGCGGATCTTGATCCGGCTGACATAGCCAAGGGTTTTCCCAGCGCTCAAGAGAACGGTGAAGCCTTTGATAATGACGCCCTGAAATGAATAACAAAGGAGATGCGTCCACTGG
Source organism: Aegilops bicornis (assembly GCA_021605145.1). Taxonomy (NCBI): domain Eukaryota; kingdom Viridiplantae; phylum Streptophyta; class Magnoliopsida; order Poales; family Poaceae; genus Aegilops; species Aegilops bicornis. The sequence goes on along the minus strand of CM038673.1, from coordinate 27,893,877 downwards.
CGAGTCAACTGGCAGCAGAAGCCAACCTGGCGGTTCACCGCTCTTTCTACGACGCGAACAACAAGCGGGTGGAGTTTGTCATTCCAGAAGTGCAGAGCCTTGTCCCCCAACCTGTAAGCACACTTATGCCCCTGACGTTGATCCGGCTGAACTTATAAGTGAAGAGGTTGTCTTTCAGGCCTTAACCCGGATTGACTGGTCCACCAATGACTTCCGGCCTTTGGGTGATGAAGAGGAAGAAGTTGAACCGACGCCAGATGCCCCCTCTTCCTCACGTCAACCCGGCGAGGAAGCTTAATCCGCCAAGCCGGGTGATGCATCAGAAACTGCTAGTCATAACGCCATGCGAAACACCGGGCCTTGGAAGGCTTTGTAATAGCATAGCTAGCACTTTGGTTTTGAACATGCCTTTATGCCCTTAGTCTGTAACCTTTGCGCGGAGGTGCTGATACTTTGGTTTGAAGAATTGAAACCTTCAATGCATTTTGCCTGCAATCACAAGTTCTTAATCCGCCACGGCGGCTTATGTCGCAAGCCGGCTTGTGACACCTATATATTTATATAAGAAAATATGGATGTATACGATCAAAATTTTGTGATACAAAAAATACCTGCCAGCGTCGGGCATGCAGTTGGCTTAGCCAATCTGGAGGCGGAGGTTGTATAAACCGTTTACCATCAAAGGAGAAAAACAATCCCTGTGTTTATAATGCCGGTTTATCGTGTAAACTGTGTCGGGTCATGACAAGCCCCCTGTTACTCCATAATGGGATGTTAACAGAAAAAGTCAAACCGAAACAAATGTCTCCGGATTAAAAATGGACCGAATTCCGTTAATTGACAGCTTGACCCGGTTTAAAAATGTTATCGGTTTAAAAAGGTCAATAAAAATCAAATAACAGTTATGAAACCAATATGGAAGAACCGGCAATGATAAAACCGTTTGCAAGAAGAGGCTTTCTTGAGCTGATCGGATGGTGTTACCATGGTCGGACAGACCAAGCCCCCATAAGGTGTAGCTATTGTTCAAGTCAGCCAGCCCCCAAGCTGAAACCGTGGCATTATGCCGATCAAGTGGCATGGCAATGGTTCGGGTTCGACCAAGCCCCCAAGTGACTCTATGACCTTTAGGGCCGACCAAGAGGCGTGACTGGTTTAGATGTGACCATGTCCCCAAGTGATCTGGTGGCTTTCGCCCATCAAAAGGTGTTGCATTGGTTCGGACACGACCAAGCCCCCAGATGACAAAACTTCGGAAAATCAAGATCAAGGGCTAAACCGGAGGCTGCTTTGCGACAACCACTCCATGTACCCAAACCAGATTTTTACAGAACGGATACCCCGCTTTAGCCGAGGCTCCGGTTTATTGCTTTGATTCAAAATATATACATTGTCATAATATGTACATAAGCAGAGCCGATGGCTCAGGTATAATAAGGCCGAAGATGAGCTATATTCCATTGCCTGTTGGTCTCCTCTTCTGACGTGCGTGAGTCTTTTCGCTCTCGAACATCGATCAGATAGTATGACCCGTTGTGCAGATTCTTGCTGACCACAAAAGGCCCTTCCCAAGGCGGGGATAGCTTGTGCATATCTGTCTGGTCTTGAATGAGCCGAAGCACCAAGTCTCCTTCCTGAAAGGTTCTGGTTTTAACCCGGCGACTGTGATACCGACGAAGATCCTACTGGTAAATCGTCGAACGAGCAGCCGCCATATCTCGCTCCTCATCCAATCGATCCAAAGCGTCCTGCCGTGCGGCTCACGCCATCTGCCTCAACATAGGCTGCCACGCGAGGTGAATCATGACGGATATCGCTGGGAAGGACCGCCTCCGTTCCATAGACCATAAAGAACGGTGTGTATCCAAAGTGGATCTGTTAGGGTAGTATTGATACTCCATATCACGCACGGTATCTCTTCTACCCAACAACCCGGCGTCCTCTGTAAAGGGACCATAAGCGAGGTTTGATACCTCTCAAGATCTCCTGATTAGCTCGTTCGCTTGACCATTGGACTGCGGGTGGGCCCTTTGAAGAAACGTCAAGCCGGATGTGCTCACGTTCACAAAACTCTTTCATGGCACCCTTGGACAAATTGGTGCCATTATCCGTGATGATACTATGCGGAAATCCAAACCGAAAGATCACCCTTTTTATGAACTGAACCGCCGTGGCCGCATCACACTTGCTAACAGGCTCTGCCTCGACCCACTTTGTGAACTTGTCAACCGCGACCAGCAAGTGTGTTTTCTTGTCCTTGGACCTTTTAAAAGGCCCCACCATGTCCAGCCCCAAATGCATAAGCGACCAAGTAATTGGAATCATCCTCAATTCCTGGGCCGGTATGTGGGCACGTCTAGAAAACTTCTGGCAACCATCACATCGCCTGACCAGATCCTCCGCATCAGCATGGGCAGTCAACCAATAAAAACCATGGCGGAACGCTTTGGCAACCAAGGATTTTGAACCGGCGTGGTGACCACGATCCCCTTCATGGATCTCACGCAATATCTCACAGCCTTCCTCAGGGGACACACAACGCTGAAACGCCCCTGACACACTGCAATGATGCAACTCGCCATTAACAATGGTCATAGACTTAGACCGCCGAAATGCCTGTCGGGCCAATGTCTCATCTTCTGGTAACTCGCCCCGGGTCATGTATGCCAAATAAGGGAGCGTCCAATCTGGAATGACGTGTAAGGCTGCTACCAACTGAGCCTCCGGATCAGGAATAGCCAAATCTACTTCATCAGGAAGCTTGGTGACGGATTGTGCGATACATCAAGGAAGACATTAGGCGGGACCGGTTTACGTTGAGATCCCAGCCGGCTTAAAGCGTCCGCCGCTTCGTTCTTCCGGACGATCCACATGGTCCACCTGATATCCTTTAAAGTGTCCTGCAACAACATCCACCTCCCGACGATACGCAGCCATGAGTGGATCTTTGGAATCCCAAGTACCTGATACTTGCTGGGCCACCAAGTCCGAGTCACCAAACCACTTAACCCGGCTAAGATTCATCTCCTTAGCCATCCGGAGACCATGGAGCAAAGCTTCATACTCAGCTGCATTGTTAGTACATGGGAACATTAAGCGGAGGACGTAACAAAACTTTTCACCTCGTGGGGAAGTCAACACAACTCCAGCCCCCGAGCCCTCCAATTGTCTGGACCCGTCAAAGTGGATGGTCCAATAGGTATGATCCGGCTTTTCTTCAGGTGCTTGCAACTCCGTCCAGTCATTAATGAAATCCACAAGTGCCTGAGATTTTACTGCCGTCCGAGGTACATATCGTAAACCGTGCGGCCCAAGCTCTATGGCCCACTTAGCAATCCGTCCGATTGCTTCTCGGTTACGTATAATATCGCCCAAGGAGCTGAATCGACCACCGTGATGGGATGCCCTTGAAAATATTGCTTCAGCTTCCGACGCCATAAAAACTCCATAGACCAGCTTCTGCCAATGCGGATATCTCTGCTTAGACTCAATGAGCACCTCGCTGATGTAATAAACCGGCCGTTGAACCGGATATTCCTTCCCTGCCTCCTTCCTCTCTACCACAATGGCTACGCTAACCGCCTAGGCATTAGCAGCAACATATAATAGAAGCGGCTCTTTGTCAATGGGAGCGGCGAGAACCGGCGGGTTGGCCAACTGCCGCTTTAAATCCTCCAATGCTTCATCGGCAGCTGAACTCCAGACAAACTGATCCGTCTTCTTCAGCATCTGGTACAAAGGAATGGCCTTCTCTCCGAGGCGGCTGATAAACCGGCTTAGCGCAGCAATCCGACCCGCCAATCGCTGGACATCATTGATACACTTCGGCTTAGCCAAGGAGGTGATAGCCGTAATTTTCTCCGGATTAGCTTCAATCCCCCTGTTGGACACAAGAAAACCCAATAACTTGCTGCGGAACACCGAAGACACACTTGGCGGGTTGAGCATCATCTTGTACACCCGCAAGTTGTCAAAGGTTTCTTTAGATCCTCAATCAACGTTTCCTTCTTCCTTGACTTAACCACAATATCATCCACATAAGCATGCACGTTCTGGCCGATCTGTCCATGTAAGCAATTACATACACAACGCCGATAAGTTGCTTGGGCTCTTGAGCCCAAAAGGCATAGATACATAGCAGAAGGCTCCAAAAGGAGTGATAAACGCCGTCTTCTCCTGGTCTTTAACCGCCATCTTAATCTGATGATATCCAGAATATGCATCCAAAAAGCTCAAACGCTCACAACCCGCCGTAGCATCAATAATCTGATCAATGCGGGGGAGGGCGAAAGGATCTGCTGGACAAGCCTTGTTAAGATCGGTGTAATCCACACACATGCGCCAAGTGCCATTCTTCTTAAGGACCAACACCGGATTAGCAAGCCACTCTGGATGGAAAACTTCAACGATAAACCCTGCCGCTAAGAGCCTGGCAACCTCCTCTCCAATGGCCTTGCGCCTTTCCTCGTTAAACCGCGAAGAAAGCGCTTTCTTGGTCTGTACTTGGGATCAACATTAAGAGTGTGCTCAGCGAGTTCCCTCGGTACACACAGCATGTCGAAGGTTTCCATGCAAAGATGTCCCGATTCTCACGGATGAACTTCGATGAGCGCGTTTTCCTATTTAGGATCCAAGTTAGCACTGATGGTGAACTGTTTGGACGAATCGCCGGGCACAAAATCAACAAGTTTAGTCTCAGCCGCCGATTTAAACTTCAAATCCAGATCGTGCTCTGTAGTTGGCTTCTTCAAAGGGGTCATATCCGCCGGATCAACATTGTCCTTATAATACTTTAGCTCTTCAGTGGCACAAACCGACTCGACCTAAGCCGCATCACCTTCCTCGCACTCCAAAGCGATCCTGCGGCTCCCATGAACCGTTATCGTCCCTTTGTGACCCGGCATTTTTAGCTGCAAATAGACATAACAAGGCTGGGCCATAAACTTAGCATAAGCCGGCCGCCCAAATAGGGCGTGGTAAGGGCTTTGAATTTTCACCACTTCAAACGTCAATGTTTCCGATCGGGAGTCATGTTCATCTCCAAAGGCCACCTCCAGAGCTATCTTACCGACCGGGTATGCTGACTTGCGTGCACTACACCGTGGAACACCGTGCTGGACGGCCTGAGATGCCTATCCGTTAACCCCATACGTCGGAAGGTTTCGTAGTACAGGATGTTGATGCTGCTCCCTCCGTCCATAAGCACCTTGGTAAACTTATATCCTCCCACCTGAGGTGCCACCACTAGGGCTAGCTGACCCGGATTGTAAACCCGGGGAGGATGATCCTCTCTGCTCCATACGATAGGCTGCTCGACCAGCGCAGTAATGCGGTGTAGCCGGTTCAACAACACCGACCGCCCGCTTACGAGTTTTCGGTCTCGCCTGTCCAAGCTGGTGGTAAAGACATGGTACTGTCCACCGTTCAACTGCTTGGGATTACTTTGGTAACCCGACTGCTGCTGTTGTTGATTGTAACCCCCTTGGTTCTGATCGCTCTGATTGTTCTGATTGTTCTGATTGTTCTGCCCGCCCGGATTACCACCGAACCCTGGGCCGGAATTTCCTCCACCGTAACCCGGGGCGGACCCTGAACCGCCGCCGGGCCCTTGATCATACCGGAAAGCATTAGAATTTTTGAACTCCTGCATAATATAACAATCCTTCCAGAGGTGGTTCACTGGTGCCTCCTTCGTCCCATGCTTCGGACAAGGTTGATTCAATAGGTAATTCAAACGATCCGGATTGTGACCTTGCGCACCGCCCCTGTTTGATTGCTTACCCTTGCGCCGCTGACCCTTGTCCTGCGCGTTGGTGTTGGCTCTGAAGCCCATGTTACCGTTGCCTTACGCTTGTTTCCTCCATTACCGCCGATCGATCTTTGCTGGCCTCTGGAGTTGCCGTTCTGTTTTCCCTTCCCTACTTCGTCATCCTCCTCGGACTCGGGATCCTTGGTACTATCAGAATCAGCATACTTTACTAAAACACCCATAAGAGTGCCCATGTCATTGCAGAAACGCTTCATGCGACCCAGCTTCAACTTCAACGGTTTGAACCGCGGTTGGCTTCTAGGGTTAAGATCGCGGAATCAGGGTTGATCCGGTCTGACGAATGTAAAACCTCCGAAACGCCGCGCACCCAATGGGTTGTGGATTCTCCCTCTGCATGGACACAAGCCGCCAAATCCACCACAGACATGGGCTGTTTACAGGTGTCTTTGAAATTTTGAATGAACCGGGTCCGCAACTGGGTCCATGAACTGACTGAGTTGGGCGGCAAGTTCTTCAACCAAGTACGGGCCGTACCTTCCAACATCATTGTGAAATACTTCGCACACGCAGCTTCATCCACATCCAGCATCTCCATGGCCATCTCATAGCTTTCTATCCACGCTTCTGGAGCCAAATCGGCGGTATAATTGGGCACCTTGCGTGGCCCCTTGAAGTCCTTGGGCAAATGCACATTGCGTAAAGCGGGGACGAGGCAAGGCACCCCCAAAGAGCCAGACGTGACCCCCGGTTCGAAGATGGTTGGACGAACCGGTGTGAGCTGATGATCCTCATGTTGTGCTGCTAACTCGGCCTCCCTACGTGCCCTGGCCCGGTCCACCACCACTTGAGCGTCTTCGAAGCCACCCGCCGGGTTGTTGCCGCGAGGCGGACCGCGCTGCGCGTTGCTTGATACGGCTGGTTCGTCGGCGCGCCGGCTATCACTCCGGCTTGGGCGGGGGGTGGAGTGGATCCGATCCCGACTGTATGAATACGCCTCCTGTTGAGCCAGGGCCGTCCTGAGGAGCTCCTTTACCCGGCGTGTCTCTATCGCCTGCGGTGAATCACCTTCAATTGGAATCGCCTCCAGCCGTGCCGCAGCCGCAACAAGATTATCCATCGGGTTGGAGTAGTGACCCGGAGGTGTCTGCACAACCTGGGGCGCGCCGGTATGATGGCGAGGCAGATCTATCACACGGGGCTGGATCAGCGCGCCTGGCCCCGTGTGCTTCCGGCCGGGTCACCACCGGCGGCGGATGACTGGTCCCTGCCCCCGGGGGATTAACGAGCTCTCTTCCCTCAAAAACCAAAGGCAAACAGGATCTGTACTTCCTTTTCATGACTTCATGTGGCGCTTTCGATCCAAAGATGAGCCTATAAGCTGTGCATCCAAAGCGGCCCGTTCGCCGCCATCCTCACGTCTGCGGCTGCCAGATCCGCTTTAGCCTTAGTGATTTGTTCCTTCACCTTTGCAATCTCCGCGCTGTGCAGGTCCTGATCCGCCGGATTAGCCTCTGCCATGAGCACAGCCAATGTGTCGAAAAGCTCCGATAAAACTTGAGCCGGCGTGCGCACAGGGCCTGCTTCCCCGGCTGCCATCACCGCTGCTGAACCGGCGACCATGGGCGCCCATGATCAAGAGTGAAGCGTTGCTTGTGTACCGGCCATGAAGATTCCAACCCGGTTGGGTAGATCAAAGGGGTCCAGAATACTCTCGGCGTCGGAACAGCCCCCGATCTGGCCATCTTGCAGCTGGTACAGAGACTCGGTTTCTCCGGCTGACGACTCGTCGCCAGAGTAAGCGACGGTCTCGCCGCCAGATGCTGATCCGCCCTCATAGTCTCCGTGGACGACTCCCACGAAAGCACGCTTGACAGCCGGTTTAGCCAGGCCAGGACTCTTCTTCGCCCGCTGGGCCGTCTCGGCGAGGTCGGTGCGGATGTCCGCCCAGCCCCGCTCGCCGATCTTGCCGATGAACACGTGTATGCCACCAAAGGGGACCCGGTACCCATACTCAATCGAGCCGGCCTCGGGGCCCGGTCTGCATCGTCGATGTAGAGTTTGCCGCGACGACTCTTAGTCATCCGCCCACAAAGATAGCCTTCGAGTCCTTCAAAATTGCCCTCTAAGGTCATCAAACCATCGTGCGATAGCCCCACGGTGGGCGCCAGCTGTCGTGGAATTGTCACGGCAGATGTCCTCGTGAAAGGACTTAGTCGCAGGGCCATCGTACGGGTTAACTTAGAGGGGTTAAAGCGGACACAAAGACACGGGAGTTATACTAGTTCGGCCCCTTCGATGAAGGTAAAGCCTACGGCTTGTTGTGATGGGATTGATGTGATTTCGGCGACTAGGGAGCAATAGCTTCGCCTAAGCCTCGAATTGTTCTGTCCCTAAACCGCCACGGGTCGTCCCCTTATATACACGGGTTGACGCCTTGAGCCGGCCTCTGAGTCCCGATCCGGCTCATACCAGAGTCCGGCTCGGTCTCTTCTTTCTTATCTTACAGACAAGTTTACATGACTAAGGCGGTTTACACTTATGGATCCTAATCCGCCTCTGGGCTCTGGGCCTCGTGCCTTCGTGGGCCCTGATCATGGACGAGGGTAACCCAGCCCCTTCAGGGCGGTTTATATCCAGTAGTTATATCCCCAACAAGGCCGGTATCTACGCGGGCCATAGGCCTAAAAGTGTCACGGGCCATTATCAGATGGGCTGTAAGCAGGCCGAGTTCAACGCGGGCTGTAATTAGGCCCAACTGTTACACGGGCCATTAACAGGCCGGTAGGCCAGTTGGGCTGAAATTTAACCACGAAGACTACAGGTCGTTAAGAGGCCTAAAGTTACTTCGGACAAGAAATAGCACAGTGTCTGCATGGGTCGTTAAATGACCTAAAGTTAAACCGGGCCGACAACGTCCCAGATGCACCACAGGCCGCTAATAGGCCAAAACTATTATGGGGCCGAACTGGTAAACAGGCATTTAACAGGCTGAAATACAAACCTATCTTAGAATGGGCCCAGAAGATCAGCGGCCTGTTAACGGGCCTGATCAGATATGGGCCGTAATTTGGCCCAAAACATGGCAGGCCGTGAACGGGCCTGGTCTGGTATGGGCCTCAATTTGGCCCAAAACATAGCACGCTGTTAACGGGCCAGCCCACTAGTGCTTGAAAAAACATGGTGGGCCTTTAGCTGAGCCGGCCTTTTCACCGGAATGGGCCTCTGTTGGGCTGTGCCACATGTCGACGTATCATAGGCGCCTCCTGTCCAATGAGTGGATGACATCTGTCCCAACGGTGAGCAAACACGTGTTTCCTCCGGCCAATGAGTATTTTACACCTGGAAAATCCCCATTGGTCTGGGCTGTTAACGGGTTATCGGATCCAAAACCGGACCCGATGGCTTAACGGTGTTCTGTTACGATGGATGCCACGTGTTGGTCACCCTTGACGAAAGCACTTCTATGACGCGCGATTTATTGTCATGGAAGTGGACACTTCTGTGATGATAATTTTGGTAATGTCATGGAACACTTCTACAACAGCACAGGTATGACTATCTTGATTCTGTCATAAATTTGTCATGGATGTACATGCATGACAGAAAACGTGACCTACTATGACAAACACGTATCATCACGGAAGTGTATTTTTTTGTAGTGGAGGGTGGAGGGCGCGCCCCTACCTCGTGGGACCCCTAGCAGGCCTCCGGTGCCCATCTTTTGCTATATGAAGTCTTTCTCACTGGAAAAAATCAGAAGGAAGCTTTCGGGACGAAGCACCGCCGTCTCGAGGCGGAACCAATCTAGGGCTCCGGCGGAGCTGTTCTGCTGGGGAAACATCCCTCCGGGAGGGGGAAATCATCACCATCGTCATCACCATCGATCCTCTCATCGGGAGGGGGTCAATCTCCATCAACATCTTCACCAGCACCATCTCATCTCAAACCCTAGTTCATCTCTTGTATACAATATTTGTCTCAAAACCTCAGATTGGTACCTGTGGGTTGCTAGTAGTGTTGATTACTCCTTGTAGTTGATGCTAGTTGGTTTATTTGGTGGAAGATCATATGTTCAGATCCTTTATGCATATTAATACCCCTCTGATTATGAACAGTAATATGATTTGCGAGTAGTTATGTTTGTTCCTAAGGACATGGGAGAAGTCTTGCTATAAGTAGTCATGTGAATTTGGTATTCGTTCGATATTTTGATGAGATGTATGTTGTCTTTCCTTTAGTGATGTTATGTGAACGTCGACTACATGACACTTCACCATTGTTTGGGCCTAGGGGAAGGCATTGGGAAGTAATAAGTAGATGATGGGCTGCTAGAGTGACAGAAGCTTAAACCCTAGTTTATGCGTTGCTTCGTAAGGGGCTGATTTGGATCCACATGTTTCATGATATGGTTAGGTTTACCTTAATACTTCTTTTGTAGTTGCGGATGCTTGCAAGAGGGGTTAATCATAAGTGGGATGCTTGTCCAAGGAAGGGCAGTACCCAAGCACTGGTCCACCCACATATCAAATTATCAAAGTAACGAACGCGAATCATATGAGCATGATGAAAACTAGCTTGACGATAATTCCCATGTGTCCTCGGGAGCGTTTTCCTTTATATAAGAGTTTGTCCAGGCTTGTCCTTTGCTACAAAAAGGATTGGGCCACCTTGCTGCACTTTATTTACTCTTGTTACTTGTTACCCGTTACGAATTACCTTATCAAAAAACTATCTGTTACCGATAATTTCAGTGCTTGCAGAGAATACCTTACTGAAAACCGCTTGTCATTTTCTTCTGCTCCTCGTTGGGTTCGACACTCTTAATTATCAAAAGTAATACGATAGATCCCCTATACTTTTGGTCCATCAAGACTCTTTTCTGGCACCGTTGCCGGGGAGTGAAGCGCCTTTGGTAAGTGGAATTTGGTAAGGAAAATTTTATATAGTGTGCTGAAATTTACTGTCACTTGTTACTATGGAAAGTAATCCTGTGAGGGGCTTGTTTAGGGTATCTTCACCCCGACCAGTAGAGCAAAGAGTTGCTCCTCAACCTACTGAACCTACTTAAAATGTTTACTTTGAAATTCCTTCGGGTATGATAGAGAAACTGCTAGCTAATCCTTTTACAGGAGATGGAACATTGCATCTCGATTTGCAATCTATGTGGATGAAGTTTGTGGATTATTTAAGCTTGCAGGTATGCCCGAGGATGTTATCAAGAAGAAGGTCTTCCCTTTATCTCAATAATCGCTCCATGCTCGATACTTCTTGTACTGGTTCTTTTATGATGAAGACTATTGAATTCAGATGGGATTTATTGGAAAGAATTAAACGTAACTCTGAAGATTGGGATCTCGACGAAGGTAAGGAGTCAGGTATAACACCTAAGTTTTATTGTGTTAAATCTTTTATGGATACCGATGTTTTTCGTGAATTTAGCACTAAATATGGACTTGACTCTGAGATAGTAGCTTCTTTCTGTGAATCCTTTGCTACTCATGTTGATCTCCCTAAGGAGAAGTGGTTTAAATATCATCCTCCCATTGAAGTAAAAGTAGCTGAACCTATTAAATTTGAAGAAAAGACTATCACTTATAATGTTGATCATATTGTTCCTACCACTTATATTGAGAAACCACCTTTCCCTGCTAGAATAAAGGATCATGCTAAAGCTTCAACTGTGGTTCATAAGATTAATACTAGGACACCTACACCCCCTGAGAAGATTAAAGTTGAACCTAGTATTGCTAGGGTTAAAGATCTCTTGGCCGATAATATTGATGGGCATGTTATTTACTTCTATGATGAAGCTGCTAGAATTGCTAGACCCGATACTAAAAATAAACATAGACCTGTTGTAGGCATGCCTGTTATTTTTGTTAAAAGAGGAGATCATTGCTATCATGGCTTATGTGATATGGGTGCTAGCGCGAGTGCAATACCTCATTCTTTATACGAAGAAATTATGCATGATATTACACCTGCTGAGTTAGAAGGTATTGATGTTACAATTAAGCTTGCCAATAGAGATACTATTTCACCAGTTGGGATTGTTAGAGATGTTGAAGTCTTGTGTGGGAAAGTTAAATATCCTACTGATTTTCTTGTTCTTGGTTCCCCACAAGATGACTTTTGCCCCATTATATTTGGTAGACCCTTCTTGAATACTGTTAATGCTAAGATAGATTGCAAAAAGGATATTGTTACTATTGGTTTAGGGGATATGTCTCATGAGTTTAATTTTGCTAAATTTCATAGACAACCCCATGATAAAGAATTGCCTAGTAAAGATGAAATTATTGGTCTTGCTTCTATTGTCGTGCCTCCTAATGATCCTTTAGAACAATATTTGCTAGACCATGAAAATGATATGTTTATGAATGAAAGAAGGGAAATAGATGAAGTATTCTTTAAACAGGGACCTATTTTGAAACACAACTTGCCTGTTGAAGTTCTAGGGGATCCTCCTCCACCCAATGGTGATCCCGTGTTTGATCTTAAACCATTACCTAATACTCTTAAATATGCTTATCTTGATGAAAAGAAGATATATCATGTTATTATTAGTGCTAACCTTTCAGAGCAGGAAGAAGAGAAATTATTGAAAATTCTGAAGAAGCACCGTGCTGCTATTGGATATACTCTTGATGATCTTAAGGGCATTAGTCCCATTCTATGCCAGCACAAAATAAAATTGGAGGAGGATGCTAAACCGGTTGTTGATCACCAACGACGGTTAAATACTAAGATGAAAGAAGTGGTAAGAAAAGAAATACTAAAGCTTTTGGAGGCAGGTATAATTTATCCTGTTGCTGATAGACAGTGGGTAAGCCCTATCCATTGTGTCCCTAAGAAGGGAGGTATTACTGTTGTTCCTAATGATAAAGATGAATTTATCCCACAAAGAATTGTCACAGGTTATAGAACGATAATTGATTTCCGCAAATTAAATAAAGCTACTACAAAAGATCATTATCCTTTACCTTTTATTGATCAAATTCTAGAAAGATTATCTAAACATACATATTTTTTCTTTCTAGATGGTTATTCTGGTTTCTCTCAAATACCTGTGTCTAAAGAGGATCATGATAAGACCACTTTTACTTGCCCTTTCGGTACCTTTGCTTATAGACGTATGCCTTTTGGTTTATGTAATGCACCTGCTACCTTTCAAATATGTATGACTGCTATATTCTCTGACTTTTCTGAAAAGATTGTACATGTTTTCATGGATGATTTCTCCGTTTATGGAACTTATTTTGATGATTCCTTAAGCAACCTCGATCGAGTTTTGCAAATATGTGAAGAAACTAATCTTGTCTTGAATTGGAGAAGTGCCACTTTATGGTTAATGAAGGTATTGTCTTGGGGCACAAAATTTTTGAAAGAGGTATTGAAGTTGATAAAGCTAAAGTTGATGCTATTGAAAAGATGTCGTGTCCTAAGGACATCAAAGGTATAAGAAGTTTCCTTGGTCATGACGGTTTTTATAGGAGGTTCATTAAAGACTTCTCAAAAATTTCTAGGCCTCTGACTAATCTATTACAAAAAGATGTTCCTTTTGTCTTTGATGATGATTGTGTAGAAGCATTTGCAATACTTAAGAAAGCCTTGATTTCTGCACCAATTGTTCAGCCACATGATTGGAATTTACCCTTTGAAATCATGTGTGATGCTAGTGATTATGTTGTAGGTGCTGTTCTAGGACAAAGAGTTGACAAGAAATTAAATGTTATCCAATATGCTAGTAAAACTCTAGACATTGTGATGTAGGGTGGAACCCTATACGGTCAATCTTTCACGAATGGAGCGGATCCCAACTAAGAACCCGATGAACACAGGGAAGAACAGAGAGAAATCACAAGGGGAAACACTCAAGAACAAGTCCAATCACACATCCACTAGACGATCAAACACATAAGATCCACAAGGTACATGAACAACAAAGGGAAAGATACAAGGTAAGGTTCATCTCCATGAGGAGGTCTTGAAGGGGGCCACCAAAGAGGGGGTCTTGAATCCAAGGGGGGTCTTCTCCGTAGAGGGGTCGCGGTTTGTTCGTGGAGTAGATCTGTATGGATGAGCAAAGCTCTATCTCAAATGAGCTAATCCTTTGCTAACCCTAACTAGAGGAAGGGGATGGAGTATATATATAGGCTAGTCCACGAAGGGGTAAGTGAGGAGGGGATACATGGGCCTCTTGCCCGACTCTGCGCACAGGAAGGCACCGGATGTCTGGCCGTTCACGGGAGGCCGGATGTCCAACCTGGAACAGGCCATTCCAGTCTTCTCCAGATAATCGTCGCCGGATTTCCGGGGTTGGTCGCCGGATGTCCAGGCTGGCACCGGTCGCCAGATACTTTCGGCCGTTTGTTGGTGCAGTTGTTGGCCGGCTGCACAGGCGCCGGATGTCTGGCCACTGGCCCAGATGTCCTGCCGATGTACCTTCAGCAGCTCCATCTTCTTCCGTCGTTGCTTCCAAGCTTCCCTCGCGGATGGTGTAGTTGTTCGTTGGCGCTGGCACTCCTCCTCGTCGTCTGTAGTGTTCCGACAATACCTATGCATGCACACAAGTGGAGTGTCAAGTAGTATACCATCCTTGAAGGTGTCAAGTGAGCACGTGTAAAGGAGATGATTCACCTTTGTGTATGTGAAGTAGATGTCTCACTTGTCACTCGCCGAACGGACTCTTGACATGGTGATGTCCATAGGATGCTTCGCATCATCTCCCTCCCTTGGGAAAGATCCGACCTCGGATCGAAAACCAAATCACCATGGGAAAGAAATGGCTTCACCGTGTAGAACTGGATGTTCACCAAGTACTTGTCATCTTGAAGCTTGAAATGGGCACTCTCCAATGTCGCACCATCTTGTGATTCCTTCAAAAGGAGTAAGGACAACAAACACTTGGAAAAACAAATATGGTTAGTGTTAGTGCCAAACCAAGCATTCAAGAGGTGAGTCACCAAACAAGTGTCGTCATCATGCAAAGCATATGGTGTGACAAAGGATTGTGACATGGCATGTAAGCATATCAATCGAGCACAAGCAAAGATATCATGGGGACAAGCATGTAAATGTGAGGTAGTGATGCAAATATGTGGAACAAGAGAATAAGCATCTACCTCAAAGTCATAGCAAGCATAGGCAAAGCGCTCAATGAAAGGTCTATGGTAGGCATAAGAATCATTCACAACACCAAATAAGATGAGATGTCTAAACACATGGGTCAAGTGCAAGACAATCCAAGCAATACGTGCATGGGGTGTAATGAATATCGTGTGGCACTCAACACAATGGAAAGAGCAATTGTTCATCATGTGTGAGGAAATCAAGTCAATCATGTGACAAGCAATGGGACATGGCATATGTGAAGAAATGACATTGTTGCAACCAAACATATGATAGGAGCAAGTAATCCAAGAATTGGATGCAACACACAAGGCATATATATCATGATGCATGGAACGGTGAAAATGACAAGTCAAAGCAAGATATCTAACATGTGCGCAATCAAATGGTCCAAGATGACCAATAAGTCTCAAGTTGCAATATCCATGCTCATGGTTTGGGGGTTCTCGAAAGAGAAGGATATCACCTTGAAAGCATGTCCTTGTGCATTCTTCACAATGCCGAAGCACAAGCAAGTGTGATGTAGAATCGTCTTGGTAGAAGGTGGTTCGCTCTCAAGAGCTCGAATGGTCAACTCACGTGAAGTGGAAGTCGACACAAAGTCCAAGTATCCTACACATGCACAAAACAAAGCAAAGAATGTATGCGCATGGTTGATAAACACATCATCCATCATGATGGTTCTCTTCTCTTGCACATAACCATTAGAAGCACAAGTGCATGAATAATATGATGCAACAATGGAAATATTCATGGCACTAGGTATGTGGTGCAAAGAGGTAAGACAAGCATGCTTCACAAGAATTATGTCAAAATATCCAAATATATGCGAGAATGCTATGGGGACAAACTCATTATCAAGACTAAAGGCATTGTTGCACTCAATACATGTCAAATCATCTAGCATGAGAGAGGCAACACATGGAGAATGTGGCCAGAAGCAATAACAATCATGTGTAAAGCATGTAGATGGTTGTCATCAACCGCATAAAACAAGCAAGTATGAATCATCGGCGATGCAACAAGGTAAGCAATCAAAGTAATCAAGTCGTGCAAGCTAGTAGTGCGAAGATGCAACATATATACTAGAGGAAATCATGGCAATCATGTCATGTGAGCAAATAATAGGCATAGGCAATGCACAAGACATATCGCAAACACGAACACAAAGCAAGATCATAGTATAATCATAGGCATGGGGCACAAAGCAAACATGGCAATAACAAGTGATATCTCCACCAAGCATGCAAATACACATACAAGTACTAGAATCAATCATCATGTGTAATGCAAAGCATGGGTCACAAATGCATGGTAAAGGCATATGAATAAGCATGTCATGCAAAGTGAACACGGCAAGATGGGCATATAATATGTAATGGACAATAACCCATAGCCAAGTGAGGGCCATGTATAACGAATGCGCGAAGTCTTTGCGCGAAGAGAGCGGTGGGAAAGGCAATCCATGGGATCCCAAATCATCATTGCTCTCTAGAGCTCGCTTTGTCAACTAATGGGATTGTGAGGTTGACAAGTATTCATGGGTACCTACACAAAAGAGACACAAACCAAAGAAATTGTGTGCGTGGTAAATATACACATCATCCGTCAGGATGTGTATGTGCACGTGTGACTTAGCATTTGATGCATGGTATAAGAACATGTCATCCATCATGAAAGAATAGTTGTTATGTATAACACGATGGGGACGCAAATTGAGCATACAAGTATAGCAAGTGTGTGGCACAACAATAGCATTTTTATTCATGGGGAGCATATTGTGCACACAAGTATTGGGATCATGCAACGAATGGGACGAATCAAAATCTCCTAACATGTATGAGGAAACTATGGGGGTCTCCTCATGAGCAATATTGGAAACATCATATGGAGAAAATGGACAACATCCAAAACAATGCATATCCGAAACTGGGTGGTCATGGCATGGCATATGAGATAAATGATTCAAAGGGAGCATATCAATATCATCACAAGAAAAACAAATGCCAATAACCATGGGCTTGTCATCTATGCCATAACTGCAAATTGGGTTTATTTTAATGGCATATGCATAGTCACTACGATGAGATTGCAAATATGACATATGGTTGATCTCATTCATAGCATATGACAAGTCAAGCGGATTGTCAAACATGATGTGACCTAGAGAATTGTCACAAGAAATCCTATGTAACATGGCATCACAACTAATAGACTCCACATGAGAATCATCATACTCATCGTAAATGGGTAAATCGCATGGGGAAATCATACTAGCATGAAGCATGGTAATAGGTTGATCAACATCATGCAAGCAATCAATGTCAAGAATGCCCACTAGTGGTACTAGAGCATCACCTTCACCTATGTCACCTTGTTCATTCCACTCAAGTGGTGTAGGTGAGGTGGTAAAGACAAAATGGTGGTCATCATCATCAACTTGATGGAACCATGTGGGGGTGCATCATATTCCACCATGGCCATCGTCTTGTCCAAAGGAAGGACGTAGTCGTCGCGAATCGACGCGTCATCATATATGGGACAAATGAGAAGACCGAATAGAGGTAGAGGTCAAGTTGTTAGAAATGCAAATGGCCTCATGAGACCTGTCAACTATCTCACTCTCTCTATGTGGTGGTTCACTCACTCCCTCAAAGAGGTGCACTCAAAGTCACATATGGTGGAGTCACTCATCTCACTCAAGTGGTGGGGATTGTGGCTCTCCTCACATGGGAATTGTGGCAACACATCATATATGGGGCGAGTGGTGAAGTCGCTCTCACTCTCAATATGGTGGCAAAAGTCACTCAAGTCATCATACGTCGCCCTGGTCGAGGTGAAATACTCAACCATCTCATCGCTGTCACCATGGATGAAGGCCGAAGATGGCACGTCATCACTCTCCTCCATGACCGAAGGGAAAATCCCATGCTCGATCATTGCGTCACCGTCACCGTGGATGAAGTCCGAAGAGGGCACATCATCACTCTCGCCTCCTAAGAGGGAAGCATCATCCTTTCTCATCACCAAGTCGCTCGGCTCCAAATCTTGGTCCTTGAAGGTCTCCGTAGTCGTACTTGTCGCTGCACCATCTTGAAAAAGAGTCGTGGAGGGCTCGGCGTCATCAATGCCACAAAGCGGGATTGCAGTGAAGTCAAACTTGGAGCATCGTCGGGCTTGGACATCTTGGTGGTACTAGCCTCATGCTCGTCGTCATTGAACTTGGTCTTCGAGAAGTGTGCTTGGGGTGGAGAAGCCTTGGCCTTCATGAGTTCTTGTTCCACCTTGAGAGCACCAATGTAGTTGTCGTCGAGGGACTTGTAGTTCTCGAGGAAGATAGTCTTGGAGATGTCTTAGTTCAATCCCATCATGAAGTGGAACTTCATTGACATGGGGTCGTCCACGCCGGCACGTCGCAAGGCATGCTTCACCTCCTTCAAATACTCGTCGATGGACTTGGATCCTTGGGTGGTGTTCTCCAATTGGCGTAGAAGTTGTTCCGTGTAGGTTGGAGGCACAAACTCTCGCCGCAAAGCTCTCTTCGTCTTGGGCCAACTCATGTCGTAGCTCTCCGAAGGTGTGTGAAGCCACCATGTGGACGCGTAGTTGTGGAAGTTCGTTGAGGCGCACTTCACTTGATCTTCGAGAGAAACTTGATGTAGCTTGAGGTAGTCGTCCATGAGGCGCTCCCACTCGAGATACTCCTCGGGTTCTTGAGTCCCATAGAAAGGAATCTTGTGGTCGGTGTCGAGGTCGTAGTAGCTCGTGGAAGTGGCGGACTTGACCTTGGGGAGCTTCTCTTGAGCGTAATCTTGAGGTGCTTGTAGGCGAAGATGACGTATGTCCATAGGCAAAGATGCCTTGAAGTCTCTTGGCGAAGATGCCAAGGGAGATGGTGAAGTCATTGAGCGGTTATTGGTGTTGAGCTCTTGACCTTCACGTTCTTGTCGGTGGTTGTGTCGATGCCGATGTGATCTTGCCGAATATGGTAGCTCGGAATCCTGTGCTCTTGAGCTTCTTCTCGAATATGAGGAAGATCGCTTGTACGACTTGATGAGGGATTTGATCTCCTCCATTTGAGCTTGCATTTTGGCGTCGTTGGAGTTGCTCGTCGCATCGAACTCGTTGTTGTTGTTGTAGACCGAAGGTGAAATGCCTTGCCTATCCATCACAGGACTTGAGTAGAGGTGAGTAGGAAATGAGATAAACAATACCAAGTTACCGTTTCCCAAAGTTGAGGGTGTACCCCGTTTCACTCAATGTGAGATGAAAGAATAGTGGAATTTGTACCGGACTTGTTCACTCAAACCTACAAACTAAAGCTTATGGAGTAGCTCGGTGAGGATAGTGGCACAAAAATTTAATGCAAAATGTTAGCAAGATTCAATAATGTTGAAAGAGATTCACAAATTCGCTAGTGAAACAAGTAGACCAATAGCAATATGTGGCACACGGAAACACACACGCGGATAGATAAATAGGGTCGTGCAACCAAGGAATGAGCACAAAATGTGGAATCCACGGAAAACGCTCGTGTCGCACAACTCAAGAGAGATGCTAGCACGATTTCTCAATAGGCGGATACGACATTTGTGCACAACCTATAAGATGCAAAATGGATAAACTTTCTATCCCAAGTATGCTATATATGTATGGTTCTCGGTGTTTCTCTCAAGATGATCCAAGATGATCAGATATGACAATTTTATGCAATGTGGTATGATGCTATGGCACTTGCTTACAAGCTCTTTGTTCACTCTTTTGCTTAAAAGCTTTTTTTTATATGTCCACTTTTGCACAATGCACAAACCAAGATAGCAATAGTGTATATGCGGGAACAAACTTTTGGCACAAGAGATGATATGATGATACCAATATGATATGGTAGGTATGCAATGGAAGGTGTAGACCAATGATCACCAATGTGCACAAGTAACGTTGCTGGCAATACTCAAATGGCTAGTCTCGATAGGCAAGTGACGCAAAATGGGCTAGGGGTTATCAATGCAAGTGCAAGGGAATATACAATGGAGGGATACCACGATACCAAGATGATACAGAGGTTACCGTCCGAGGCGATGATGAGTGGCGATGTTCTTGATGTAGATACCAAGATGATGGAGACTCGTCCCTGAGTAGCCGAAACACCTTAGGAAACGGAAAAACCGTAAACTCAAAATCTCAAACGACAAATGGAAAAATGGTGGTAGCAGGAATGTGGTGGAGGTTTTGCGGAAGCTCAAAGGGATTGCGGAAATGCAATGATGGGTTTTGAGTATGCAATGCGGAAGTGGAGGGTAAGGTGGTGGTGTTGGAGCTGGAAACACGGTCCCTAAGTAGCCGAAACACCTTAGGAGACGCAACTCCCAACACAAGCAAAATTGGGTTATATGGGGTGCTGGAAGTGTATGGTTGGTAAGCCTATGCGGAAGTTATGGTGGTGGTTGATGAAGAATAAATCTTCCCTAAGTAGCCGAAACACCTTAGGGGACTCGAATCACAACTCAAACAACCTCAAATGCTAAGGGTAACAAAATGTGTTAGGTTGCGGAAGTCCGTGATGTTTATACAGAAGTTATGGTGGAAGCCCTAGGCAAAGATGCCAAAGTGCCAAAAAATTTATGGATTCAAATGGTGATGTAACATATCTAGATGGATAGAGGATGTCAATAGCTACTCAACGAGCTAAAGAACGCGAAAATCGGAATCCGGGTGTGAAAGTTACGGTCAAAACGGTGAAACACGGGAGGCTGATGCTACAGGGGTCGGACATCCGGCGTCGGGGCCGGATATCCGCGACCTGATATCCAGGGACTTGCGCGATTTTGCGCTCCAGGAGCCGGATGTCCGGCTCGACGATTCCAGATCGGGATTTGGACTTCGAAACTCAATTTGGGGCGGAAATTGATGATTTCAAGGGCAAAATTGGAGAGATTTCGTGGATGGAAATTGGGGAAAAGATGTGGGAAAGCTAGATCTACCTACAACACACGAAATCTGTGGATCAAATCCAACAAAACTTCATCACACCAACAAATCACAAAAAATAATTGGGGCTATTTTTTTGGGAATTTTTGAATTTGGGACAAAATCAACAAAACTAGGCTAGAAAACACCACGGGGAGGCTCCGAAATCGTGATCAACGTGGCTCATGATACCAAGATGATGTAGTGTGGAACCCTATACGGCCGATCTTTCATGAAAGGAGCGGATCCCAACTAAGAACACGATGAACATGGGGAAGAACGGAGAGAAATCACAAGGGGAAACACTCAAAAACAAGTCCAACCACACATCCACCAGACAATCAAACACATAAGATCCACAAGGTACATTAACAACAAAGGGAAAGATACAAGGTAAGGTTCATCTCCATGAGGAGGACCTGAAGGGGGCCACCCAAGAGGGGGTCTTGAATCCAAGGGGGGTCTTCTCCGTAGAGGGGCCGCGGTCTCTCTCGTGGAGTAGATCCGTATGGATGAGGAAAGCTCTATCTCAAATGAGCTAATCCTTTGCTAACCCTAAATAGAGGAAGGGGATGGAGTATATATAGGCAAGTCCATGAAGGGGTAAGTGAGGAGGGGATACATGGGCCACTTGCCCGACTCTCCGCGCAGGTAGGCGCTGGATGTCCGGGCTGGGGGCCGGATGTCCGGCCGTTCGCGGGAGGCCGGATGTCCGGGGCACGGGCCGGATGTCCGACCTAGAACAGTGTGACGCCCCGATTCAATCGTACACTAATCATACACGCAAACGTGTACGATCAAGATCAGGGACTCACGGGAAGATATCACAACACAACTCTAAAAATAAAATAACTCATACAAGCATCATAATACAAGCCAGGGGCCTCGAGGGCTCGAATACAAGTGCTCGATCATAGACGAGTCAGCGGAAGTAACAATATGTGAGTACAGACATAAGTTAAACAAGTTGCCATAAGATGGATAGCACAAACTTGGATACAGATCGAAAGAGGCGCAGGCCTCCTGCCTGGGATCCTCCTAACTACTCACCTGGTAAATGCCGGGCTGCACGTAGTAGTAGGCGCCTCCAGTGTAGTAGTCGCCATCGACGGTGGCGGTAGCTCACTGGCTCCATCGTCAGTCGCAGCAACCAGGTAGAGATAGGGAAAAGGCGGAACAAGGCAACCGTGAGTACTCATCCAAAGTACTCGCAAGCAAGGAGCTACACTACATATGCATGGATATATGTGTAAAGGGCCATATCAGTGGACTGAACTGCAGAATGCCAGAATAAGAGGGGGATATCTAATCCTGTCGAAGACTACGCTTCTGGCAGCCTCCGCCTTGCAGCATGTAGCAGAGAGTAGACTGAAGTCCTCCAAGTAGCATCGTATAGCATAATCCTACCCAGCGATCCCCTCCTCGTAACCCCGAACGCGAGCGACCACCGGGTGGTATCTGGCACTTGGAAGGGTGTGTTTTATTAAGTATCCGGTTCTAGTTGTCATAAGGTCAAGGTACAACTCCAAGTCGTCCTGTAGATTAACTTCCCTGCAGGGGTGCACCACATAACCCAACACGCTTGATCCCATTTGGCCGGACACACTTTTCTGGGTCATGCCCGGCCGCGGAAGATCAACATGTCGCAGCCCGACCTAGGCCAACAGAGCGGTCAGCACGCCGGTCTAAACCTAAGCACCCAGGGGTCTGGGCCCATCGCCTCTTAGCACACCGCAAGACGCTATGCACGCGGCCGAAGCAGACCTAGCAACCTCCATTACAAAGGAAGTCACGTTCGCGGTCCAATCTGGCGCGCGCTCGATCGGCGACGTCCACGAAGGCTTGGCTGATACCACGACGCCGGATACCCATAACTAGTCCCAGCGTAGATGGTTAGTGCGTATAGACCAAATGGCGGACTCAGATCAAATACCAAGATCTCGTTAAGCGTGTTAAGTATCCATGACGCCGACCAGGGCCAGGCCCACCTCTCTCCTAGGTGGTCTCAACCTGCCCTGCCGCCTCCGCCACAAAGTAACGATCGGGGCCGTCGGGAACCCAGGCCCACCTCTCTTGGGATGGAGCCACTGTCCTTTCACCCCCATCTCCTAACAAGTATCACGGTAATGTAATAGTGTAAAGTATATAGTATATGCCCGTGATCACCTCCGAAGTGATCACAGCCCGATCAGTATAGCATGGCGCACGGACAAGAGTGTAGGGTCACTGATGGAACACTAGCATCCTATACTAAGCAAGAGGATAGCGGTAAAGGTAACAACAAGTAGTAACAAGGACAAAGCTATGCAAAGAAGATAGGATTAACTGAAAGCAGTAACATGCTACACTACTCTAATGCAAGCAGTATAGAGAAGAGTAGGCGATATCTGGTGATCAAAGGGGGGGCTTGCCTGGTTGGTCTAGCAAGAAGGACGTGTCGTCAACACCGTAGTCGAATCGGGGTCGCTTAAGCCTCGGGGTCTACCGGAAAGAAGTATCGGAGGGGGAACACAATAAATAATAGAGCAATCAAAGCAACACAAAGCATAACGAGGTAATACGCAGTGCTAGGTATGCCCTACGCGGTAGTAGGTGATACCGACGAAGGGGGGAAACATCCGGGAAAGTATCCCCGGTGTTTCGCGTTTTCGGACAGATGAACCGGAGGTGAAATGTCGCAGGTTCGCTATGCTAGGGACGCATAGCAGACGAACGGGTTACGTATCCTGGTTCGTCTCGTTGTTCTGAGCAACTTTCATGTTGAAAATATTTGAATCTGAGTTACAGATTAAAAGATATGATTTTCTAAAGATTTTATTAATTTCTGGATTTTAATTAATTATTTAATTTAATTCGAAAAAGGATTTATGACATCAGCATGATGTCATGTCGACGTCGTGATCAACAGGGTTGACTAGTCAACCTGACCAAGGGTCCCACCGTCGGTGACACATTTTTAATTAAGCATATTAATTAACCTAGTCAAGACTAATTAGGGGGGGTGGGCCCCACTGTCATACTCTGTTAGCTAATTAACAGTAGTTAATTAGGTTAATTAGTCATTAGATTAATTAATCTTAATTAGCTAAGTTAATCAGAATTAATTAATTTAATTAATTAATTAAGTTTATTATTATTATTATTTTATTTATTTTTATAAAACGTTTCAGGGGCGTTGCCCCACTTGTCATGTGCACTGGGGGTCCTTAGCGGGCAGGCTAACGGGCGCAGGGGCGGTCTCCAGGCGCGGTTCGGGGACGCCCGAGCGGGCGCTGCAGGCCGGCAAGGTCGATGGTTGAGATAGCCATGGCGATGGTCAAGGGCGATGTGCAGGAGGCGGGATGGCGGAGCAGCAAGACGGAGAGGGAAGGCGAGGCCGAGCGGCGGGTGCCATGGCAGAGCGGAACTAGACGGAGCGGCAGCGGGGGTGAGGCCATGCGCGGGCGCGCACAAAGGCGAAGTCGCTGGCAGAGAGCAGCAACGGGGCCGCCGAGGTCAGAGAAGAACGCTGCTCGCGTGAAGGGCGCGTCTGGCGTCTGCAGAGGCACGCCGGTCAGGGCGAGGGCGCGGTGAGCAGAGTGAGGAGGAGAGGGAGGGTGAGCGCTCACTGTGGCGGTAGGGATTTGGCAGCGGGGCGCGAGGTGGAGGTCGGGGACGTTATGACGGAGAGGGGCAGTCCGGTGGGGGAGCGCCGGCGACGGGGGGCGGGGACGAGCGGCGTGGAGACGTGGTTCCGGCGAGGGGGACTCCAAGCGGTTGTGGCGTCGGGACCGAGCCCCAACTCCAGATCAAGGGCGGCGCGTGGACGGGCACCGGGGCGACTTGGGCTGAGGCGAGGAGGCGTCCGACGAGGGGGGTGTGGTGACGGGCGACGCCGGCGACGCGGGATCTGGCTCCCCTGCCTCGATCCAGACGAGGGTGAGAGGGGAACGTGGGAGGCGCGAGTGGGGGGGAGTGGACGAGTGGGGTGGCGGCTAGGGTTGCGGGGGGGTAAGGAAAGGAGTGGGTTGGCGGTTGGGCCTTTGGCGGTTGGGCCTGCCCGTTCGGGCGGAGGCCGGGCCACTTGGCCCAGCCCAATGGGGGTCTGTTGTTTTTGTTTTGTTTGTTTTCCTTTCATTTGTTTCTTTTTATTTATTTTCTGTTTTAATTCCTTTTAAATATTTAGGCCTTTTATAAAAGCACGGTTCCTTCACCATAATTACCTAGGCATTTATTTGCACACACCGAACATTTTTGTTTTAATGTTTGAAAACTTTTGTTGCTTGCCATATTTCAAATTCAATTTTTGAACCAACTTTGAACTAACGAGATATTAGCAACGGTAACGGAGGTGACGTGGCATCATTAGCAAAGTTTCACTGTAGCTTAATTACCCGGGCGTCAGAAACAGGCCATTCCAGTCTTCTCTGGATAATCGTCGCCGGATTTTCGGGGTTGGTTGCCGGATGTCCGGGCGTTGCTAAGGCGCCGGATATCCGGGCTGGCGCCAGATGTCCGGCCGCTAATACTTTCGGTCGTCTGTCGGTGCAGTTGTTGGCCGACTATACAGGTGCCGGATGTCCGGCCCCTAGCCCGGATATCCGGCCGCTATAGCTTCGGCAGCTCCGTCTTCTTCTATCGTCGCTTCCAGGCTTCCCTCGCGGATGGTGTAGTTGTTCCTTGGTGCTGGCACTCCTCCTCGGTGTCCGTAGTGTTCCGACAATACCTATGCATGAACACAAGTGGAGTGTCAAGTTGTATACCATCCTCGAAGGTGTCAAGTGAGCATGTGTAAAGGAGATGATTCTCCTTTGTGTATGTGAAGTAGATGTCGCACGTGTCACTCGCCGAACGGACTCTTGACATGGTGATGTCCATAGGATGCTCGCATCACAGTGCCCAGAGAATTTATGCTACTACTGAAAAAGAATTTTTAGCAGTTGTATTAGCTTGTGATAAGTTCAGACCTTATATTGTTGATTCTAAAGTAACTGTTCACACTGATCACCCTTCTATTAAATATCTTATGGAAAAGAAATATGCTAAACCTAGACTTATTACATGGGTTCTCTTGCTACAAGAATTTGATTTGCGTATTATTGATAGAAAGGGAGCTGAGAACCCCGTTGCAGACAACTTGTCTAGGCTAGAGAATGTTCTGGATGACCCACTACCTATTGATGATAGCTTTCCTGATGAACAATTAGTTGTCATAAATGCTTCTCGTCTTTGCTCCATGGTATGTTGATTATGCTAATTACATTGTTGCTAAATTTATACCACCTAGTTTCACATACCAGCAAAAGAAAAGTTTTTCTATGATTTAAGACATTACTTGGGATGACCCACACCTTTATAAAGAAGGAGTAGATGGTGTTATTAGGCGTTGTGTACTGAGCATGAACAGGAACAAATCCTACGCAAGTGTCACTCCGAGGTTTATGGAGGACACCATGCTGGAGATAGAACTGCACATAAGGTATTGCAATCCGGTTTTTATTGGCCTACTCTCTTCAAAGATGCCCGTAAGTTTGTCTAGTCATGTGATGAATGTCAAAGAATTAGTAATATTAGTAGACGTCAAGAAATGCCTATGAACTATTCACTTGTTATTGAACCATTTGATTTTTGGGGCTTTGATTATATGGGACCGTTTCCTTCCTCTAATGGCTATTCACATATTTTAGTTGCTGTTGATTACGTTACTAAGTGGGTAGAAGCTATTCCAACTAGTAGTGCTGATCATAACACCTCTATTAAGATGCTTAAAGAAGTTATTTTTCCGAGGTTTGGAGTCCCTAGATACTTAATGACTGATGGTGGTTGACATTTTATTGATGGTGCTTCTTGTAAAATGCTTGCTAAGTATGACGTTAATCATAGAATTGCATCACCATACCACCCACAATCTAGTGGTCAAGTAGAACTGAGTAATAGAGAGATTAAATTAATTTTGCAGAAGATCGTTAATAGATCTAGAAAGAATTGGTCCAAGAAACTTGATGATGCATTATGGGCCTATAGAACTGCATATAAAAATCCTATGGGTATGTCTCCGTATAAAATGGTTTATGGAAAAGAATGTCATTTACCTCTCGAACTAGAACATAAGGCATATTGGCCATTAAAGAGATCATTTATGATTTCAAACTTGCAGATGAGAAGAGGCTATTTGAAATTAGCTCACTTGATTAATGGAGAACTCAGGCCTATGAGAATGCTAAACTGTTTAAAGAAAAAGTTAAAAGATACCATGACAAAAGGATACAAAAGCGTGAGTTTAATGTAGGTGATTATGTTTTGCTATACAACTCTCGTTTAATATTTTTGCAGGAAAACTCCTCTCTAAATGGTAAGGCCCTTAGGTTATCAAGGAGGTCTATCGTTCTGGTGCCATAAAAATCAACAACTTCGAAGGCACAAATCCAAAGGTGGTGAATGGTCAAAGAGTCAAGCATTATATCTCAGGTAATCCCATAAATGCTGAAACTAATGTTATTTAGACTATAACCCCGGAGGAATATATAAGGACACTTTCCAGAATGTTTCAGACTCGGAAAAGGAATAGGTATGTGGTACGGTAAGTAAACCGACTTCAAAACAGTCCTAATGGCAGTTTTTCTCCATTTTAGAATATTTAAGAAAATAGGAAAATAAGAAGTAGTCCGGGAAGGACGCGAGGCGTCCACGAGGGTCGAGGGTGCGCCCTACCCCCCTGGGCACGCCCCCTGCCTCGTGGACACCTCGTGTGCTCTCCGGACTCTGTTTTCTTGCATGATACTTATTTTGGTCGGTAAAAATTCATTATATAATCTCCCGAAGGTTTTGACCATCGTACCACGCAAATATCCTCTGTTTTTGTTTCGAGTTATTTTCTGCGAGAGTTGTCAAGGCCAGGCATCATGTCGTCCCCCTCCTCCAACAATGAGGGAAACGATGATTGGCTAATGAAAAGAGAGCTGAAGAGAGAAGAACCCGGGGATATCAACAAGGATGATAGGATCAAGAAGGCCGTGGAGGATCAAGTTCCGGAAACAGAAGAAGAAGACATCCTTCAACCTCATCACAATCTTCTTACCCCAACTGAGGTTGAAGCTTTCAAGATGATTAAGTTAGCTCGCATACAAAACAAGTATCTCACACATGAAAATATTTTGTTGAAGGAGCATATCACTGCACTCAAGGGCATTATCCGCAAATTGGAGGATCTCCTACACTCGATGTGCGACACTCTATCATCACCACTATCTTCTTCACTACCTTCGAGGAAAGAGACATAATTACATGGGTATGGGCACTCCCCTTGGCAACTGCCAAGCTTGGGGGAGGTGCCCCGGTATCTTATCACCATCACACTTCTATCTTTACCGTTTTTCTTAGTTCGATCCTTTTGGTTATATCTTGATCTAGTAGAATAAAGTTTTAGTATGATCTAGCTTTGAGTTTTGTGTTGATCCTTATCTATGTAATCGAGTCCCTGAGCTATATATAATAAAGATTAGTTTTGAGTCGAGGGCTTGGTTATCTTGCTATGATCTTGAGGGAATAATAGAAAAAAGAAAGGAATAAAAAGAAATAGACACATCATCTTGATCTTATGGAGATTAATGACTTCACATATAAAGAGTATGATGAATAAAAGTTGTTGAGAGTTGACAAACATAGTTTTGGTCATCGTTGCAATTAATAGGAAGTAATAAAGAAAGAGAGGTTCTCACATATAAATATACTATCTTGGACATATTTTATGATTGTGAGCACTCATTAAAATATGACATGCTAAAAAGTTGATGTTGGACAAGGAAGACAACATAATGGGTTATGTTTTGTTATATCTGAAATAAAGTATATTGTCATGGATCATCCAGCATGTTGATCTTGCCTTTCCCCCTCATGCTAGCCAAATTCTTTGCACCAAGTAGAGATACTACTTGTGCTTCCGAATATCCTTAAACCCAGTTTTGGCATGAGAGTCCACAATACCTACCAATTGATTGAGTAAGATCCTTCAAGTAAGGTTTCATGTTGCATGCAATAAAAATTGCTCTCTAAATATGCAAGATTTATTAGTGTGGAGAAAATAAGCTTTATACGATCTTGTGATATGGAAGAAATAAAAGTGACGGACTGCATAATAAAGGTCCCTATCACAAGTGGCAATATAAAGTGACATTCTTTCGCATTAAGATTTCGTGCATCCAACCATAAAATAACATGACAACCTCTGCTTCCCTCTGCGAAGGGCCTATCTTTTATTCTTGTCTCATACCTTATACAAGAGTCGCGGTGATCTTCACCTTTCATTTTTACACTTTATCCTTTGGCAAGCACCTTGTGTTGGAAAGATCCTGATATATATATATATATATATATATATATATATATATCTAATTGGATGTGAATTAGCATGAATTATTATTGTTGATGTTACCATTGAGGTAAAAGTTGGGAGGCAACACTATAAGCCCCTATCTTTCTCTGTGTCCAACTAAAACTCCATAACCATAAGTATTGCGTGAGTGTTAGCAATTTTGAAAGACTAAATGATAGTTGAGTATGTGGACTTGCTGAAAAGCTCTTATATTGACTCTTTCCAATGTTATGATAAATTGCAATTGCTTCAATGACTGAGATCATAGTTTGTTAGTTCTCAATGAAGTTTTCTCCACACTAATAAGAGAGAAAAGGCATAAGTGTTGTGACATAACGTGTAATAACAGCCCATAATGCAATAAATATTGATATAAAAGCATGATGCAAAATGGACGTATCAACCGCCATGAGTTGGGCATGGGCGGCCTCGACATGGTCGTGGGCGGCCTCCATTAGGGTTAAGGTCCCCGCTGCGGAACGGACAGCTGTTGTGCCGCTCTCGCCAGTTGCTATCCCCGAGGCAGATGTTGCTGCCGCCACCTGAGAAGTAACAGCGGCCGTTTGGGCTGCCTCGGCCGCCCGGTTATAGATTGCGGCCGCGCTCATGCACCTTGTTAGCATGCGCACGGCGGCAGCGGCCGCGCTCTCGCCGGAGTGGGCCATAGAAGTTGCCCTCAAGACGCGGGTCCATGTGCCCATCTTTCACCAGCGACGATTAAACAGTGAAATGATATTTGGGGAGCGAGCTAGTGTGCTTGAGACGCCGGCTGTGGACTATAGTCGACGTACCTTCTCGCGTCAGCCATAGGCGTACTGTATATACACCAACGGTGCTCCAAGATATTTTGTGCTACATCTCACACGGTTGGTGATAATAAACTGTGTGCGGTCTACTTGATTTTTCATTTTGATTTGAATTACATAATGGGGTCACAGTGGCAATGGACGGTGTTTGAATTGCTAGACCTTTTATCTGCGGTGAACATGCAACTATATGTGTGTTGTAAAAGAATTGGAATAAATCAGGGTTCGTTTGAACATTTTATACATTAAATTGGTTTTCTAGCCATTTCAGATGCACAATTCAAAATTAAACTACATGCACATGCTCCGGAGCACCAACATGGGTTGTAATATCATATATGTGTCCATGGGTTTATGCTTATGTCCCATGCAAGAAATGGGGATAAATTTCGAACACCACGGCACCGTGGCTCTCCGGCAAACGTTGACGTACTTCCTTTCGTAATTCTAGTAAATTCAAAATTCGTCTGAAATTCATGAAACTTGGCATG
Organism: Aegilops bicornis; assembly: GCA_021605145.1. NCBI lineage: Eukaryota > Viridiplantae > Streptophyta > Magnoliopsida > Poales > Poaceae > Aegilops > Aegilops bicornis. The sequence continues at coordinate 27,863,361 of CM038673.1, read as the reverse complement.
CTATCATGGAGCGGCATCAACATGTCGTGGTAAAAAAATTGTCCCATTTGGGGCAGGTTTGGGTATAATCTTCTCATAAACCAGATGAAAGTGCAACTATCCCTAGGTGGTTTTGGTAATTCCTAACAACATATAGCTCATTGAGCTAACATCATTCCAAGATGAATATTTCAGGAAAAGCTCAATGGATGGCATGGCATGGATGAGAAAAGTTGATCCCTCAAATTGCTAAGAATAAAAGGATTGGCTCAAGCTCAAAAGCTCAAGACTCTACATTTTATATTTTAGTGATCCAAGATCACATTGAGTCTATAGGAAAAGCCAATACTATCAAGGAGGGATGAGGTGTTGCTTAATGAGTTTCTTTCTCTACAGTGCTTAGTGATATGCTCCAAAACCCTCAGCTACTTTCTCATATCCACATATGACCTAAACCCAAAGTCAAACTCGGCCCTACCGAATCTTTCTACCCAGCGCCACCAAGTTCAGATGTCATAGCCACTGCCACAAACCCTAGGCAAATCGATTTCACCGATAGGGATCTCGGTCTCACCGAGATGGGATTGTAATCTCTCTGTTTCCCTTTGTAACGTTTCGGTCCTACCGAGATGAGCGATCGGTCCCACCGAGATTGCAATGTAAACTTTCGGTTTCCCTTTCGTAACACTTCGGTCTCACCGAAAAGAGCGAATCGGTCCAACCGTGTTTACCTGACCAACTCTCTGGTTAGCTTATTACCAAAATCGGTCTCACCGAGTTTGTGTAATCAGTCTCACCGAGATTACGTTATGCCCTAACTCTAACCATATCGGTCCTACCGAGTTGCATGTCGGTCCCACCGAAAATCCTAATGGTCACTAGATTTGTTGAATCGGTCCGACCGAGTTTATCAATTCGGTCCCACCGAGTTTGGAAAGTTGTGTGTAACGGTTGGATTTTGTGTGGAGGCTATATATACCCCTCCACCTCCTCTTCATTCATGGAGAGAGCCATCAGAACAAACCTACACTTCCAACTTGTTGTTTCTGAGAAGGAACCACCTACTCATGTGTTGAGGCCAAGATATTCCATTCCTACCATATGAATCTTGACCTCTAGCCTTCCCCAAGTTGCTTTCCACTCAAATCTTCTTTCCACCAAATCCAAATCCTGTAAGAGAGAGTTGAGTGTTGGGGAGACTATCATTTGAAGCACAAGAGCAAGGAGTTCATCATCAACACACCATTTGTTACTTCTTGGAGAGTGGTGTCTCCTAGATTGGGTAGGTGTCACTTGGGAGCCTCCGACAAGATTGTGGAGTTGAACCAAGGAGTTTGTAAGGGCAAGGAGATCACCTACTTCATGAAGATCTACCGCTAGTGAGGCAAGTCCTTCGTGGGCGACGGCCATGGTGGGATAGACAAGGTTGCTTCTTCGTGGACCCTTCGTGGGTGGAGCCCTCCGTGGACTCGCGCAACTGTTACCCTACGTGGGTGGAGCCCTCCGTGGACTCATGCAACTGCTACCCTTCGTGGGTTGAAGTCTCCATCAACGTGGATGTACGATAGCACCACCTATCGGAACCACGACAAAAACATCCGTGTCTCCAATTGCATTTGAATTCTCCAAACCCTTCCCTTTACATTCTTGCAAGTTGCATGCTTTACTTTCCGCTGCTCATATACTCTTTGCATGCTTGCTTGAATTGTGTTAAGATTGCTTGACTTTTGCTAAGATAGCTAAATCTGCCAAAGACTAAAACTGGGAAAAGGATAAGTTTTTAATTGGTCAAGTAGTCTAATCACCCCCCCTCTAGACATACTTTCGATCCTACAAGTGGTATCAGAGCTTTGGTCTCCATTTTCTTTGATTTCCATAGCTTTTGGTGGTCATAGCCTTGGTTTCACAACCTAGGAGAGTATGACGTCTAGCAAGGGAAATTATCACCGTAGAGGTCCATACTTTGATGGTACTAATTTCACTAGTTGGAAGCATAAGATGAAAATGCATATTCTTGGACATAACCCTGCCGTTTGGGCTATTGTGTGTATTGGCTTGCAAGGTGAATTCTTTGATGGGAGAGAACCGAACCGTGAAGCTAGTGAGGAAGAGTTGAAGATGCTGCAATACAACGCTCAAGCTTGCGATATCCTCTTCAACGGATTGTGCCCCGAAGAATTCAACAAAATCAGCCGTCTTGAGAATGCAAAGGAAATTTGGGATGCTTTGATTGATATGCATGAAGGTACCGACTCCGTCAAGGAATCCAAGTTGGATGTGCTCCAAAGTCAACTTGACAAGTTCAAAATGAAGGATGGTGAAGGTGTCGCTGAAATGTACTCTAGGCTTGCTCTTATCACAAATGAGATTGCCATCTTAGGAAGTGAAGAGATGACAGACAAATTCATCATCAAGAAGATCCAAAGAGCTTTGGATGGAAAATATGATACTGTGTGCACATTGATCCAAATGATGCCCAATTACAAATATCCCAAGCCAACGGAAGTCATTGGAAGAATTGTTGCTCATGAGATGTCGCTCAAGGATAAGGAGAAACTTCACAACAAGTCAAGTGGTGCTTACAAATCCTCATGTGAAGCCCCCACATTTTCAAGTGAGAAACAAACCTTCAAAGAAGAATTGACCTTAATGGTGAAGAACTTCAACAAATTCTACAAGAGTAGAAGCAAAGAGAGAAGCTCCAAGTCAAGGTCCTACAATGACAAAAGATCTTCTAGTCGGGAGCGAAATTGCTACAATTGTGGAAGACCCGGACACTATTCCAATGAGTGTACGGCACCCAACACAAGAAGAGAAGATACTCCAAAAGAAGAAGTACAACAGACGAATCACCACCAAGAGAGAGAAGGATTAGATATGATCGTTATGAGCGAAGACCCTCACGGACAAGCAAGGATTCGGAAAGGAAGGACAAGTCATCAAGGAGCTACACAAAGCGAAGACATCAAGCTCATGTTGGTGAATGGGTATCCGGCTCCGACTCAAACAATCACTCCGAGAGAAGTTATCACTCCGACTCTGAATATACTCAAGATGAAGGTGTTGCCGGTCTAGCACTTGTGTCAACCAACTCCTACGACATATTTGATTCACCAAATGAAGGAATTGGAAGATGCTTCATGGCCAAAGGCCCAAAGGTAACACAGCCCGAGTACGTTGATTTCAATAGTGATGAAGATGACTTGCTAGGTGATGATGATTTACTTGTTGACAACTCTAGTGATGAATACTATGATGAAACGTCAATTAATCATGCTAATCAAGATAAAAATGAATGACAATGATAAGGAGAAGATTGAGCGTCTAACTAAAGAACTAAACACTCTTAAGTTAGCTCATGAAACTGTCTTAGAAGATCATCGAGAACTTTTAAGGACTCATGAGAAGTTACACTTTGAAAAGCTCAATCTTGAGCAAGAGCATGAGTTCTTAAAGGCAATCAATGATGATCTTCGCAAGAAAAGTTCTTCTTACATTGTCAAGCGTTTACTCTTATCTACTTACATGCCTCAATTCAAATCCACTAAGAAAAACAAGAAGGGTTCTTCCTCTAGTAGTAACAATAATCATGCTAAATCAAATGTTGTTGCTTCTAGTAGTTCTCTTGATTCCACTAATGATTCTCTTAGCCAAGTTACACTTGAGCAAGAAAATAGCTTATTGAAGGGAATTATAGAGAAAGGTGTTTACAAGAGCCTTGCCGGGAGTAAGCAATTTGAGGAAATTGTATGCAAGCAAGGAAGGCACCGGAAGAATCAAGGTGTTGGTTTTGAACGAAAGTTCAAGCCAATGGAGTTGAGTGGGAAGAAGATCAATATCCCAAGACGAAGTTTGTTCCTCAACAAGAGAAATATGATCCTACTTCCTTCAAAGGGACACAAGCTCAAGATGATCTTCCACCACAAAGACCACAAGCAAAAAGGCAAGGACAAGCTTCAAGAGGAGATTGATGCATTTGAAGAAGCTCCTAAGGCCTTGGTCAAGTGGGTTCCCAAGACTACGACAAGTTCTACTTCATCAAGTACGACTACAACTCCAAGGATTCCCATCAAGATGATGTGGATCCCGAAGAAGAAGAACTAGAGAGTTCTTGAGGGTGACTCCGCCAACATATTTCACTCATATCATTTTGGCAACAACGAGTGCAATCAACTTCCACATTCTGCACTAGTTCAAGGAGTCACAAACCCTCTTGTTGGTAAGACAAGGGACAAGGTAACCTAATGCTTTCATAGACATTATCTTATGTGTGCATCACTCTATGTCTATGGATATCCTTGTTTGTTCCTTTTGGGACTAACCCGTGTAGGTATTGAAACTGCAACTCACTCCAAAAGGATTGCTCCAAATGATCTTCATCAACATTGAGCATCCACATCTTCAACACCTACATGAAGTCATCATTGACAAAACCCAAGGTTAGTTCATCCCTCTAAGGGGGGATCTCACATCTCGGGGGAGCTTTACTCTAAAGAATTGAGCTAAAGCAACTCTAATGGTGTGAACATAACAATGCATTATGTAAAAGTGGTAACCCCACTTGAACTTAAACGATGAGTATGACCTATGATCAAATGTTCTCATTTGACTCCTAAGTCAATATACTCATATATAGATGACCTAGTCATCGCCAATTGTTTGATAGATGCTAGAATTGTTTGTGCATGCTTTGTCACATATTTCATTTGTCATTTTATTGTGTGAGCATGTTGGTTGCATATTTTACTCATTCGAGGATATCCACTTGTGGTTTTGATTGATTGGTTTCTTTTCCTTTGGCCAAGTGGATGGACAAGAATGCCTAAGAACCTTCTCTAGCTATCTATGCTCTTCGCGTCTCAAACTCTATTCATGCTACATCACAAAATATGATCAAGTCAGATTTGAACCACTCTGTGTGAGGAGCACTCGGGAGTCCTTGATTCTTCATAGACTTAAACTTCCAAAACTTCTTTGTGCTTTTCGGTCTGACCGATTCCTCCATTTCGGTCATACCGAGATCACTAAGTCGATCTAGGTTTTCAATCTCGGTGCAACCGATTTGAACTTTTTGGTCACACCGAGTTGCTGTAACTGTTAATAGTTATGCATCTCGGTGCCACCAAGTTGTTCCACTCGGTCACACCGACAGGTTCGGGCTATATATACTCACGGGAAAAAATTTGGAAATTTTCTCCAAACCCCTTCGCCCGCGCATAGCTCGCTCTGCCTCTAGGGTCTCCGGATCGTCCTCCTCGTCGCCAGCCGCCTCATGTCGCTGGTCTCCGCTGCCGTCAACGGAATTCATCCCCGTCGTTGCCTCCATAGCGAGTTCACCGCCGATCTAGGGTATGGACTCAATCACAGTGCTATCCCGTCCGATTCCTAGCACATTGTGTTCATCATGATTCTTGCCACGATTGAAACGACTCTATCCAGTCAAAACACTCCGTAGATTAGAGTTGAATTGAAAATTTAGGGTTAGGTTTCACTAAACCATCTCGGACCCACCAAGTTGCTGAACTCGGTTCCACCGATTCGGCCAAGGCCATTGCACATGTGGTTCTCGGTCTGACCGAGAATTGCAAATCGGTGTGACCGAGTTCAGGACTTTGTGAAACCCTAGCAGTCTCGGTGCCACCAAACTGTGACTCGGTCTGACCGAGTTCACTAGTTTAGGTTCCAAAAGCTGCTTCGGTATCACCGAGTTTGCAAATTGGTTGATCCGAAATGCTTTTCATGGAAAACTAAAACTAAGTTTTTGACTCATTCTTTTGCAAAAATCTCTGAATTTTGTGATGCTCATCCACTCTATCTCATCTATATCTATTCACATGGTCTGCAGTCAGTGTTTGTAACATGTCTGACCAGAGTGACAGCCAGAACAAGTCAGAGGAGCAGATTCAGTTGAGTGAGGGCACTAGTCCCTCTAGCAGCTCGGATGAGGGAAGCAGAAGCACCCCAAGCAACCTTCCCAAAGCTGCCACCAGAACAAGGAAGAAGAGAAACTCAGAATCTGAGGATGAAGATTATGTGGCAGTAGAGGATGAGGCTATTTCAAAGAAAAAGGTGCTTAATAAGGAGTATAGCTCAGCTACAGTTAAGCCAGGTCTGAAGATCAAAAGGCCAGCAGGAAGACAACCCATGTCTAAAGCCAGAGCCTCCACTCAAGCATCTTTGGAATCCCAACCCAAAGAGGCTTTTGCAGAAGGAAATAAAAGGAAGGAAAGGGTCAAGAAGACCATGGCCAGAGTGATTGGAAAGCCTTCCATGATGGAAGAGGAGGAAGAAGAAGAGGTTGCTGCACCAGCACCCAAGGCTCAGAAGCTTATGGGTGATGCTATTAAGTCAGGGGCTGCATCATCAAAGCCCAAAGAAGCACCCAAAGCTGCGTCCAAACCAAAGAGTGCACCAATGAGGAATACCAGGAACATATCTGGCTGAGATTTAACAAGGCCCCAAAGGTTCGAGACTGTCAAGAAGAAGATGATGAAGAGCAAATCCTGAGAAAGTTGAAGCCAAAGATTCCAGACCACAATGATGCTCATCCTGTGGCTGAGAACATGAAGATCAGAAGAGACTCAGGGTTGAGGCTATGGAGAGAGTCAGATCCATATGCCACCAGAAGAAGGACTGCTGTTGATTACAGGTTCCACACAAAGGAACAGCAGGACTTCTATGAGACAATCTTGTTGGACAAGAAGCCTATAGTATGTGATATGAGGTGGGTCGACTAGATCTACATAAAGGAGAATGAGGAACACTATCCTGGTGTGTACGATAGTTTCAGTGCTTGTGGAGTTGCAGACTTTGTTGGGCAGAAGCTCACAAAGTGGAATGAGGAGCTCATAATGCAATTCTACTCCACAGCCCACTTCTATCTAGATGGCACGATAGTATGGATGTCTAAAGGTACAAGGTACCAATCAACTATTGAGGACTGGGCCAATCTGATCAATGCACCAAAGGAGGAAGAGGATGACTTGGATATCTATGCCAAGAAAAAGATGGATCGTAACACAATGGCACGTATGTACAAAGGGATTCCTAAAGCAGATCTTGAGACCCAGCAGTTTGGATCAGTGAAGCACTTGCTGTCAGGACTGCCTACTATCAATTGGATCCTTAGGCACACTCTCTTGCCTAAGTCCGGTGATCACAGAATGATCAGAGGCCATGCAATAAACTTGCTACACATATTTGATGCGCCACAGAAGTTCAAGGTCATGAGCCTTATAGTTGAGACTATCAAAAGGACAGCTGCTGACCAGAAAAGAAGTTGTGGATATCCAGGAGCTGATAAAATCCAAGATGGGCACAGGCACATACCTGTTGGATAAGGAGCATATGCCTATTTATCCAGATTTCGAGGACAACCAAGTGGTTATGGATGAAGATGAACCATCCTCAGTGCAAGCATAGGCCAAAAAGGAGAAGGCAAGGGCAGAAAAGGCTGCCAAGATGCCAACAATGGAATAGGCATCCCAGTACCTTCTAAAGAGCAAACAAGATCAACTTGGCTACTTGATTGCATCCACTCTAAGGATTGAGAAGGGGTTGGCCACCTTGAATCGAAACCAGGAGAGCTTCGAGAGGATCATGGAGCATAAGTTCTATGACACGGATATAAAGGTCACTGAGATCCAGTCTGTTGTTGAGCAGCTACAGGATGACATGCAGGAGAGGAAGGGCAAGTCAACCACAGATGCATTTGCCAAAGTGCCTAGAGCTCACAGATCAGCTGCAGTGCCAGTCACAGATACCAGAGCCACTTCATCTGCACCAGCTACAGCTTCAGTGCCACCAGCTCCAGCACCTACTCCACTAGCTCCATCTACATAAACGGATGCTTTTGTCCTTGGCATCATGTCTACACCAACACCAGAAGATCAAGCCTGAGAGTCGATTTAGTACTATGCATTTTCTAGGAACTTTTTGGTAACTTGTTGCCAAAGGGGGAGAAAAATGTATAGATCATAGGCTTCGGGAGAGAGTGTTGCTTTTTATTCTCTCTTGCTTTGGTGGTTAAACTTTATTTTCTTGTGAGATACATTATGTCTGTGTGATACCTAGATGATCATGTGTTTGATCATATGCTACAATTATGCTTGTTGGATGATATTATCTTTATTATCCCTATATGATCATTCATTTTTCTTGGTGATGAGTGCATGTATTTAATCATTATCATTTTGAGCGCTCCACCAAGATGTATGTGACATGGAAGATTTACCCATGAGCCTAACTCCTTGTGCATTTGCAGTCCAAAGCAAATCTTAAACTATTCACAAATTTAGGGGGAGCTCTTGCTTATCACATACTTCTCAAAGCGACAATGTTTTACACTCTTATTATCATTTGTCGAAGCTTTGATCTATATGTTGTCATCAATTACCAAAAAGGGGAGATTGAAAGTGCAACTATCCCTAGGTGGTTTTGGTAATTCCTAACAACATATAGCTCATTGAGCTAACATCATTCCAAGATGAATATTTCAGGAAAAGCTCAATGGATGGCATGGCATGGATGAGAAAAGTGGATCCCTCAAATTGCTAAGGATAAAAGGATTGGCTCAAGCTCAAAAGCTCAAGACTCTACATTTTATATTTTAGTGATCCAAGATCACATTGAGTCTATAGGAAAAGCCAATACAATCAAGGAGGGATGAGGTGTTGCTTAATGAGTTTCTTGCTCTACAGTGCTTAGTGATATGCTCCAAAACCCTGAGCTACTTTCTCATATCCACATATTACCTAAACCCAAAGTCAAACTCGGCCCTACCGAATCTTTCTACCCGGCGCCACCGAGTTCAGATGTCATAGCCACTGCCACAAACCCTAGGCAAATCGGACTCACCGATAGGGATCTCGGTCTCACCGAGATGGGATTGTAATCTCTTTGTTTCCCTTCGTAACGTTTCAGTCCTATCGAGAGGAACGATCGGTCCCACCGAGATTGCAATGTAAACTTTCTGTTTCCCTTTCGTAACATTTCGGTCTCATCGAAAAGAGCAAACCGGTCCCACCGAGTTTACCTGACCAACTCCCTGGTTAGCTTATTACCAAAATCGGTCTAACCGAGTTTGTGTAATCGGTCTCACCGAGATTACGTTATGCCCTAACCCAAACCATATCGGTCCTACCGAGTTGCATGTCGGTCCCACCGAAAATCATAACGGTCACTAGATTTGCCGAATCGGTCCGACCGAGTTTATCAATTCGGTCCCACCGAGTTTGGCAAGTTGTGTGTAACGGTTGGATTTTGTGTGGAGGCTATATATACCCCTCCACCTCCTCTTCATTCGTGGAGGGAGCCATCGAACAAACCTAGACTTCCAACTTGTCTGTTTCGAGAAGGAACCACCTACTCATGTGTTGAGGCCAAGATATTCCATTCCTACCATATGAATCTTGATCTCTAGCCTTCCCAAGTTGCTTTCCACTCAATTCTTCTTTCCACCAAATCCAAATCATGTGAGAGAGAGTTGAGTGTTGGGAGACTATCATTTGAAGCACAAGAGCAAGGAGTTCATCATCAACACACCATTTGTTACTTCTTGGAGAGTGGTGTCTCCTAGATTGGCTAGGTGTCACTTGGGAGCCTCCGACAAGATTGTGGAGTTGAACCAAGGAGTTTGTAAGGGCAAGGAGATCGCCTACTTCGTGAAGATCTACCGCTAGTGAGGCAAGTCCTTCGTGGGCGACGGCCATGGTGGGATACACACGGTTGCTTCTTCATGGACCCTTCGTGGGTGGAGCCCTCCGTGGACTCAAGGCAACCGTTACCCTTCGTGGGTTGAAGTCTCCATCAACGTGGATGTACGATAGCACCACCTATCGGAACCACGACAAAAACATTTGTGTCTCCAATTGCATTTGAATTCTCCAAACCCTTCCCTTTACATTCTTGCAAGTTGCATGCTTTACCTTCCGCTGCTCATATACTCTTTGCATGCTTGCTTGAATTGTGTTAAGATTGCTTGACTTGTGCTAAGATAGCTAAAATCTGCCAATGACTAAAATTGGGAAAAGGATAAGTTTTAAATTGGTCAAGTAGTCTAATCAGCCCCCCTCTAGACATACTTTCGATCCTACACCAGAGCTTCTCACAACAAATGTGATGGTTTCGGTAGGGAACGTTTTGCCTTTGTGGACGAAACGATATATGTTGTCTCTTATTGCTTTCAAATTTTTTTCTAGTTTCAACATAGAACAATAGGAGTGTTGTGTCAATTTTTGGAATTTTGGTTCGTTTGTACATTTTTATGCATTAATTGAGTTTCCAATGCATTTATGCGCATAATTCAAATTTGAACTACATGCACATGCTCCAGTGCATATAAATTGGTTCAAAATTAAAATATGTGTCCTTGGTTGCATGCTTAGGTCACATGCCAGAAATGGGAATGAATTTCAAACACCAGGGTACCGTTGATTGCCGGCAAAATGTTGAGATACCTGGTTTTCAAATTCTAGTAAATCCAAAATTCGTCCGAAATTCATGAAACTTGGCATGCTATCATGGAGCTGCATCAACATGTCGTGGTAAAAAATTTGTGCGTTTTTGGGGCAGGTTTGCGTATACGCTTCTCAAAAACCAGAGCTTCTCACAACAAGCGTGATGGTTTCGGTAGGGAACGTCCCACCTTGGGGACGAAACGGTATCCATTGCCTCTTATTGCTTTCAAAAAAATTCTCGTGTCAACATAGAACAACAGGAGTGTTGTGTCAATTTTGGGATTTTACGGGGTTCGTTTGGACATTTTTATGCATTAACTGAGTTTTCAATGCATTTATGTGCATAATTCAAATTTTAACTACATGCACATTCTCCAGTGCATATAAATTGGTTAAAAAATCAAATATGTGTCCTTGGGTGCATGCTTAGGTCCCATGCAAGAAATGGGAATGTATTTCAAACACCCGGGCACCGCTGATTGCCGGTAAAATTTTGAGATGTCTGGTTTTTAAATTGTAGTAAATCCAAAACTCGTCGAAAATTCATGAAACTTGGCATGCTATCATCGAGCGGCATCAGCATGCCATGGTTAAAAAATTGTCCCATTTGGGGCAGGTTTTCGTATATGCTTCTCACAAACCATAGCTTCTCACAACAAGCATGATGGTTTCGGTAGAGAATGTCCCACCTTTGGGGACGATACGATATCCATTGCCTCTTATTGCTTTCAAAATATTGCTCGTGTCAACATTGAACAACAGGAGTGTTGTGTCAATTTTTGTGATTTTTCAGGGTTTGTTTGCACATTTTTATGTATTAACATTATTTTCATTGCATTTAAGTGCATAATTCAAATTTGAAGTACATGCACATGCTCTAGTGCATATAAATTGGTTGAAAAATCAAATATGTGTCCTCGGGTACATGCTTAGGTCCCATGCAAGAAATGGGAATGAATTTCAATCACCAGGGCACCATTGATTGCCGGGAAAACATTGAGATGCCTGGTTTTTAAATTCTAGTAAATCCAAAACTTGTCTGAAATTCATGAAACTCGGCATGCTATCATGGAGCAGCATCAACATGCCGTGGTAAAAATTTTGTCCCATTTGGGGCAGGTTTGGGTATATGCTTCTCACAAACCAGAGCTTCTAACAACAAGCATGATGGTTTCGGTAGGGAACGTCCCACCTTTGGGGACTAAACGATATCCATTACCTCTTATTGCTTTCAAATTTTTTTCTTGTGTCAACATAGAACAAAAGGAGTGTTGTGTCAATTTTTCTGATTTTTCGGGGTTCGTTTGCACATTTTTATGCATTAACTGAGTTTTCAATGCCTTTATGTGCATAATTCAAATTTGAACTATGCACGTGCTCTAGTGCATATAAATTGGTTAAAAATCAAATATGTGTCCTTGGGTGCATGCTTAGGTCCCATACAAGAAATGGGAATGAATTTCAAACACCGGGGCACCGTTGATTGCCGGCAAAACATTGAGATGCCTGGTTTTTAAATTCTAGTAAATCCAAAACTCGTCTGAAATTCATGAAACATGGCATGCTATCATGGAGCGGCATCAACATGTCGTGGTAAAAAATTTTGTCCCATTTGGGGCAGGTTTGGGTATAGTTCTCACAAACCAGAGCTTCTCACAACAAGCATGATGGTAGGGAACGTCCCACCTTTGGGGACTAAACAATATCCATCGCCTCTTATTGCTTCCAAAAATTTTCTCGTGTCAACATAGAACAACAGGAGTGTTGTGTCAATTTTTGTGATTTTTCAGGGTTCGTTTGGACATTTTTATGCATTAAATGAGTTTTCAATGCATTTATGTGCGTAATTCAAATATGAACTACATGCACATGCTCTAGCTCATATAAATTTGTTGAAAAATCAAATCTGTGTCCTTGGGTGCATGCTTAGGTCCCATGCAAGAAATGGGAATGAATTTCGAAAACCAGGGCACCGTTGATTGCCGGTAAAATGTTGAGATGTCTGGTTTTTAAATTCTAGTAAATCCAAAAATCGTCGAAAATTCATGAAACTTGGCATGCTATCATCAAGCGGCGTCAACATGCCGTGGTAAAAAATTTGTCCCATTTGGAGCAGGTTTGGGTATATGCTTCTCACAAACCAGAGCTTCTCACAACAAGCATGATGGTTTCGGTAGAGAACGTCCCACCTTTGGGGACGAAACGATATCCATTGCCTCTTATTGCTTTCAAAAAATTTGTCGTGTCAACATAGAACAACAAGAGTGTTGTGTCAATTTTTTTGATTTTTCAGGGTTTGTTTGGTCATTTTTATGTATCAACTGAATTTTCATTGCATTTAAGTGCATAATTCAAATTTGAAGTACATGCGCATGCTCTAGTGCATATAAATTGGTTGAAAAATCAAATATGTGTCCTTGGGTGCATGCTTAGGTCCCATGAAAGAAATGGGAATGAATTTCAAACACCAGGGCACCTTTGATTGCCGGGAAAACATTGAGATGCCTAGTTTTTAAATTCTAGTAAATCCAAAACTTGTCTGAAATTCATGAAACTTGGCATGCTATCATGGAGCGGCATCAACATGCCGTGTTAAAATTTTTGTCCCATTTGGGGCAGGTTTGGGTATATGCTTCTCACAAACCAGAGCTTCTGACAACAAGCATGATGGTTTCGATAGGGAACATCCCACCTTTGGGGACGAAACAATATCCATTACCTCTTATTGCTTTTAAAAAAAATTCTCGTGTCAACATAGAACAATAGGAGTGTTGTGTCACTTTTCTGATTTTTCGGGGTTCGTTTGCACATTTTTATGCATTAACTGAGTTTTCAATGCATTTATGTGCATAATTCAAATTTGAACTACATGCACATGCTCCAGTGCATATAAATTGGTTAAAAAATCAAATTTGTGTCCTTGGGTGCATCCTTAGGTCCCATGCAAGAAATGGGAATGAATTTCAAACACCAGGGCACCATTGATTGCCGGCGAAACATTGAGATGCCTGGTTTTCAAATGCTAGTAAATCCAAAACTCGTCTGAAATTCATGATACTTGGCATGCTATCATGGAGCGGCATCAACATGTCGTGGTAAAACTTTTGTCCCATTTTGTGCAGGTTTGCGTATGTGCTCCTCACAAACCAGAGCTTCTCACAACAAGCATGATGGTTTCGGTAGGGAACGTCCCACCTTTGGGGACGAAACGATATCCATTGCCTCTTATTGCTTTCAACTTTTTTCTCGTGTCAACATACAACTACAGGAGTGTTGTGTCAATTTTTGTTATTTTTTGGGGTTCGTTTGGACATTTTTATGCATTAAGTGAGTTTTTAATGCATTTATGTGGATAATTCAAATTTGTACTACATGCACATGCTCCAGTGCATATAAAATGGTTGAAAAATCAAATCTGTGTCCTTGGGTGCATGCTTAGGTCCCATGCAAGAAATGGGAATGAATTTCAAGTACCAGGGCACCGTTGATTGCCAGCAAAACTTTGACATGCCTGGTTTTCAAATGCTAGTAAATCCAAAACTCGTCTGAAATTCATGAAACTTGGCATGCTATCATGGAGCGGCATCAACATGCCGTGGTAAAAATTTTGTCCCATTTGGGGCAGGTTTGGGTATATGCTTCTCACAAACCAGAGCTTCTCACCACCAGCATGATGGTTTTGGTAGGGAACGTCCCGCCTTTGGGGATGAAATGTTATCCGTTGATTGCCGGTAAAATGTTGAGATGTCTGGTTTTTAAATTCTAGTAAATCCAAAACTCGTCTGAAATTCATGAAACTTGACACGCTTTCATGGAGCGACATCAACATGCCGTGGTAAAAAAAAATTCCCATTTGGGGCAGGTTTGGGTATATGCTTCTCACAAACCAGAGCTTCTCACAATAAGCATGATGGTTTCGGTAGGGAACATCCCACCTTTGGGGACGAAACGATATCCATTGCCTCTTATTTCTTTCAAAAAAATTCTCATGTCAACATAGAACAACAGGAGTGTTGTGTCAATTTTTGTGATTTTTCGGGGTTCGTTTGGACATTTTTATGCATTAACTGAGTTTTCAATACATTTATGTGCATAATTCAAATTTGAACTACATGCACATGCTCCAGTGCATATAAATTGGCTGGAAAATAAAATATGTGTCCTTGGGTGCATGCTTAGGTCCCATGCAAGAAATGGGAATGAATTTCAAACACCAGGGCACTATTGATTGCCGAAATAATATTGAGATACTTTATTTTTTAAATTCTAGTAAATCCAAAACTTGTCTGAAATTCCTGAAACTTGGCATTCTAACATAGAATGGCACCCAACATGTTGTGGTATTTTTCGTGTCCATTTTGAGAGAAGGCGCACTCGAAAAATGACAGCCAACAAAGGGATTTTGAAAAAATAGCTGCCACTTTAATATCTCAAACGTTTGTATAATTCAAACCGTGTGCATTCTGTTAACCATTCACGTGACGCCACGTGTCTTGGTTTTAATGGTTGTAGGAGGTGTCGTGCGGATAGCTGATTGACATTGACTGAACAGGAGGCGTGCAAGCGCAGTCCGGTGCGCAGGCTGGCCGAGAGGCGTGCAAGCTGTCCTCGAATGCGCAGCCTCACCGGGAAGCGTGTGAGCTGTATGCTATGCAGGCTCACTGGGAAGCGAGCCCTTTGACTTCCATGGCCGCTCGCCTTGCTTGCATCCTCTCCATTAATGGCGCCCAAGCCGCAGTTTAATTCGGTTTTAAAATATAAAACACTCATCGCAAACGTTTTAGTTAGAACACCCGTATGCAAACTGACAGCTTCCCCAGGAAGCCAAGAGAAAATGTGCCGAGCAGGATTTCTGCAGCTCTTGATTGCAAACGTTTTAGATAGAACACCCGTATGCAAAGTGAGAGCAGCGCAGGATTTGTGCATCACTTTAACGCAAACGCTTGTTTTGGATGACCCGTGTGCAACCACGTACAAACAATTTGGTAAGATTTGTCAATCCTTGTAACACTGTGATTTGTCAAAATATGCAGCTAAAAATCACTAGCACTATCTAATTTTTGCAACTAAAATTCAGTAATTAAGCATAGATTTCATTCATATATTAAGCAGTCATTCTTAATTTATGCAAACAGTTCAACTTAACTGTTGAACCGACCAAACTTTTCCCCAATTTTTGCCAACCACGTACTGAAATAGCTAGTTCAACTATATATACTAGCTAATTTTAAGTACATTGTACAGTTCCACCACATCTATAGTTAGATGAACTGAACAAAATAGCCCCTAAATACTATTACTACTACTACTACTACTACTACGGAGGGGCCTTGTACTACTTCTGGCTGCCTCTCCTCTGCCGAGCGCGCTCAGTAAGAGGCAGAGGAAGAGGAGCCTACTGACAAGCTGGGCAACCTGTCTGGTGCACACGGTGCTGCAGCTTCAGCGACGCTCACCTCGAACGCCCTCTGCCGCTCCAGACGACCCCTCTCGAAGCGGTGGTTCTCCTTGTAGATCTCCTGATTCCTCGCCTCAGAGGCGGCGTGTGCTGCGGCAACGGCGGCGGTAAGGCTCTTTGCATGCTCGACGAGGCGCTCCTCCTCCTCCTGGAGGAACTCGGTGTAGCACGCAAGTTCGCTGGCGCAGGTGCGGGCATCCACCTCGGCCTCCCGCCTTTGGGCGGCGGTGGCGGAGCGGGTGATGACCTCCGCCTCCTCCCTCCCTCCTCCTTCCCGCCTCCTCCCTCCCTTGTCTCTGTTCTTGTAGAATGTAGGTAATTCAAATGTAGATTTTAGAATGTAGAGATTGTAGAATGTAGGTTTTTTAATAGAATAATTTTTTAGAATATTTTAGGTGTTTTGAATAGAATAGGAAATTTATAGTAAGTGGTTAATAGAATTAGTTTATTTATAGTAAGTGGTTAATATAATTTGTTTTTGTAGAAATCAAGTTTGCCCCTGCCTCATCCCCGCAGTCGTCCCCATCATCGACCCCTTAAGACCTCTAGGTGAGAATAGCCGAATGATAATGTGTTGTAAATATGGATGATGAAAATGCTAGTGCTATATAGTTGCCATGCCATTGATGTCGATGATGATGCATTCTGGATATAGAGTATGTCTTGGTGTTCTTGTTTGCAATGTGCCTCTGAGTGGCCTATGTTTTGCCGGAATGTTGATTCGTTTCCGTCCCAGCAAATTTCAGGCGCTCGATATGTCCTATTTTAGCAAAGGCCATGCTGGATTTTTCTGTGAATTTAAGCATGACTTGTGCTAGAATACATAGGAAATATCGAGTGCACCGAATTTTCAATTAATGTTTCAACTATGAACATAGGAAACGTCTGACGACGAAAAGGATTTCGGTATTTGCGAATACTATGAAGATGAGCGCGGCCTGTGCGACAGAATCTTCCTAGTTGATGATAGGCGCTTCATCATCAAGCTGGATGAGAACTTTGAACTGGATACAGTAAGTCACAACAAGAAGTCTTTTTTCATAATTAATCATGCTTCATTTGCTTCAACTTAAAATTTAATTTTTTTACTATTCTACTAGTGTATCCCCTGCCATGCAAGAGTTTTTGTCTTCGATAAGATAGGTTTCAGTCCTATGAAAACTATGGAGGTAAAGAGATTTTACTTGAAGACCGAGCATGGTTATACTTCCGATACAAAATTATACAATGCAGACACCTACACCTATTTTGAATGCAAAACTTGGCAAGCACTATGCAAGGCTTACGCTTTTGGGCCTGATATGGTTATCACCTTTGATATTTGTCCGGAAGATGATACTGAAGGTAATAGAGACATCTGGGTCGATGTGCAGATGCCTCCGGTTCTACCATTATGTGAGTTTCTCAACCATATTTAGGTCTTCAATATTGTTTATTCAAAAATAGTTGACAACTAATTTCTATTGACAGCTTATTTCCATTCAAGCAAACATGTCCAACGCTTGGTAGACATGACCGTCCACTGTCCCGGGGCTGAACTAAAATGCGTGGAGGTAAGTCATTATGTTTCATGGCTTCAGGATCTTGATGCTGTCAAGAAAAATTATTTTCCTGGACTTAAAAATCTTAGTACTCAAAACGTGCGACCAATAGTGTTCGTGTTGAACTACGATCACATCTATTTAGGAAAGATGGTAGGATTTTTACTATTTGTCCTCAGTGCATCTTTTGCATACATTATTTTTGCTAAGTATGTTACTATACGATATTCTTCAATAGGGACTCCCGATGATAGTTCTGCCTCAGTGGATCGAGACTAAAGCCGCATGTCAATGGTTAGCTTATGGCCAAGACATCCTGCATTGCACATGAGTGCATTCAGGATTTCTAAAACCGAGGAATGCTTAATAGTGAAAGACCGGAGCAGAATTGTGAATGATCGCAGAGAAGTACTAGGGGGCAGCAATCAGAAGCGCATCCCACGATTAGGAGATAGGTTCATCTGCATGCTCCAATATGATGAAGCAGGAGTGCTACACATGTTCTATGCTATTCTACCTAAGAGAGAGTAGCATGAGTGATTAGCTAGCTAGAATGAGTTTGAACATGATGATGTGCTACACTATAACTATGATGATTAAATAGCTAGTGTTGGTGGTAATGATATGATGATTAAATAGCTAGTGTTGGTGGTAATGATATGATGATTAAATAGCTAGTGTTGCCGACAACAAGTACCGAGTGGTCGGCTTCGACCTCGAGTACACCATCGGTCGTGTCGGGCACGATCATGCGACATGACGTCCTCATCTACCACTACCACCTTGCCACGTATCACACACATCTTGTTTGTCGCGTATCACACACATCTTGTTTAGTTGAACCGTTTCCATTGTGTTGCCTAATCACACACAGTTCATCCTAGTGAACCGTATGTTGTATATCGCACACGCCTTCAGCCCGCGCACCCAGGCTCCTCATTGCCTGCCACCCTAATCGGCCTCCATGGTCGGAACCTCTTTCAAGCACTGGTGGCCCTACGACTGCCCGCTGACACCACGAAGAATGTCCACCTGGAGGTCGCGCTCACCGTAAGGCGCCTCGCCCTGCAAGAAATCGTCGACCTACACATCCATGTGTACGAGTGAATCGTGTACATAGTTATCTATAAGGCCAGTGAGGATGCTACGATGTGGGCCTTCTTCAACCGGCTAGAAGCCTTGGATGCCTTTGCTGAGAAGCACCTTGACCTCGCCACAAAAGTCGTCGCTCCTTAGCCGCCGGTCGGTGGCCCGGCGCACTGAGTTGAGGAGGAGGAGGTCGTATGTTGATGGATGCATCTTTCTTCTTGCCTCATGTAACCACCACTGCGATTGCATCACCGTGGCCTTAATTCTTATTGTGCTATTGCATTCTTGTTCTAGTCAATACAGACATGTGTGATCCATTTGCTTAATTATATGCATCACTTTAACTAGTACTCCATCCTTCAATTTATAAGTTGTGCTGCCAATGTTTGGGGCCGGCGCAGGATCACACATGTTCGTGTGCATGCGGTTGCGCCAGGCGTGGCGCGACGATGCATTTACCCACTGCAAAAACTGCCATGCGGGGGACATGGCATTGACCATTTGGCGGCAATAGTAGGTCATCCGGGTGCCCAATAAAGGATGCAAAGAGGGATCATGCAGCAGCAAGGACCAGCTTCCCTACCGATAGCTCATCTAACAGAACTCCAACGTTAAGTGTGCTGAGGCTGGAGTAGTCATCAGATGGGTGACCGGATGGGAAGTGGCCTCGATGTTAATTTAACTGATGCGATGGGTCATTGTAAACATTTAATTGCATTGAATGTATATAGTGCTCCATCATATTAGTTGAATTAACCTCGAGGTCCTTTTTTGTAATTTTTACATTTTTGTTTTTGTACACATGTTGATTGGCTTGAAGAAGGTCTATCTCGTTACTTTTTGATAATTTTTGTTTTTTGAACACATGTTGATTGGCTTGAATGAAGGTCTATCCCGTTACTTTACGACATGTTTCCAAAACATGCACCTCGAGGTTAATTCAACTAATAGGACGGAGCATTATATACATTCAACGCAATTAAATGTTTTCCAAAAAAAGTGATATGATTTCTGTGAAACTTATAAGTCATTTATGTCAAATTAACCTCTGTGTACTTGTTCTCGAATTAACCTCGGGCCTTTTTGCCGCGTATCACACACATCTTGTTAAGTTGAACCGTTTATGTTCTCTTCCCTAATTGAAAACAGTTCATTCGACTGAACTGTATGCCGTATATCACACACACCTTGATCTGGCTAACTGTTTCTATTGCTTTCCCTAATAGCAAACAGTTCATCGGAGCGAACCGTATGTCATATATCGCACACGCATTGATATGGTTGCCCATTTCTATTGTTCTGTCTAATCGCAAATAGCTCGTCTGGATCAACCGTATGCCCTGCTTCACACACGCAACTAAAATCTGAACCGTGTTTGATGCATCCGTCGTCACAAATGTTTTGCACCTTTTTTGACGGGTTTTTTACACCACCATTTGCGATTACGGCATCGCACACAGTTTCATCGAAGGGTCTCTGATCGTAGTGTCGCGTCAGCAGCATCTTGCATTAGTGTTATGTAATGCACCTACTACCTTTCAAAGATGTATGACTGCTATATTCTCTGACTTTTGTGAAAAGATTGTTGAGGTTTTCACTACAAAAAAATACACTTCCGTGATGATACGTGTTTGTCACAGTAGGTCGCGTTTTTTGTCATGCATGTACATCCATGACAAATTTATGACAGAATCAAGATAGTCATACATGTGCCGTCAGAGAAGTGTTCCATGACATTACCAAAATTATCATCATCAAGTGTCCACTTCCATGACGATAAATCGCGCGTCACAGAAGTGCTTTCGTCAAGGGTGACCGACACGTGGCATCCACCGTAACGGAACGCCGTTAAGCTATCAGGTCGGATTTTGGATCCGATAACCCGTTAACAGCCACGACCAATACCGATTTTCCACGTGTAAAATTCTCATTGGCCTTTAGCTGGGCCGGCCCATTATGGTCTGCAGAATCCTGTGTGCCTTTAGCTGGACCGGCCCAAAAGTGGCCCACAAAGTTTGAATGGGCCGGCCCAACCGAAGGCCCATAAGATTTAGCGTACCATATTGGGTCGGCCCAACTAAAGGCCCACAAAATTTAGTGGACCATAATGGACCGACCCAGCTAAAGGCCCACAAGATTTTGCGGACCACAATGGGCCGGCCCAGCTAAAGGCCCACAAGATTCTGCAGACCATAATGGACCGGCCCAGCTAAAGGCCCAACATTCTCTATCAAATTGGCCCGTCAACGGCCTGGTCTAAACTTGTCATCAATGCGGCCCATGGTCACTTCTGGCCCGTTAACGATCCGCTAAGTAATTGGGCGAATTACGGCCGGTGTATTTCCGGCCTGTTAAAGGTCCGACTTCATTTGGGCCCATTTACAGGCCATCAAAACTTTAGGCCCATAAACGACCGTGAAGGATTTGGGTCATATTCGGCCTGTTAGAGGCCCACTAAAGATTTGGGCCACTTTCGGCCTGTTGTCATTTTCGGCCTGTTAACGCCGGACGTAAACCATGGGCCATATGTGGCCCAACGTCATATCGGGCCCATTAACGGCCCATATAAAAATGACGATAATCTAGCCCGACCGAAGTTCCGGCCTGTTGAAGGCCCGTGTATTAGGTCGGCACATTTACGGCCCGTCTGAATTTCGGCATGTCAAATATCCGCATCGTAAATGGGCCACCATTTCGGCCTGCTAAGTCTAGTGGGTTATTTGGCACAATCAGGGCCCAATCTCACTTTCGGTCTATTAAAGGCCCATGTTTTTTATGGGCTCGAGATATTTACACCTGTAAACGGCCTATTTTTACTGAGGGCCCAAATTATGTTTAGGCATGTTAAAGGCCCACTATGGGCATAGGCCTACCAGAAAAATTTGAAAGCTTATGCTAATTTAAGCCCAGATATTTTTAGTGGGCTACATGCCAATTTCGGCCCGTAATCGTTTTTAGCCCAATTGGAATGGGCCCGGCGAATGTTGGCATGTTGGGCTCCTACGAAGCTTTCGGCCGAATACATTACTAAGATAAACCTACACTACACAAAAATAGCGTCGTAATTACTGCAGGCTGTGGCAGCATCATAAATGTTGTATCACAACAAAATAAATTCCAATCATACAACAAAAGGCATGTTGGCATAAAGTTTACAGATCCTTCGGATAAAAAGCACCATTAGATGTATAGAAGCACGCATCATTTGACACGAGTGCTAATGTTTGAGCTATAGAATCTGATGGAGCAGCACGATCTCCACCTTTTTCCGCCATTGCTCTTCAACAACGGGCGAATGTCCGATAGTCTGGTTTCAAAACCATTCATATCTTGACGACATTTCTCAACCACTATTCTTGTTTCCGAAACAACGTCCATTAGGGATTGGATTTGTGTTTGGAGCACAGATATATCACTCTGTCTAGCAGGAAGATTTTGTTCAGTAGGCTATTTGGACGAGGTTACCTTGACAACCAACCCAGAATTACGCAGGAAGGTGCTTTTTGCACTGTTAGTGGAGAGGTGACATTGTGCCTGTAGTAGCCTCGTCACCTTCAGGTGGTTGTGGCTGTTCAATCATTTGTTCCATAGCTTCCTGAAAGTTTGAACTTGTAGATTAGTGTACCAAATAAGTTACTAATGAGATAAAAACAAACAAAGTAGGTTAAACGTTTATACTTAACTTATTTTGGTGAACTACTGCAATACATTAGCATGTATTGTAGTGCCAACTACATAATAAAATCACTTTCGGAACATATGTCCATGTAGCATGCCTACTGTGTTGTCTATTTCCTCACATTCGTTGACATCTAAGGATAAAGAGACATGGTTTAAAGTAGGATGAACATAGTATGACATCATTCATATCATGGGCAAACAGATATAAAACAAATAGGCTATTTTATCATTGTGTGCGCACGTGAACATAACAACTAGATTACAGATCAAGACCAAAAGAATATCCTTCATCTTTAAACCATGTAAGGTGAAATGATACGTTAAGACAATTGTGTATAAAAGTGAACAGAGTAATCGACATTGGCTGCAAACCAAGTAGTTAAATGAACACATCACAGTACCAATCAGTTCAAGGCAGGAGGAGTAAGGACTTACAACAGCGGCTTGAACTGGTGTGCTCATGCCCTTCATCTTGTTGGTGTGGCAATCCTTGAAGATTTGCACTGTATTCGGTTCAAGTTCTTTTTGGTCCACACGGGCTTTCCTCTGTATTTGGAACAAGTCAATATAGATACGGTAATATGGCACAAAAAAAAGAAGTAGCAGCTATTTACATAAGCCTCGCAGTGTGCAATATAGCTACGAGATCCTGTTGTCTGTTGGAATTTCACTTTAGAACGGTTGGTTTTGTTCTTCAAACAGTTAGCCTAGAAGAAGATACACTTGTAAGGCACATACATAAATACAAGTTCAATATGTGGTCCGATCAAATACATATAGCCTACGATACTTTGGATCGGACCGGTGTTTAACGAGGGCTGTCCAGTCTTCATCTGTAATATATTCCACTTTGGAGATGTTTGGGCGATTTCATTGTTAGCCTTGCCTTCAAACTGAGATTTTCTAAGGTGGTACCCGTCTGATTAGAAGCGGTGAAAAACATGAGTGCATGCTTGTTTAGTTGCATCATTTTTCGGATCAACTTGAACCTCATCTGCTGAAAAAGAATGTGAGTCTTATTAGGATGAAGCTAGAAAGTATGGGGATGAGAGCAAGACAATATTACTAATTGCAATGAATAACATTACTTACGGATAAATGGTCAAGGAAGGTGTTAAACTGGGTATTGTCTTTCTCATTCTGTCTTTGGATCCACGTTGGGAGGATACACGCATGACACCTAACAGCAACGGCTGCCTCTGATACTAATTTGGCTGACTCTGTAGCATCATGTGGCCTTTTTAAACCTGCCTCAAAATGGATCTCCATTCTTCCTCCTTTAGATTTTGTTAATCTGTTAAGCATTATCCCTAATTTCTGTTTCCGCTTGCGCCGTGGTGCTAGTTCAACAACGAATATGGAAAGTGTTAGTGTACATCAAACTGTGAGAGTACATATAAAGGAGCATGCAACTACAACTTGACTCGGTCAGGTACCATCTTGGTATTGATGCTCATGAGGTTCATCTGATCTTGCCAAGTCCTGTTGTGTCAGTAGTGCTTCGGAAGTAGTGTTAGGTGTGAAGGCAGCTTGGGAACTGGCCAGTTCCGGAGCAAACGAACGAGTAACTGGTTGAGATCTTTGATACAGTTGAAGCGGATGCTTTGCAGCTGGTGGAGCAGGTGATCTTGTGTTTGTAGATTTAGCGGTGGACTTGGACCTTCTATTGCACTATAAGTACCAGCAGAATCTCGACGGCGTAACCTTTTCCGTTTCACCCGACGAGTAACAAAGACTCCCTACTATATTATTTTCCTTGCTCTTTTTGACTTTGCCATGTCAAGCTGTACCCACAACACAAAAGAATAAAATCACTCTTCAGAACTCATTGATGCATGATACAGACAAGCAATACTTTGATGTAACACAACCATATGAGGATGGAATATGTAAGAAAAACAGGACGGCATGACATATTCACAACTACGATGTGCAAACTAAGCAGAAGGATTTTCAAGAAAATAGAAGTAATGCAAGCTTGACACCATATGAAAGATGCAACCAATATTACTCTACCAAGTTAAAAGTGTCTTGTCATAAGTGGCAATTCGAAAAATTAGAAGCAGTACAATGTAGAAAT
This sequence comes from Aegilops bicornis, assembly GCA_021605145.1. Classification (NCBI taxonomy): domain Eukaryota; kingdom Viridiplantae; phylum Streptophyta; class Magnoliopsida; order Poales; family Poaceae; genus Aegilops; species Aegilops bicornis. The sequence goes on along the minus strand of CM038673.1, from coordinate 27,839,076 downwards.
CAATGCAAGATACAACCACTATCAAACTGCCGTGTTAAAAGCGTCCAATCATGAGTTACTGATGCGGGATACACAACAGCAGTACTTTGATGTAAGAACATGGTATGATAGATAGATGCAGTGTATTCTAGACACAGAAAGCCATGTCATATGCACATGTATAACGTATAAACTCAGCAGGTGCAATTTCATCAAAATAGAAGAAATACAGGCTAGACAACATATGCAACATGAAACCAATTATCACACTGTCAACTTAGAGCAAGCACCTACGATGGTGGACTGCGGGAGATGAACTCATCATGTAGACTTGGGACTTCAACTTCATTAGCAGTAGCAGTGGAAAATCTAGAGAGTCTCTGTTTGCGTCGGTGCGGAGTACCACCAACATCCCCTAACTTACTCTTTTCCTTCCTATTTTCTGATATTGCCTTATAAAGTCAAAACCACAAGAAGATGAATAAAATTATCTCTGCATAACTGGTTGATGCATGATACAGACGAACACAACTATGATGAAAGGCAAGCGCAGGATAGGAGGATGGAATATATACAAAATTAGACCGTGTTTCATATTCACACGTACGATAGGAGGATGGAATATGTATGAAAAAACAGTAAGCGGAAGGCATTTCAACAAAATTAGAAGAAATGAAAGCTAGGCACCATATGAACATGCAACCAATATCACTCTATCAGGTAAAAAGTGTCTCGTCGTAAGTGCCATTTCAAGAAATTAGAAGCAGTACAAGCTAGAAGACAATGCAAGATGCAACCTACATCACAGTTCCAAGTTAAATGTGTCTTATGGGTAAGTGATCATTGCAGGTATAAGTTTTAAGCTACGCAGATGCAATTCTACATAATCAGAAGCAATACAAACTAGACGTCATATGGAAAACGCAACCATGTATAACAGTTCCAAGTAAGAGCAAGCACCTGTGATGGTGGAGTAGGGGAGATGTGCTCATCATGTACACGTATGTTCTAGAAACAGGAACACGTGTCATATTCACAGGCATTATGTGTAAAGTAAGCAGATGCAATTCAAGTTAGAAGCAATACAAGCTAGACATCATACGCAACATGCAACCACATATAATAGTGTAAGTTAGAGCAAGCACCTGCGATGGTGGAGTAGGGGAGATGTGCTCATCATCTACACAGCTACGTTGACTCTCCAGCCTTGTGTTGTCTTGTGAATCTTGTTGGGAGGATGGCGGAGTAGAATCTGTAGAGACCCCATGTTTGAGTTGCTCCGAAGGACCACCATCATCCACTGCCGAACTAATTTCCTTCAGTTGTAATGATTTTGCATTGTGAAGTCAAACCGATAAGAAAAAAGGAATAAAATTCGCTCTTCAGAACTCATTCATGCATGATACTGACGAACACTACTCGGATGAAAGGAAAACACATGATGCGAGGATGGCATATGTATGAAAAATAGGATGGTGTGACATATTCACACCTAGATGTGGTAACTAAGCAGAAGGCATTTCAACAAATTAGAAGCACTGCAAGCTAGACACCATATGAAAGATGCAAACAATATCACTCTACCAAGTTCAAACTGTATGGCGTTTCAACAAATTAGAAGCAATATATGCTAGAAATCATATGCAAGACACAACCAATATCACAGTGGCGACTTAAAGGTGCCTTATCATAAGTGACTGATGCGGGATATGCAAGAATAGTAGTCTGATGTAGAAACATGAACACATGTCATATTCACAGGCATTATGTGTAAAGTAAGCAGATGCAATTCAACAAAGTTAGAAGCAATACAAGCTAGACATCATATGCAACATGCAACCACATATAATAGTGCCAAGTTAGAGCAAGAACTTGTGATGGTGGAGTAGGGGAGATGTGCTCATCATCTACACAGCTACGTTGACTGTCTAGCCCTGCGTTGTCTTGCGAATCTTGTTGGGAGGATGGCGGAGTAGAATCTGTAGAGAACCTCCGTTTCAGTTGCTGGGAAGGACCACCATCATCCAATGCCTTGCCAATTTCCTTCAGCTTTATTGATGTTGCATTGTGAGGTCATACCGACAAGAAAAAGGAATATCATTCGCTCTTCATAACTCATCACTACTAGGAAAAGGCCTACTAATGGCGCACCTAATTTGGCCATTAATGGCGCATTAGTGGTGCGCCATTAGTGCCACGCCATTAGTATATTTTACTAATGGCGCACCGCTTGTGCGCCATTAGTATCTGGTATACTAATGGCGGACCTCGGATGCGCCATTAGTATATACAACAAGGCGCCATTAGTATGCCTCTGAGGGCCATCTATACCAGTGCTTTGGCATACTAATGGCGCTACAACAACAAGATCGCCATTAGTAACCCGGCATACTAATGGCGCCTTTGTTAATGATGCACCATTAGTATCCTTTGGCATACTAATGGCGCCTTTATGATGTGATCGCCATTAGTATGAATATTAGGTTTTTTATTTTTTATTTTCTGTTTTTTGCACAGGTTACAAAATGTATAATTGGACAAAATATAGACAGCGCACATCAACAACAGATTCATCGAATACAATAGAAGATTAGTCTCTGAATACAATTCATCATATTAGTCTCCGAATACAATTCATCATATTAGTCTCCGAATTGAAAAGACCGAACAAAGATAGAACATTATATTACAAGTCTCGAGACCGCGAGTAGCGAGTTTGTCTTCACATTACAAGTCGATATCGATCATCTAAACTACCATCACATAGAACAGAGCTGCGGTCATCACGATGAGCATCATCACGATGAAACTCGTCTTCATCCGGTTCCTCCAACGCTCCCTCCCCTCTCCCGCTAGATAGCGGGCGTATCTAGATTCGGCCTCGGCCCTAGTGGTGTACCCTTTGTAACTGTTACCGCTGAATCGGTGAACCTGTCTCCGACACTCCTCCCGATTGTTGTAGACTCCGGAACCTTAGCCTTGTACCACGACATACGGCGGCATCGCTATGCACTAGCCAAAGCAAGCGTTAGTACCAATTCACGCACAATACATAAGCAATATATAAGTATGCAGCAGAGCGATCGGAAGAGAAAAGCAAGACATTAAAAGCAACGATTACATATAAGTTTAACGACACACTAAAAAAAAGAGACATACTACAAGTTCATTAAAGTTTAATTACAACAAGAGCCAATCGATGTTTCAGAACTAGACACGGCATCACTGCTTTCGACTCGACTCAAGGGACCGGAGCGTGGATGAAGCCGTCGTCTACCGTGGGAGTCATGAAATAACGGGCGTTGTCAGCATTGTGTCGATGTCACTGTTGGACGGTTGATTTCTGAGGTAGAACTGCCCCAAGGTACGAAGGACATCTTGATGGATGATTTCCGCAAACTCCATTTGGATGCGAAAGAATTCTTGTCGATGTCCGCGTCTGGATTGCCGACACGCCATGGCCCAATCTTTGAGTTTACTCGGTGGCGAAGTTGATAATGGTCCCGTCACGATCGCCGCATGTGATGGATGGCGTAGTAGGCACCCTTCTGACCGCCAGGCGGCTGCTTGACGCAGCAGAACGTCGTATTGTGGGAGAACACGTGCTTGCCATACTTACGAATACGCCTGGTGAAGGTGCCTCCAGATTTGGTGTAGCCGGGGAGAACATCATCAAGAACCTTCTTGACATTTGTGTAGTCTACGTTCGACTGACGGTCCGGGTCGAAATACGTGGCCATGGAATATTTGGGGCTTAGGAGGATGAGCGTGCAATGTGTGTCACTGCAGAAAACACGGAATGTTAAAAGAAAAACAATCGAAATCTAAGAATTCATATGTTACGGGCCGGTTGAGGGAGGACTTACTCGGGAAAGTAAGGCACGAGGAAGTTATCCTTATCTTGGTTTGCCGAATGGCGCCTTGAGGTAAGAACTTCGCGACTTGCGGTCCCAGCGCTGCCCAAGATCTTGGCACGCATGTAGAAGGGGTTGACTATCACGATGTCCGGGGTCTTGTCGCGAATGATCCGCATCTCCATACTCGGTGAAAATAGCCGAGCAGAATGTGTAGTGCAGCGGATGAAGGTTCAACATAGCGTGGATGTCATCAAACCGCAGGACGATCGTGACGCCCGATGGAGTTATCGACAAAGCCCTTGCCCTCGGCACCTTGGCCACGAAAACCGGGTATGTCACATCCTTCTCTACGAGACGCCGCTTCTCCAAAGAAAGAACAACATCATGCAGACTCCGCATAGCACCGGTTGCAGCATTGAGCATATTTGTCGGTAGCATCGCCCTACCGCCACATGCACCCTCCTCGAGATATCCTCGGTGAAGGTGGCCCGCCCCGAGCACGGATCGTACTCGGTGCGGCTGGCCCGCACCCTTGTTAGTCTTTCTTTTGTGTGCCTTCTTCTTCTCTGTAATGGGACCGAGTTCTGTTCACGCACCGCCTTCTTGAGTGTGTTGGGGCTGATAATATTCGCACCTCGCCTATCTGAGGCTCGGTGAAGTCGGCAGGTGGGCGTCTCTCGAGAGCTGAGCAGCGAGCGGCGCGTGTTGCAACTTGGCTTCTCCGCGGTACCAGCTAGATCGCGCACGTCTTTTGTTGGGTTGGGTTCTTGAGAAGGAGGCCCCATGAAGTCGCCACTGTACCCATGATCGGCAAAGTACTGATCGACGTTGCCAAATGTATCGTCTTCGTCGTCGTTCTGATCCTGTGCCATATGCATGTTTGGATCCAGTGGCATAGGGATGTCCGGCACCGCTGCGGCGGTCTTGCCATGGGGCCGACTTGGCGCCGGCACGACTGGCGGTGTTGTCTTTGGGGTGGTGTCCCCCGCCCCCAAACGAATCTGGCTCTTCAGCCAAAGCAGGGGCCAGCTCGAGCGGCGCCGAGGGTCATCACGTCATCATCGTCGCCCCGACGGGTCGAATCGGAGGTAACAACTCGTCGCAGCCTGGCAGCACCGAACCAGTTGAACCCTAAACAAGTTGGGTGGCATCTGGGTACCGTGGAACAAGGGGTTGCCCGGTTGAACGATTTTTCCCTTGGCGACATCGACCAACTCGTTGTTCACGAAGTGCAGGAGAGTGCACGGAACGTCGGCGGCGCCCTGCGAAAACATGTAGGGCGTCAGGGATGCCCAGTCAAAGGCAAGGAGATGAAGTCCTCGGCCGAGAGAGGCTTAATTAGTTACCGTGATGATGGCGTCGAGCTCGGCTAATGTCGAGGCACCGCCAACGGCGGGCGTGCAATTGACGGAGGGGCCGCTTGCTGCAGAGGTGGCGACAGGCGTACACCTGGGTGCATTAAGCTCCCATGCCGGCGTCGGAAACACCAATGCCACCTCCGCTGGAGACACCAATGGCCCCGCCATCACGTTCAGCGAGTTGCTGGCGGTGAAGCTAGGAATCGGGGGCGGCCCCTGTTGGCCGCCCGCAATCCACGCACTCAACCCCTCGATCAAGGTAGGCACAATGGCGGTGATCGTCGCTCCGAGTTGTTGTTGCACTTGCTCTTGGACAATCTCTGGAATCCGCGCCACCTGTGCCTTGAGTTCTTGAACCTCGCGCGCCTGGCTTTCCGAGCTGGTCTTTTTCTCCTTTCGCCCACCAGTGTTATAGTATGACGACCATTTTGTCGACAAGCCTTTGCCGGCCACACGACCAGCCGACGCCGACTTCTTGAGCTTATCCTTGTTCTTCATTACATTCAACTCCCTATTTAGAGTGGTGTCCCAAGGGTTGCTCTTAGTCGACCCAGCTCTTGCTTTCGTTAGCTGCGGAAGGAATGTGAACCATTTAGAAATTTGGCTTCATTAATTAGAATGCAACCATATGGAGCTAATTACGCGGGGTGTATTCCTTACGAGAACAAGCTCGAGCGCCTGGTCTTCGGATCCATGGTAAGCTCCTTTGTTTTCGGGTCCTTCTTGTACCGGGCCCCGACAAAGTTCCTGATCCGCTTGTCACCGTATTTATCGAAGAGGCGGTAGGCCTTGCTCGCACGGTCCCCCTCCTCCTTGTCCCATATAGGCTCCGCCACTCTGTAACCATCGGGACCGAGTGTGTGTTCCCCTAAGTTCAGCTCCGCATTTCTTTCCCCACCGACTTGATTCGGAGTTTGCGGTGCTCGAGCAATTGATCTTGAAGTCGTTGTAGTCATCTTGATGATCGAAGGATTTTTCTCCTTGATCTTCTCATAACTCTCACCTTTCTCGATCATTCTCTTCACATTGCTTTTCCAAGTAGACAGGGCCTTGCTCATCTTCGTGAGGGCAGCATTGTTCACTTTATTACTTTGAGGCTTGTGTTTTCAAATTCAGTGGGGAACTTGTATCTTCGTGCAGCTTCGTGAAGAGGAGGTTGCAAATTCCCTCGGTCGGGATGCCTCGGGTTCTCGGTGTTGATCGAGGCGGTGCTCGGAGAATGCACCAGAGCTGAAGGGAGTACCCTTGACTATTCGTTCGGGCGCCGTTGGATTCCCGTCGGAGTCCACTTGATAACTTCCTCCTTGAGGGTGCGGAGCACGCAGGCGCTGGTCCTTCCGTTGCCTCTTCGGTTGGCTGCCATCCGTGCGCTGCCATCATCGATGGTGGCATCCTCGGCGGCACCATCGGTGGTGGTATCGATGGGGTCATCCTCGATGGTACCATCGGTGGTCTCGTGGATCGGTGGGAAGGCGGCGTCCTCATACAAGTGAGGTTGCTCCTCCATCTCCTGGGACAGCTCCCGAGAATGCCTTGCCTTGAACCCCGGCCTCATCATTGTTGGCCATGTTTCTCTCTAAATAGGAACAAAGTTTGGTCAAAAGTTGGTTATTGTCAAGGAACAAGATCATGGTCTCATCATTTAGGGTTTGCCGACACCGAGGCATCCTAAAAGCTAAGCTTTTATCATTGAGGGTTTTTCGACGCCGAGGCACACTAAAAGCCTAAGCTTTCATCATTAGTCACAAGTACCCCGGCCCATGCATTAGTCACAAGTACCCCATATGTCCTATTTTTAGCAAAGTCATGCTAAAATTCACGGAAAATTTCAGCATGACCTTTGCTGAAAATAGGACATATGGAGTACCAATTCTTTGGAACGGAAGTTAATCGACATTCCAGCAAACTCAAGGGCCTCTCGGGTGGACAAGGCAAAAAGGCCTCCATCCCAACATGGAAAATACATTGGCATGTGAAGAGGTGAAACAATATATGCATCTCCAAGCAGTATCATTCAACATTTTGGACAAACCACTACAAGCAATCTTTGGATCGGATACAAGAAGAATGTGAGAAAATGGAGACAAATACTAACAGATTGAGGTGTTTAACTTGTGGTGCTCTACGTGCTATTAACATTTCAAGTCAAAACCTTTTACGGTTAGTAAGTGTTTCTTGAGCATATGTATGTAGTAAGTGTTTATGTCTGCATTTTGCTTATAAAAGATAACAATTGTTTTTGCTTATAAAAAAGCTAACAATTGTTTTTGCTTATAAAAAGCTAACAAGTGTAAGTCAAAACAATATACCCCCAAGTGTAAGTCATAACAGTCATATTCAGTATTTTGATCACTACTTGATTAAGTTGTCGTACAAGTTTCCATTCCTGTTTTAGTCTCATATTTGATTTAGCTGGACTACCATCTTTATCACAATAATATAGCCGCTCATTAAGAAGACCACTAGAGAGACTAGGTATGGAAATTTGGGAACAAATTATATAATTTAAGCTATTTCATTCTACAAACCTACATCTGTCCTAACTGTTATGTACTTATGTATGTAATTATGTATAAGCCTACAGTCCAATCATGCTTCATTCATTTATGAAATCAGAAATAATTTGTTACAGTGTTGAAACAACCAGGGGCAACAAGGGTAGAACTTGAGTTTCATTCTTTCTTTTACATTGTAAAAGGACTGCGAGAATACCGATGTTGCATAGTATTATGAACAAGTGGAGATGACAGTTTTATGAACATAACAAAATTGTTCGTGTTTTATGGTGTCATTTGGCATATAGATAGCAGTTTTACATTGTTGATAGCATAAACATAGCGGTGTCCTAGTTCTTGTTGTCACTTTGCCACATGTTAGGCTAGCAGGAACATCACACACATCCACTAGCAGGAACATTCACAGCCCACAAGCACACACACCACCGCCGAATTGCACACACATCCACATCCAGCACATGCTCAACTTGGGTTCTCTCAAACAAAAACAAAAAGCACATGCTCACCTTGGGTGGGCAGAGAACGAGCTCCGGGGAGGAGGTCGGGGAGGAGCCCCGGGAGGGAGAGGTCGAGGGCGGCGTCGGAGGTCGGAGAGGTCGCTGAAGGCCATGGCGACGGGCGCCCGGTGAGCCACAAGCGAGGAGAGCGCGGCCAGCGACAGACCCCATCTTCTCGCGCCTCGTCCGACAATGAGCGGAGGAGGTGGAGGCGGAGCGGCCTTGGGCTTGGGCTGGGCGGAGAGGCGCCGGAGGAGGAGCGGGGCGGGCGTCGAGGCGTCGAGGCGGCGTCGGGGCGGCGTCGAGGCGGCGGGGCAGCGGCATCGGGAGAGGAGAGGGGAAGGGGATCGAGGGCGAGGGCGAGGGAGAGAGAGGGGATAGGTTTGGGCCGGGGAGGAAGTATGGATGGGGGCGGCACAATACTAATGGCGCATCACACCTCGGTGCGCCATAAGTACATCCATACTAATGGCGCACCTCGCCCTGGTGCGCCATTAGTATTTTTTTTTAATTTCTTCTCGAGCCAACAGGTTATCTTCCACCTGACCTGATCCACATCAAGCTCCCTCTACTAGCTCGACCGTCAAGAGCTGGGCTTCTCACACCAGGAGGTCCTGGGTTCGATTCCCAGGCTCCAAATTTTTTTATGCATTTAAAATGCTGTTTGATACTTATTTGTGTTTAGATATGTTCAAACTTGTTTAAATCATAACAGTAATATTTTTTTATAAGACAGTAATAATTTTTTTAAATATCATCAAACAGTAATGCCGGTGGAGCGGGGGAGGGTGCGGGGGTCGGCGGTGGCGGTTGAGTAGGGGAGGGGTGCGGGGGTTCAACGGCAGCGGTTGAGTAGGGGAATCGAGGGTGCGGGGGGTCGGCAGCGGGCAGTGGACGGGGGTGCTTTCGGCGAGGGGACCGGATCTGGCGAGGTGGGATAGCGATCAAGATGGAGGATCGAGATCGAGTGTCCATGAAATTTAAAATATTCATGATAGTTCAAAAGTGCCCATGAAATACAATCGAGAAATGAAGGCTACGATTTAAATACAATCGATCTTAGCTAGCTATCTGTTCACAATCTTCTTGCCCTTCTTTTTCGCAAGTGGAGTTCTTCTGTGGAACGAACGTCCTTTAGGTAGGGTGGTCCTGCTTCTTCTTGTGGTGTATGCTGCTACTTAATCATCGTCGTCATGTTCGATCCTCGGGTCGCCGTACTTGTCGAAGTCTTGCTCATTGGCTACTCCATCCATTCCGATGATCTTCCTTTTGCCTCTCCTCACGACAACACGACCGGGCTTTGACGGGTCGGTAATGAAGAAGCATTGGTCAACTTGGGAAGCCAGTACCCATGGCTCATTTTTCGCGGTGACGCTTATACCATGATCTTGGATTTGGCTTCGTATAACCATGGTGGTGAAATACCGGTCTTCTTTTAGGACGCTCTTCGCCCATCTCGACCACGGAACATCGACCTTCTCTCCGGTAGTAGCTCAGCTCCCAGATCTCCTCGATCCTTCAGAGCATCTGTCCTTGTCATTACCGGTGTAGGATTCCATCGTTACCCCGGAGTTACGATAACCATCGCTCTTCATGTCCTTGGCCTCGGTGTAGAATGTGTAGCCGTTGATATAAATGCGCCTCATAGGTCATCAGGTTGTGCTCGGCGCTCGTGACAAGGCGAATATGAGTTGTTCTTCCGCGGAAGAATCCTCATGTAAAGCGTCTGACAGAAGCTTCTGCTTGAACCAACGCGTGAAACATGAGTTGTGCTCTTTGATTATATCTCCGTCCGTCCTCTGTTGGCCTCGGTCATTGTACGTCTTCTTAATAAAGGTTTTGTGCTCTACCACCCAAGGATCGACCATGTCTATGTGTTGTAGCGCGACTAGGTTTGCTCTTTCAAAGTCGGCGAGTCGACCCTCTAAGTCGACATGCATTTCGCGGCGACCCTCACGGTGACCCCATCCAGCGAGCCTGCCGAGGTGCTCGTTAACGGGCAGACCAACGGGTTCTTGATGCCTAGATATTTCGTGCGATGGAGATGCACTCTTGATTCGAAAGCCCCTGGCTATACTTCCCTCTCGACGTGACATGTTGCGAACGTATCCTTTGATGACACCATTCATCCTTTCGAGCGGCATCATGCTGTGCGAGGAACGTCGGCCCGAGTTGGATGATATCCTCCACTATATGGACCAGCAGATGCACCATAACGTCGAAGAATGCGGGCGGGAAGTACATCTCAAGCTCGCATAGTATCACCACGATCTCTTCCTCGTAGCCTTCCGAGTTGCCTCACGCCAATCGACTTCCGGAGATGACGTCGAAAAAAGTTGCATAGGCCAAATAGCGTTTCCGCGGACGTGCGCGTCCATGATCCCAATGGATTGCAATCGGAAGTATCTCGCCTCATCGACGCGTGACGGTCGTGAGACTTCATCCCACCGAACTTCGCCGTTGGGTCTAGGTATCTGCTTATCTTCCCAGCGTAACCGAAGGAAGTTTTACTCCTAGGAGGCAGGTGAAAAACTGCTCGATCTCCTCCTGACTTAGAGTGAAGCATGCGGGAGGGTAGTCATTTCCGGTCTTCTTGGCCTTTTTGCCTTTGCGACGACTTTCTGTGCCTGCTTCGCCTCATCATCATCATCATCATTAGCGTGAAGCTCTGCACGATGCCCATTGATTTCAAGTCTGCCCTTGCTTTCGGCCCATCTTTGGTCCTCTCGGCATGTTGAGCAGGGTACCAAGCAGACTCTCGCACACGTTCTTCGTGATATGCATGACATCAAGGCTGTGAGGCACACGGTGGATCTTCCAAGACGGCCGGTCCGGAAAAATGCACCTCGTTTTCCATACCTTCAGCCAATGACTCTGGCGCCTTTCGCTTCTTTCTCGGCTCTGGCGCCTTTTGCTTCTTTCCCGGCAGTGGGCAGTCTTTCCGATTTTTCAACAGCTTGTCTATTTCCTCGCCGCTCCTTGTACACGGGCGTTTTCGGGGTTCGGTTTCACCATCGAACAGATCCTTGCGTTTCCTCCACGGGTCATCGTCAGCGAAGCCACCTTCGATGTCCCATGAACACGGTTTTCAAGACCCGGGATCTCTATCTAGCTGGCGATACGTTGTGTGATCCATGCACCTTACGCATCCGGAAAATCCGTGGACTACCTTGCCCGCGAGATATCCGTGAATCGAGATAGTCGTGCACCGTCGTGAGCAGTGCGGCTCTCATAGGGAAATATTCTTTCTCTGCGGCGTCCCACGTATTGGCTGGCGTTTTCCACAGCGTGTCAAGCTCCTCTTTCAGCAGCCCAGATACAGATTGATGTCGTTCCCTGGTTGTTTCGGCCCTTCAATTAGCATACAGATGTGAATGTACTTCCTCTTCATGCACAACCAGGGGGGAAGGTTGTACATCCACACAAACACAGGCCAGGTGCTATGTGTGCTTCTCTGGCTGCCAAACAGATTGACTCCATCGGTGCTCGCGCCCAGCACGATGTTCCTTGGATCCTTCCCAAATTCTGGGTCTTCAAAGTTCAACGCTTGCCACTGGCTCGCATCCTTAGTGTGACTCAGCATCTTGTCTTTTTTATCTATCTCCGGATCATTTGCGTCATCTTCTCGCTTCTTCTCCTCCCTATCCGCGTGCCAACGCAGGAGCTTTGCTACCTTAAGGTCCGCGAAATACCGCTGCAGACGAGGAGTGATCGAAAAGAACCACACCACTTTTCGAGGAGCTTTCTTCCTCTTCTTGTATCGAGTGACGCTGCACACCAGACATATGGTAGACTCCGCGTGCTCGTCCCGATAAATGATGCAATTGTTCATGCACACATGGTATTTCACGTGCGGTAAATCCAGAGGACACACGATTTTCTTAGCCTCCTCCAAACTGGTCGGGCACTTGTTCCCCTTTGGGAAGACGTTCGTGCGAATGACATGTTCTCGTCGAAGCATCGTCGGTCATTTTGTGTTTTACCTTCATCTCCGTGAGCCATGAGCGTTACTTTCAAAGCGGTATCCTCGGGCCTGCATCCTTCATACAATGGAGTAACCGCGTCTAACTCAAGTTGATCCATCTTGGCTTTCTCTCGGCGGCAGCTCTTGCGTTATCCATCCGCTTGAGAAGCAGCTCTTGAATATGAGGGTCCTGCACCCAGCCCATCGATGGTCCGGTGTAAATGCGCTCCGGCGGCATCATCATCTTCATGATCATGCCCGTAAATGCGCTCGGCATCTTCCTCATCATCATGTCCTGCATCTTCTACATGATGACTGTATGCAACATCACCGTCGTGATCATCTCCACGGGATTCTTCGTCTTCTCGCCCGCCCGAGCCGTGGTGGTTGTCTTGCTGCCCTTCCTCATTTCTTGCCCGGCCCCCATGGACGACTTCGTAGTCACCTTCATCACCTTGCCACCGATAGCCATCCATGAAACCACGCAAGAGCAGGTGGTCCCGCACCTGCCCGGAATCCGGGTCCGCAATAAGGCTCTTCAGCTTGCATCTTCGACACGTACATCTTATCTCCGTCTCGTTCTTTTGAAGCATCTCGGCCTTCGCGGACCTCAAAAACCTATTCACGATGCCTTCGGTCATCGTGCGGACCATGGTCGCCTGCGGTGTCGGGGAGGCTGATCGTACCCGCGAACACCTATGGGGCCGGCGGACCAGGCCCCTTGTGGTTCGGAGGGGGGCGGAGATCGCACGAAGAGCAGATCGATGCGAGGCACACGAGCAGTTTACCCAGCTTCGGAGCTCTCCGGAGAGATAAAACTCCTACTGCTGCTTGTTTGATCTATTGTGTTCTTGCCAGGGAGCAATGCGAGCTACAAAACCTAGCGTGAGTGTCTCTGGTCTCGAGTGGGTCGAATGAACCGAACGAGCCGAACCTTGCGAACCCTTTCTACGTTGCACTCGGGCCTCCTTTTATATGCTCAAGGGGTCTCCGACAGGTGGCAACATAGGCGGGGGTACAAATGTAAAAACAGGAGTTGGTACACCTACTTGAACGATTATGCGGTGCAAAATACCTAACTCGACGGCAAGGGACAAAAGCAATAAATGCCCGTCGTTGTCGCCCAAACAAAGGTAACAGAGGCCGTCAGTGCGCCTCCGCCGCCACGATGGCGAGCCTGTCAGCGCCGCTTATCGCTGCTCTCCGCTGGCTACACAGCCGCTCGATACGCGCGCATGGAACGGTCCCATGGCGACACGTCGCTGGGTGAGCTGGAGCGGAGACGGAGAGAAGTTGCATGCCGCGGTCGAATCCTTGTCGCGCCCGGAGGCTTGTCGCGCTCCGAGCCTTCCCGGCAAGCTCCTCTTGCCGGGTCTTGCCTTTCTGCGTGCTTGGAGTGGCCTTCCCGACAAGCTCCTCTAGTCGGGGCCTTTTCTTCTCAATCTAATACTAAGTTCTTGAATGGCTCCAAAGGAGCTACGTGGGATCTTGGCGGAGACGAGGCAAACCTTGCCGCGGTGCTGCAATCGTCCGTGCAGTACGGGATACTAGGGTACCCCTACTCTAGTACACCGGCAGGAGCCCCGGGCCTGAGCTGTACACGCAGTGCCGAAGCGCTTGTCGGGCCAGGCCCCAGGCGTGCACGGACACGCGCGGCCTCGATCACGTCGCAACTCACCCCGGACCCACCACGATCCCCACTAACGGCACGCACCGGACGTGGTGTCGTGCGAGAGATCGTGGGCGCGGTCGTGGGGGGTTCTTTATTAATATAAGCGGAACGTCCGCCCCCTCCTCCACTTTATAAGCGGAGGAAACAGAGGCAGGCCGACCACCCCTGCCATTGCTGTCTTGTCAAGAAACCACCGCCGCTCCCCACTACTACTCCGATGCGAAGAGAGCGCCCGCCTTTCGCCAAGAAGCACACTCACCGCCGTCTACCTCCTCCGCCCTCCTCGCCATGGCTCCGAAGGCCGATAAGGAGAAGGGCGTCAAGTCGGCCGAGGCGCAGCGGCTCGCGGCCCTGCCAAGGAGCGAGCCATCTTCCCCCCGCAGCTCGGCGCACGGGAGCTGCGGGACGTCTTCTACCTTTTCTGGTCAACGGAGACTCGTGCGCATCCGCGCACGAGGGTGCTCCCCGCCTCCGCCGCTGATTTGGCCCCAACAGGGTACCCTTTCTTCGCCCTTTTCTTCTATTGCGGTCTTTGCCCGTCGTTTTCCGAGTTCTTTTGCGACATAATGAACACCTTTAGCCTCCGCCTCCTTGATTTCCCCCCCAACGCCCTCTTGACCATGGCCGTTTTGCACATTTGTGCGAAAACTTTGTCGAGTCCACCCGAACGTGGCACTCTTCCGCCATTTCTTTGTTCCCAGCGTCGAGAGAGGAGAGCCACTTGCCGTGGAATAGCACAGGTCTCTAGGATCGGCAAGAAAGAGGCCTACTTGGAGGGGGAGTTCCGGAACAAGTGGGAGGAGTGGAGAGCCAACTGGTGATGGGTCGTTGAGGAGAACCCACAGCCTTTCACCGCCGTGCGCCAAACCCCAATAGTGCGCGGCAGGGATTGGAGTAACTTGGCGCGGAGGGCCTTGAAGCTGAAAGATAGCTGTGACCCATTCTGCGCCTCGGGCTTGCCGGGTTGTGATGGGAGCGGTTAGCGCGAGACTTCATTCGCCGCCGCATCGCTTCCCTTGCAGGAAAGGAGGAGGCCTGCTTGGGAGTTCCGAATCGCGGCGGACATCATGAGGCTGCGCCGGGCCTGAATTGGAACTTCACCGTCATGGAGCTGGATTCAGGTCTGCTCGAGCTGTTCAAGAACGACCCGAACATCCAGAGTGGTTCAGGTTGCCGCGAGGGGTCGCCCCATCGTGCAACAACTCGGCGCTCGACCGCATCCAGCGCCATGATGCCACCGTCGACTCCCACGGAATCGTCCCGACATGGCAGGAGCCCCCGGCGAGATCGTGCAGCAATTCTTTGATGACTTGCAAGAAGTGCCGATCCGCGCCGACGAAGCGTAAGAGGCTCACCCGCGACACCACCGACCAGGAGATGGCGAGGATCGCCACCAGGATGGAGGAGGCGGCAGCAGCCGCTGCCGCTGGAGCCTTCGGGTTCACCGTGGAGGAGGCGGACGCGGCGAAGGCGGCAAGCTCTGCCGAGCGAGGGGAGGTCGCCGGCGAGGAGGACGAGCTTGTCGAGCCCGAGGCCAGGTCGAGTGGACCCGCCGAGGGCGCTTCTTCCCCACCGCCAAGCGACTTGCCGCCAGTGGAGCCCCCGGCTCCACCGAGGAGGCGTCTCCAGGGTCGGAGACGAGTCGGGCGGCAGACCGCCCACAGCAGTAGCGCTCGGCCGACGCTTCCACCGTGGCAAGCGAGGTTGCAGCAGGGCGCCCAAACTGCAGCGACAAGCTGGGCGGAATCTTCTCGAGCCGCCGACGCCTGCTAAGCGGCCAAGAGAGCCCACTCCCCGCCACATCTCACCGGAGGCGGGCGGAGTTTGACTTCTCCGCGCTCGGCTCAGGAGGAAGGCGAAGAGTAAGCTTCTCGAGATTGTGCTTGTATTTCTTGATTTTATTGCTTCATCTTGAATCTGATTTGCTTCGCTCTGGACTCTTTCCTTTTCGTGACGCCGCCCAGAGCGGCGAAGAGGGCTAAGATCCCGGCAGTGCGTCATTGAGGACGATTCTCCTGGCATGCATAGGGACGGTCTGAGACCGGGCCTCTTGCCGGACCAAGAACCTTCCTCAGAGCAACCCCCAAAGACAGCCCCTGCAGTAAGTGTGCAGTTTCCTTCTTACTATTAGGTGTGCAGGGTGCTCCTTCTTTGTTGATATCGACTGTTTGTTTGTGCAGGAGCAGAGCAGCCTCATCGGGAGGGCTCGGAAGCCGCCTCCGAGATCCTGCTGCCACGCCGCTCGCCGCCAAGGGAGAACTCCCCCAAGGGAGCTCCCTCCGACAAGGGAGGCCACCCGGCAAGGGAGGCCACTCCGGCAAGGGAGGCTACCCGGCAAGGGGACGGCGCCAGCTGACCCTCCGGTGGTCGAGGCCATGGCTGCGGGTCCCGTTGCGAGTAACTCCCTTACGCGAAAATCTCCCTTGGGCTTGCTTTCTTTTGTTTCTCTTTTGAACATCTGCTTGATCGCCCTTCTTCGTCCCGACGCAGACCCGATGGAGGTCGAGGCCGCCGAGGAGGAAGCAGCAGCAACACCGACGAGGCCGCCGTCGAAGAAGAAGAGGTCATCATCGTGGAAGAAGAGGCCGTCGCCGACGAGCCTGCTGGCGAGGAGGCCACCGAGGCTGCCGACGCAGAGGCCGGCGAGGGATCGGGCGATCGTACTGACGGCCCTGAGGCCGCAGGAGCGGCAAGCGTTACACCGACAGCCGACTCCCCGCTGCTGCCAAGGCCAGTTCGAGGAGCTCCGCCCTGTCTACCAAGGCCGGCGAAGGCGTCTTCATCAAGCTCCCCAGGAGCCAAGCTCAGGCGCCCGGTCGAGGGCGAGACCTTCGACGGCGAGCTACTCGCCTCCGTTGGGTTGACGCTGGTGGATGCGCCAAGCAGCAACAGCGGCGAGTCCGAGGAGGAGCAGCTGCTGAAGAAGCTGATGTCTCTCTACCGCGCCCGGCAGGCCAAGTTAGAGACCCGGGAAGCCCTTGTCGCGAGGGCGGGAGTGGACATGGAGAAGCGCGCTGAGGAGCTCCGGAGCGCCAACAAAGAAGCCCTCCGTGACGTGGCGGAAGCGCGGGGGCAGCTCGCAGAAGAGCGCACGGCCTTCATCCTTGAGAAGGCCG
Organism: Aegilops bicornis; assembly: GCA_021605145.1. NCBI lineage: Eukaryota > Viridiplantae > Streptophyta > Magnoliopsida > Poales > Poaceae > Aegilops > Aegilops bicornis. The sequence goes on along the minus strand of CM038673.1, from coordinate 27,822,117 downwards.
CAGCTGATGAGGAGCAGCGGCTGGCTGCCGAGAAGCTCGCCGCGCAGGAGAGCGAGCTGGCGCAGCGGAAGGTCAATCTGGACAGCCACGAAGAAGACCTTGCCGCGCGCGAGGAGTCGCTTGGCGGGCGCCAGAAGCGGCGGCGCCGCAGCCGCCGAGGCCGCCAAGGAGGAGCTGAAGGCGAAGGTGGCAGCCGGAGGCCACCCTCAAGAAGAGCGGCGAAGAGCTCGCCGTGCTCAAGCCGAGCGCGAGAAGGATGCCTACACCCTTGGCGAGCTGCAGAGCCGTCTCACGACAGGCCAAGGAGCTCGACGCCGCCAAGGATTCCAAGGCAGATCTGGAGCTGAAACTGACCACTCTAACGCAAACGTTGGATGGCGCCAGAGAGCGGGAAGTGGGCTTGTTGGAGGCGATCAAGGCCAAGGAGGAGCTGCTGGCGAATGCTGTCTCCGTCCAGAACACCTTGAGGGAGAGCGTGGAGCACTGGACCGAAGGTCTTGTGGACACCGCCGCCGACATCCACAACGAGCTGATGGAGCTGGGGATGGCGGACCTTGCGTACTCCTCCGACGAGCATCTCCAACCCAGCGCCAAGCTCAGCTTGTTCTTCAAAGGCGTAGCGACGGGCCTTCAGCGACTCCGAGAGGAGGTCCCGAAGCAGCTTGCCGAGGAATCGCGCCAGGTTTGCGCAGGGGCCCTCGAGAAGGTGTTGATGAAGGTGGCCTTCCGCAACCCGGGCCTCAACCTTAACGGCGTCCTCAGATCCTTGTCGTCCGACGCCAACGTGGAGGAGCTCAAAGCCCTTGTCGCACCCATTGTGGACAAGGTGAACAAGATCAAGCGGATCGAAGGCGACCGCGTAGACTAGGCCGCCAACCTTATCTTTCCCTTGTCGTTGCTGATCATGTTTAGAAAACTTTGTTAGATCAGCGACAAGTTATTCTGTAATATACTCTATCTTAGGTGAATCGATCAATGCAATGTTATTTCCTCTATTTGATTTCTTCCTTTGTACGTTTCTGCCTTACGCATTTAGGGGACTTGTCGGTGCGGGCACTTTTGCCGCTGAGTCTTGAGTGCGGAACGTCAAGCCTGGCGGTTGCCTCCGACAAGCAACCTTGTCGCGACCAGCCGCGGCTCACTTAAGTTGTTGAGCGGACTCGAAACAAAGTAAGGGCGCGACTAGCCGGCGAGTTGGTTCCTCTGCGCGCAGGTTTTCCATACAAAGTACTATCGTTCGAGGAAGATAACGAAAATTTAAAAATTGATTGCTCAAACTTTGGCAACTTAGCTTTTCGATCTCTTGCTTCCCGATGAGGTGGAACTTCCTCGAGCGTCCCTGGTCCATAGTATTATCTCCTCCTCCCCCCCTGGTTAACTTGTGCGCGAGGGAGCCTTCCTTTCTTTGAGAAAAGAAAAAGAAGAGGAAATAACGTTATGGAGCCCAGTGGCTCGATTCTTCTTACCGGGTGTGGTTGCTGCACAAAGCGTTAGCCAAAACATGCAACAAAATGATGAAAGCATGAACTTGACAAGTTGTGCGCAACACATGAGCTTTACTGATGCACGGGGTCTGCGCCCGGCTTTGTACAAAGGATTACATGCAACAGCGGCAAGACTTGTACAAAAGGTGGTTGCGGAAGGGGTTCCGACAACGCGCCCTATGGGTAAAACTTACGAAGATGCTCAATGTTCGAGGAGTTGCTCACCGGAATGCCATCTTCGATCTCAAAGGCGGACAGCGCCAGGCCTAGTGACTCGTTTCACCCGATAAGGGCCTTCCCACTTGGCGTCAACTTGTTTGAATTCTTGGCGGACTGAGCAGCGAAGAACAAGGTCGCCTTCCTCGAGACTTACGGCATTAACCCTGCGGCTATGGTAGCGACCACGAGCTTGTCGGTAGCGGCGGCTCGCCTGCTACTGAAGACGATCCTCCTCAAGGAGCAGCGTCATCTTGTCGCAGCTGCTCTTGCTCAAGCTCATCATAGCGAGCACTCGAGGCGATCCGTATCTGAGTTCCGTGGGGAGAACTGCCTCTGCTCCATAGACTAGAGCAAAAGGGTGTATGCGGCGGTGGCTCGATTTGGCGTCGTCTGATCGACCAAAGAACCACCGGCAGCTCCTCGATCCGGTTTCTTCCGCACTTGTGCAGCCTGTCAAAAGTTCTGGTCTTGAGCCCGCGCGCAGCACTTCAGCATTGCCCTCTCGCTTGACCGTTGCTTCTCGGGTGAGCAACAGAAGCAAAGCAGACCTTGGCGCCAAGGTCTTGGACGTACTGCATGAAGGTGCGACTCGTGAATTGTGTGCCGTTGTCGGTGATGATCCGGTTGGGGATTCCGAAACGGCAAACAATTGACCTGAAGAACTTGACTGCTAACTGTGCTGTCACCTTCCTCACTGCTTCCACTTCCGGCCACTTTGTGAACTTGTCGATGGCGACGTACAAGTACTCAAAGCCCCCGACAGCTCGGGGGAAGGGGCCGAGGATGTCGAACCCCCAGACCGAAAATGGCCAGGATAAAGGGATCGTCTGGAGAGCTTGAGCTGGCTGGTGTATCTGTTTGGAATGGGCTGCACGCTTCACACTTGGTTACTTGTGCGGTTGCATCACGGAGGGCTGTCGGCCGGAAGAAACCTTGCTTGGGAAAGCTTTGCGGCAAGTACTCTTGTGCCAATGTGGTGACCACATATGCCTCCATGTATCTCTCGCCAACAGCTTACATCCATCTTCCACAGGAATACACTTCAATTTCACACCGTTGAGTCTTCTTACATGCGATGTCTGTCGACAAACTGGTACATACTTGACTGCCGGGCTACTCTTTCCGCTTCTTCTTGCTCTTCGGGAAGTTCCCCTGTCTGAAGGAAATGGACAATCTGCTGCGCCCATGCTGGAGCTTGCGGCTCGACAACAAAGACCAAAGGCACATCTGCTGCTGCGGGAACATCAGCTTCCACGGCAAGGACCTGAGGTCCTGCCGGAGCTTGATGGTCCCCGACAAGCTTGTCGGAGCAAGACTTGTCGGGAGCGCGTGCCTTCAACGAAACAAACCACAGGGTGCAGCCGGATTGCTCCTCGGCCTTGTTGGTGTTGATCTTGGGGACCTTTACAGCAGCGGCCGGGAAGCTCATCGGAAAGTAGTCACCAGAGGCCAACTTCCTCTTCTTGGTTTGTCCGAGTTGATGGTGTTACGGTTGGCTGAGCTTGAGCACGAAGATCCCTGGTTCCACGAGCAACTTAAGTGCAAGCGCACTTTTGACCGTCGGCAATATCATTACGAGCTCTTGGAACATGTTCCATTTGCGAGCCATCAAAGCGCTCTTCCAGCTTCCTCACTTCATCCACGTGAAGGCTTCCATCAAGCGGACTACGGTAATCTTTGTTGACTTGGCGGACTGCACGAGTTGCGAGTCACCCACGACAATAAGCTTCTTGATCCCAAGGTCCACTACGATCCACGAGACCGGCAAGCAAACCTTCATACTGCAGTATTGTTTGTCGCTTGCTCCTTGGGAAAGTGCATCCGGCGGCGTGCTTGAGGTGCTCTCCGGTGGGTGCGATAAGCAAGACGCCACACCGGGCGCTTTGCTGCAGCGAGAAGGCACCATCAAAAGTACATCAGCCACTCTTTGCTTGCTTCTTTGGCGGGGATGCTCGTCTCAGGAATCTCTTCATCTGGTGTTGGCGTCCATTACGCTATGAATTCTGCCAACGCTACGCTTTGGATAGTTGATGTGCTTTCAAACTTGAGACCAAAGCTTGACAGCTCGATGCCCACTCGACAATCCCACTGCCGCTTTTGGATTCTCGCAGTATCCTCTTGTTGAAGCGAGTGACAACTGTGATCTCATGTGCTTGGAAGTAATGGCGCAGCTTTCTCGAGGCCATGAGGAGGCCGAAAAGCAATTTTTGCACACCAGAGTACCTTGACCTAGCCCCCTGCAGGAGGGAGCTGACAAAGTAGACCGGGCGCTGCACCATCCTTCTCTGCATACATTCTTGTGTCGTCAGCGGATTCGTCCTTGTCGGGACGAGCTTGTCGGCAAAGCCCCTGCTTGTCATTTGGATGTGTTTGCCATGGTCATTTGGCTCGTCATCCGCCTCCCTCTCCGCTACTAACGCAGCACTAACCACTTGATTGGTTGGCGCTATATATAGCAGCAACTTCTCTTGTGGCCTAGGTGCGACAAGTGTTGGAGTGGAGGACAGGTATCTCTTTAAGTCTGCGGCGCAGCCTCCGCTTAGGGAGTCCATTTCTTGGACCTGCCTTTTTCAAAATCTTGAAAAAGCGGCGTATGCGTTCAGCAGAACCTAGAAATAAACCTCTTTGAGAGCAGCCACGCAACCGCAAACCTTCGTACATCCTTGACGCGCTTTGGTGCTTCAATCTGCTCAATGGCCTTGATCTTGTCGGGATTAGCTTCAATCCCTCATTTGAGACACGAAGAAACCGAGAAGCTTGCGGAAGGGACTCCAAACACGCACTTCTCGGGGTTGAGCTTTAGGTTGATCTTGCGCAGATTCGCAAGGTCTCGTCAAATCTTGAACCAGAGTTGCTTTGTCCTTGCTCTTGACCACTATGTCATCCATGTAGGCTTCTACATTTACGTGCATCTGCTGGCTCAAAAGCGTCATGGACTACCCTTGCAAATGTTGAACCAGCATTCTTCAAACCGAAAGGCATCCGTATGAAACAGTATGTGCCACATGGTGTAATGAATGCGGTCTTCTCTTCATCTTCTTCAGCCATGAAGATCTGATGGTATCTGAGTATGCATCAAGAAGCGAAAGCAAATCACATCCGGCCGTGGAGTCAACAATCTGGTCAATGCGCGGCAAGGGAATGGATCTTTGGGACAAGCTTTATTAACATCCGTGAAGTCAATACAAAGTCTCCATTTCCCATTTGCCTTCTTGCATCGACTACAGGATTGGCCAACCACGTGGATGGAGCACTCCTCTTGACAAGGCCTGCTGCTTCCAGTTTCTTGATCTCTTCGGCTATGAATTCTTGGCGCTCCACTGCTTGTTTCCTGACTTTTTGCTTGACGGTCCGCGCATGAGGACAAACGGCCAGGCAGTGCTCAATCACTTTCCTAGGAACACCGGGGATATCAGACGGTTGCCATGCGAACACGTCGACATTCGCCCGCAGGAAAGCAACGAGCGCGCCTTCCTATTTAGGGTCGAGAGAGGCACTGATGGTGAAGGTACCACCAGTGCCGTCCTCCTTGGCGGGCACCTTCTTGGTCTTCGATGGAGCCACCATCTTCTAGCACTTGCCGGTGGAGCTCGATGGTGCGTCCTCGACGGTAGCGCAGCACTCCGAAGAGGTGCGCTTGCCGGAGTGAGCATCAGAGCCCTTGCCGGACTTGGATTTGGTCTTCTTCCCCGGGGAGCTTCAGCGGCAAGTGTTGGGCAGTCCGTCATGCTGCTGCATCCCGATAGATCTTGTCGGCACAGATAAGGGCATCCTTCTTGTCGCCATGGACAGAGATGACGCTTATCGGGCCTGGCATCTTGAGTAGGTTGTAAGTGTAGTGAGAGGCTGCCATGAACTTGGCGAGTGTTGGACGGCCAAGTATCCCATTGTAAGGCAATGGGAAATCGGCAACGTCGAATGTAACCCTCTCAGTCCTGAAGTTCAGCTCACTGCCAAATGTGACCGGCAACGTAATCTTCCCCTTCGGCTTGCTCCTTCCCGGATTGATTCCTTGGAAGGTTCCGGTCTCTTCAAGCTTCATTTGTCGAGATTTGAAGCTTCTGGAGCACCGCGGAGGAGATCAGATTCAAGCCGGCCCCATCGTCAACTAACATTTTTGTGACCTTGAGGTTGCGGATGGTTGGTGAGACCAACATCGGCAAGCACCCGACCGCAGTTATGCGATCAGGGTGATCCTCAATATCAAAAATGATAGGCGTGCTGGACCACTTCAGAGGCTTGCGTGACTCTACGGATGGCTCCGCTGCATTGACCTCCCGCATCCATTGCTTGAGTTGGCGGTGGGAGGTATGCAGGGAGGCACCTCCGTCAACACTGAGAACCTCCGTGGCTTTCTAAAACTCCTGCTCGTCGGCGTCGTCGTCTTCCATATCTTCGTCGTCGTCCTCATCTTCATCCTTGTCGCGGCCGCGGGGAGGTCTATCTCCTTGCCGCTGCTTGGCTTTGCCGCGGCGTCCTCCCCGGCCGGGACGTTTCTTTCTTGCTCCCCCAGCACCTTCCTGAGCCTTCTCCTTGTCGCGCCGCTCGTACTCAGCTCTCTGCTGTTCGACGAGCTGCTCGACCTTCTTGCAGCTCTGGAGATCGTGGCCCTTAATGCGGTGGATCTTGCGATCGCTTGCGGAGCTGTCACCTTTGTCGGCGGCCGCCACCGACTGGTGGTTGGCGTCAGCGGCAACCTCCTTGCCGGAGCTACCAGCCTTGGCGTTCTTGTCGCCACCTCCGTTGCCGGACTGCTCGACTGCTAGCACTTCTCTGGCTTTCTTCTTCCTGTTTCCTCGCCGCCGGCCCTTCTTTGCCGGGGCGGTGTCCTCACTGTCAAATCCAGCTTCCGCATTCTCTCCTGGGAGTCTCCTCCCTTCCTCAGCGCGTGCACACTTGTCGGCCAAGCCATACAGCTCACTGACGTCCTTGACTTTGCACATCGCCATCTCCTCCCTCATCCTGTGGTTCCGCACATTCTGATGAAATGCGCTGATCACCGCGGCAGGGTGGACGTCACGGGATGTTGTAGTGCACACGGCTGAATCTCTGAATGAACTTGCGCAGGGACTCTCCTTCCTTACAGGCGAGCAAGTGAAGGTCACTCTCTTAGCCATGAGGTTTGTGGCCACCTGTGAAGGCGCCAACAAAGCGATGGCACAGATCTGCCCAAGAGGATATGGAGCTGTCCGGCAAGTGCATGAGCCAAGATCGGCGTTGGGCTTGAGGGGCGGCGGGAAGTAGTTGGCGAGGATCTTGTCGTCCCGTCCCCGCAGCCTGCACCACGATGGTGTGAATCTTGAGGAACTCCGACGGATGCGTCCGGCCATCATACTTCTCCGACGCGTCGGGTTTGAAGTTTTTACGGCTGGGCCGCCGGACTTGCCGCAGCTCACGAGTGAACGCAGGGCAACCTACTGCGTCTGACAAGTCGCTGGCCCCTCCGGGCGTGCGCATGTCAGCAGAAGGCCCAACGCGCTTGTCGGTAGACGTCGCGCTTCTCTTGGCGCTCGATGCGAGTTCGGCGTCCTCTTGTTGTCGCTCATGAAGAACTTGGCGCTGATCGCGGCGAGCTCGCGGATCCGGCACGGCGGTGGAGTCACTGTCGAGGTGGATCCGGTGAGTCGGCGATCTTGGCCTTCTTGGCGGAGAGTGCATGGTGGTTGCACCTCCGACAGTCTCGTCGCCACCGGCTCGTGCCTTGTCGTCTCGCCGCGGCAATGATGGCGTTGGTTGCCGCGGAGCGTCGCCGTTAAGCAAAGCCGATGAGGCTCTGGATAGTGGCCCTCCACTCGTCGACCTTGTCGGCCCGTCGGAGGGTAGTCGAGAGCAGCTGAGCTCTCGCCAGAGCTTCGCTGGAGTAGTGGGTGGCATTGGGGAGCGGTGCGAGGAGGCGGGACACGCTCGGACTTCTAACTACGTTAGAAGGAGCAGCGCCCGTCCGGCGACCGTATCTCACTCGTGCCGGCATGTTGGCGCGCATGCTGGTCTTGAGGGTCTCGATCCAGCGAGCGTATGGCGTTGTGAACGCCATGACGTTGTTGGTCCCGCGTCTCCTGAGATGGGCGCGGGGGATGCGCGGACGCCGAGGTTTGCGGTGCCTTGTCCTTGGACTTGGCAACGTCGCGAGCACCTTCGTCGGCGCCCGTCCCTCCGCCAGCGTCTGCCCCACCACCCGTTTGCTGCGGTGAGGGTGGAGTGCAGCCTTGAACGGCTCTGCTGCCGCCGAAGCCTTCTTCTTAGGTGGCATGTTGAGGACGATGTTGATGACGCTCCTCGTGTGACCGCCGGATCGGATTCACACGGCCTCGACGCCCTACGGCGCGCCAAAGATGTCGGGAGGCTGATCGTACCCGCGAACACCTATGGGGCCGGGCGGACCAGGCCCCTTGTGGTTCGGAGGGGCGGAGATCGCCTGAAAGAGCGGATCGAGGCGAGGCACACGAGCAGTTTACCCAGCTTCGGAGCTCTCCGGAGAGATAAAACTCCTACTGCTGCTTGTTTGATCTATTGTGTTCTTGCCAGGGAGCAATGCGAGCTACAAAACCTAGCGTAAGTGTCTCTGGTCCCAAGTGGGTCGAATGAACCGAACGAGCCGAACCTTGCGAACCCTTTCAACGTTGCACCCGGGCCTCCTTTTATATGCTCAAGGGGTCTCCGACAGGTGGCAACATAGACGGGGGTACAAATGTAAAAACAGGAGTTGGTACACCTACTTGAACAGTGTATAGTGTAAAATACCTAACTCACGGCAAGGGACAAAAGCAATAAATGCCCGTCGTTGTCGCCCAAACAAAGGTAACAGAGGCCGTCAGTGCGCCTCCGCTTCGCCACGATGGCGAGCCTGTCAAACCGCTTATCGCTTCTCTCCGCTGGCTGCACAGCCACTTTCGACCTGTAGCGCATGGAACGGTCCCATGGCGACACGTCGCTGGGTGAGCTGGAGCGGAGACGGAGAGAAGTTGCATGCCGCGGCAAGCGCCTTGCCGCGGCCGAATCCTTGTCGCGCCTGGAGGCTTGTCGCGCTCCGAGCCTTCCCGGCAAGCTCCTCTTGCCGGGGTCTTTCCTTCTGCGTGCCTTGAGTGGCCTTCCTGACAAGCTCCTCTTGTCGGGGCCTTGTCTTTCTAAATCTAATACTTTGTTCTTGAATGGCTCCAAAGGAGCCACGGAGGATCTTGGCGGTGATGAGGCAAATCTTGCAGCGAAGTGCTACTGTTGTCCGTGCTGCAGTCTGGGATACTAGGGTACCCCTACTCTAGTACACCGACATGCGGGGTAGAGCAAAACGATATTTTAGAACCAAGAAAAAATTTGGCATGACTTTCCCTAAAAATAGGACCAAAAAGAATGCTTAATGCCAAAATTCTCGCCGAAACGCAAATGAATCAACATTCCGGCAAAATATTGGCAACTATCGCATTTCAAATACCGGTACACCTCCAAACACAAACACATATGCAACACCACAAACATATGCAACACCACGAACATACATAGATCTAGCTAGGCCATAAAAAGTGCATGTGCACATTGTTGTAGGAGAACAACATAAATATAGCTTCCCCTTACTTACCTATCAAAACAAGGTAATTTAACCACTTAATGTGAATGAATCTATGGTGGAAATGAGGTGAAAAAGAGGAGGCACCCGAGACAAGGAGGAGGTGGAGACAATGAAGTGGGGAGAAAGTGAGTGTGGGTAGGGGAGAGGCTGTCCAAAATATCTTGTTGCTGCCCACTTACTAATGGCGCACCAACTCTAAACGCGCCATTAGTAATCTAGGTTACTAATGGCGCACCTTCTGGTGGTGCGCCATTAGTAGTTTTGCAAAAAAAAACATACTAATGGCGTACTGTTCCACCGTGCGCCATTACTAGTTTAACAGTGCGCCATTACTAGTTTAAACTAGTAATGGCGCATGAACAAAGGCGCCATTAGTAGTTTTGCAAAAAAAGGAATAAAAAATATAATAAAAAACAACATTAGTGGCGCACTTTCAGGCAGTGCGCCATTACTAGTTACAACTAGTAATGGCGCCTTTAGTCTGAATCGCCATTAGTATGTTTGGACAGGCGCACTAGTTCAAAAAAAAAGTTGATACTAATGGCGCACCTTGGGCCAGGTGCGCCATTAGTAGTTTCAACTCTAATGGCGTATCATAAGGTGGTGCGCCATTAGTATCAATCCCATCTATAGCCCTTTTTCTAGTAGTGCATTCATGCATGATACTGACGAACACTACTCTGATGAAAGGCAGAGTCATGATACGAGGATGGAATATGTACGAAAAAATGGACGGCTTGACATATTCACACCTATGATGTGGTAACTAAGCAGAAGGCACTTCAACAAATCAGAAACACTGCAAGACACCATATGGAAGGTGCAATCAATATCACTCTGCCAAGTTAAAACTGTCTTGTCAGAGGTGGCGTTTATCAAACTAGAAGCAATACATGCTAGAAATCATATTCAAGACGCAAACCAATATCACACTGCCAACTTAAAGGTGTCCAATCATAAGTGACTGATGCAGGATACACAAGAAGAGTAGTTTCATGTAAGAACATGGTGTGATAGACAGATATAGTATGTACCAAAAAACAGGAAAGCGTGTCATATTCACATGTATCATGTGTAAGCTAAGCAGATGCAGTTTACACTAATTAGGAGCAATACGAGCTAGACACCATATGCAACATGCAACCAGATATCACACTGCCAAGTTAGAGCAAGCACCTTGGATGGTGGAGTAGGGGAGCGGAAACTTGGACCATGTAATGCACTATCAGTACAAGGAGAATCGGTACAGATGCTCTGTTTACATTGCTGCAGAGGACCACCATCATCGCCTTCCTTATACTCTTTTCCTTCCTCTTTCTTGATTTTTCCTTGTCAAGTCAAACCCACAAGAAAAAGGAATAAAATTTGCTCTTCAGAACTTATTGATGCATGATACTAACGAACACTACTTTCATGTAAGGCAGCCGCATGATAGGAGGATGGAATATGTATGAAAAACAGGACGGCGTGACATATTGACATGTATGATGTATAAAGTGTAAACTAAGCACAAGGTGCTTGAACTTGTTAGAATCGATGCAAGCTAGAAACCATATGAAAGATCAAACCAATATCACTCTGCCAAATTAAAAGGGTGCCCTAACAAATGTATTTGACCAAATTAGAAGCAATACATGGCAACAGGCTAGCAATAATATGCAATATGCAACGAATAAAGGTGACTCATAAATCGATTGATGCAGGATACAGAAGAGAGGTTGTTTCATGTAAGAACAAGGTTAACACTTAGATGTAGTGTGTACCAAAAATAGGAAGGCATGTCATATTCACAGGTATAGTGTGTAAACTAAGTAGATGCAATTTACCCTAATTAGAAGCATTACAAGCTAGACACCATATGCACCATGCAACCACATATCACACTGCGAAGTTGGAGCAAGCACCTGTGATGGTGGTGTAGGGGAAGTGCTGTCTTCAGTGCAAACAACGTTCAATATCTTCATTTAGGCTTGTTGTTTCTTGAAAATCATGTGGAGAGGATGAAATTGCATTCTTTATAAGAGTATTGTGTCTCATATTAACCCACGCGCATGACTGTCTCATCATAAGCGATAGACGCATGATACACAAGAACGATGGTTTGATGTAAGAACATGGTGTGATAGGCGGATGTAGTATGTACCAAAAACAGGAAGGCGTGTCATATTCACATGTATAATGTGTAAGCTAAGGAGATGCAATTTAACAAATTAGGAGCATTGATGAGGGATACACAAGAAAAGTAGTTTGATGTAAGAACATGGTTAATAGAAAGACGTAGTATGTACCAAAAACAGGAAGGCATGTCATATTCACAGGTATAATGTGTTAACTGAGCAGATGCAATTTACCCTAATTAGAAGCATTACAAGGTAGACACCATATGCAACACGCAACCACATATCACACTGCCAAGTAAGAGCAAGCACCTGCGATGGTGATGTGGGGGAATTGCGGTGATCAACTAGAGAGCTATGTTGACTATCTTCATTTAGCCTTGCTGTTTCTTGAGAATCATGTGGGGAGGATGACACTTTGCACTCTTTAAGCGAGTAGGGTGTCTCACAAGAACTCCACCGGTGACTGTCTCATCATAAGTGATTGATGAGGGATACAAAAGAGCATTAGTTTGATGTACGAACATGATTAATAGACATATGTAGTATGTATCAAAAACAGGAAGGCATGTCATTATCAAAGGTATAATGTGTAAAGTATGCAGATACAATTTAATCAAATTGGAAGCAATACAAGCTAGACACCATATGCAACATGCAACCACATTTGACAGCGCGAAGTTAAAGCAAGCACCTGGGATGGTTGTGTGTGGCAATTGAGATCATCAACTGCAGAGCTACGTTCATCTACAATCACGACATGCACCCATTAGAGCGCTCAAACGCTTAGTGCTTGTCTTCGAATTACACGGGAGCGACTTCTGTCTTTTATTTTCTGCATTCATCAACACTGCGTCAGAGTCTGAAATACCCATGCATAAAAAACAATAGTGCGAGTATGGGTGAAGTGTGTGCACAATTAATGCAGTGTAAAGGTAGCGAGATAGCAGGTCGGTGAGTAATAAATTACGGAGACATATGATAGCTCTACAACATGCATGGCACACTCAATTACTACAGGATTCTATGAAAATAACGATGATTTGAAAACAAATAGGTCAGTCCATTTTTTCTGCACCGTCCGATGTACAAAGAACGGGCAGATCGCCTTCATCTACCTCCAGCCAGTCAGTGTTGACGATCTTCCTCGAAACGCCAGCGACCACCAGCCCAGTCCCCTGCCTGCGCCCTCCCCTCGACCTCACCGCACCGCCGTGCTTGGCACCGCCCCTCGGCCATCCATTCAAGCCCCGCCGACCTCCAGATCGGGCGCAAGCAGCTCCTGCGCCCCACACCCCTATGATAGACACCGATGCGCCGCTTCCCCGAAGAACAGGCGGACTAGGTGCTCCGCGCGCCTAAGCGGGTGCTGCTTCTTTTAATTGCGGTTCGACTGACCCTGAATTGAAATCCAGGCGGGCTACTGACCTCTAGCAAAGGTGAAATAGTAAAAGAGAGGAAACCTTGTGCATTTAGTATCACGAAGAAGATGCGATGAAAGCGCTCAACTAGTTTCTTTTGTGGGATGAATACGGTGTGGCGGAGACGTAAGATTTGCACGAATAAGGGAAGAGGAGTACCTCTTTCTGCTGGCGATGTTGTGTCCTCCTTCTGTTTTCCGGCGATCTTGTTGCTCGCCGGTAACCAGAAGTTGTGGAGGGCAGTGCAGCCTTGGGCGAACCCATGGCCAAGTTGTTGAGTGTGTTGCGGTGGCCGTCTGCCGGCGGCGGGAACCAGATCCGGCGTCGAGCAGCGATGTGGCGAGAACAGCTCTGGTGCGATGGGCCGGTTGCGGCAGTGGAGCTGCAGCAGTGAGGCGCAGGACGGCGTGGTCGGAGTGGTTCTGGTACGGCGCACGTCGGCGTCGACGTCATGGAGGCAGCTCTGCCTCGGCTTTAGCTGCTAAGTCCTTGAGGGCATTGCGGTTGCGGTTGCGTTGGACGACGATGTCGGGGTACCGGCTCCGGCGTGATGGAGGAGGGCGGCGGTGGATTGGCCGCTATGGGGTGGAGGATGGAGGAGGTTGGGGTTTCACGGCTGGTGGAGAGGCGTTTGGCGCCCATGGAGAATGAATGGGGAAGCGGAGGAGGCAGGGAACTAAGGGGAACATGTTTCGGTTTGAGGCGCTTGTTTGAAATTTGGGGAAAGTTACAAACTTTGCCCCCATCTAAAAATTTCGGACATATTGCGGATTGGGGTAGGACAATCATGTCAGTGTCCGAAATGTGGGCGGGATAGATTTGACGGCGCGCATGGGTGTTTAAGCGCCCACAGTATGAATGCTTCTCGGGCGGCGGTTGAGACTGGCGTCTTGGTGAAGTTACAAACCTACCCGGTTTAGACCTTTGGACATCGGGCCGATAGGCTACGGGCCAGACTTCGGGACAGTAATTTCCTACCACCAAAAGATTAGTATCGCGAGGTTTCAGGTGACCAGAGGCCTATTTGGTGCTTCGTTCAATATTTGGGAGCAGAAGCATTAATGTTTTCAGTTCTCTTGAATTGAACTTTCAGGATTTGTCAAACTTCACAAATCTTTATTCTTGAAAATCCTAAAGCTACGATTATTTTGGAATGGAGGGGGTACATTTTAATATACATTGTATACGAGTATATATTAAAAAATATGCAACTTACCTCAGTTCATGCATGGTTCCAGGTATAATCCCCTTGGTTGCAAAAATAAAGTTAGATATGCGTATGAATATATATAGCATGTTCAAACTCACAACAAAGATTGATGCCCCCTTTTACATCTGATTTACAAATGCCATTATCTCGGGTTCAAATAGATGAATGCACTTCCTATGAATTCGAATCTTCAAAACCCCCTTTATGTTGAATTCGACATGTATTTTATTTCGTAGCTAGCAATTTGGAATGTATCCATGCAAGTGAAAAATTTATAAAGTGCTTCACACTAACAACACTAGTCATCGACCCGTGCACCTGCACGGGCTAGTCATTTTTGGACCATCTAAATACTTTTGAGTATGAAAAATAATGCTGATTAAACAATATTTATGAGACCAAAATTTGAAAATACAATCTCTGAAAAGAAGATACCCTCAAACAAAATAGTACTCCCTCCGTCCCAAAATAAGTGACTCAACTTTGTACTAAGTTTCTACAACACTAACATGATTAGGAAACAAAATAGAACTTACCTAAGCTAATATACATATATATAATTAAATGACACAAATGACTCCCACAGTACTAATCTTTCAGTGCACAAAGGTCTTCAATAAATTGGGAGCTACACCAAAAAAAGTAGGAGTTCCTCAGTTCTATAAGGAATGTATGCAACAGAAAATCGTACTAAAGTACTATAAATAATGAAACTACATTCTATATTTTCTTAATACACCACACAATAATATGAATAAAATTAGCTGGCCTGAGCACGCAAGTGGTAGTATGAAAGATCATAGCTTTGACAGTGAGTGGGTTTCTCCTTCCGAGACAAATATTATCATGCACCTCTTTGTAGGTCCTCGACATTAGAACCTTGTGAAATTCTTTCCTTCACGTGGTAGCTATGATGGTTCAATGTTATGTTAAAAATGTACGTGTTAGACTTAACCTGCACATTGTAACCTATTTTGATCTATACCGTTTGAAAAATGATCTATTAGTAAAAGAAGTACTAAACTATTCATATCAAATCCTCCATAACCTAAAGCGTACAACAGATGATCAAAATGTATGTTTAGCATTGTTGTGATTATATATAAACGATTATAAACTGACCTAACAATAACTTATGCAAACAATTTAGCAAAGCAAAATTAGTTCCTTCATTCATATACATGGGATCAGATGTTGCATGGCACATCAATCCTTCCGGAAGACAAAGAAATAACTATATGAAAAGAATATGCAGTAGAAGTTACAGCAGATCAACATACTTAGCAAGCAATCTCCCCCCATCCTTTTTATTTTCCACCGAGCCTGCTTTTCACAACACTTTGTTGCGCAAGCATGACGTATGCTAGGACTGCCCTGAAGTCTGAACTGTCCAATTCGTAACATAGAGTTTAAAGTAGGGCTGCAGAACAGAGAGGCAGAAGCAGCGCCATAGTTATGCCTGACTTATTGGCCGCTCTCATTGTTAGTCTTGGGATGAGAACCTGATGCCTGGTAGATCAACACATCGATGCACTGACGGTGGAATAGGCGAACGGCAGCCGCTGGACACCATAAAGAAACTGAAAAGGGCTTGAGGAGGAGACATGGATGTGTTTTTGCTTGCGTCAAGGCTGCAGGGAAGCATTTCTGATTTCGGAAAACCGCCATCAAACGGCTTGTATTTTCTCATGAACTAACATCTGACGGCTCTCTTTGTTTTCAGACCTGTTTCTCCTAGGACTAATTTAGAGTCTGGAAAGAAGCCTCCAACTATAAAGATCATAACTTAAATTTAGGCATCAAATTGTCTTAACATAATTATAGAATCTAGTATTATCAGAATTCTTGAGCACATTCATTAAACTTGGGAACAGAAAAAATACGCTCAGCAATTCAAACAGGATGGAGCAAGGTTAAGCTGTTAGGCATGTTTTTCAAAATATATTTTATGAAGTGTATAAATTTATAAATGAGCATGGGTACATTTTATATGAATCAGCAGGCTGCATGGAGTTTTTTAGAGCACCTCGAGTCCTTTGTACCATATGTTAGTTTATATTCACATATATGATCAAGGAAACGGCATATGTGCATAGCATAAATGAAAAGGTTAACTTGTGTACTCATTATAAGTAAACCTAAAAAACAGAGTATACTTTTGAAAACCCAATCCCGGCACTATATATATGCAGTCTGCATCACACTGGAGCGTCATATATATCATGAAAATCTAAAAAAAAGGAGCATGAAAATAAAAAAGGAGCATTACCTATGCGGGATTTTCACATCATTACCTATGGTACAATCGAGTGATGACCAGAGATGATGTGCCAAGAATAGATCAGAGACAGGCTGCAAATAATACAATGCATCCGTAATATTTCTTGTAATATTAATCCCTTTATTGTTGAAGACGTCGATAGCATAGCCTCCTTCTGAATTCAGAGTGGACTCCCAACTGTCACAATTCCAGTAAAAGTATAGATGGTGGTTCTGCTAAAAAATATGGGGAAAAGGTAAAACAACAGAAACTGAATTCCTGTAACAACAGAAATATATAAATGTGCAAGACGGTAGAAGAAGGAAAACACCCTACAAACTGAAAGTTGCTTGTAGCATTGCATATATATGAGAGAGAAGGAGAACCCAAACATCAAAAACTATGAAGCTGACTACCATTACACGTTGCTGCGGACTACTCAACACCGGGTGAGGTGATGTGTCCGTCCTCCACACCATACGCCACCAGCCGGCAGCTTCAGACATGATGACCTCCTTGGTCTGGTACTTAATTATAATGCAATGGCACATCCTTCTTTGTCTGCATCTCCTTAATTTTCTTTCGAAAAACTGCAGAGGCACTCATCTTCCTGTATGATAAAACTTTCATTCATATTTAACTGGTGTCCTCTACCTGAAGGACCTGCGGTTATTCATGATACTGATAATAGGAGGAGAGTGTGCATGTGGTTTCTTCACCGATGTGAGGAGGTCTGGAGCTCGAAGAGTCCGCCATAGTTCTTTTGACAACCATGGTGTCATCAGTCTGCCGTACTTGCTCCACTCTTCAACCGTCGCCAACAATGGCAACTGTCTGATCCGATTCAGAGAGCCATGGATGCACCTCCTCCTCCACTGTATCATGCATCGTGGATTGCGGTTTGACCGGGCATGAAAGATGAAGAGATTGGAAGAATCTCCTACTCAGCCCCCATCAACCCAGATGGTTTGCAGCGAACGCATCATGGTTGGGATGGATTGATGATTCGAGTGAACAGGATCGGGGAGAAGTTGGCTTGATATTACCAACACATCATTGCTGGGGCTGGATTGCAGATCGGGGGGGAGGCGATCGGGGAGAGTTTGCCTCAATGGCTGGGGCTTGATTGCAGAGGAAAACGTTTTTGGTAATAAAGATGCATGGACGTGGGACATCGGGGTAGGACTCTTGAGGTACATCATCGTATGGTTGTAGATAACTAATCATGAGATCCGACGGACAATTAGATTAGGTGTTGAGGATTAACGTAGAGGCTCGTATGGTGCCTCCGATTAGTAAATATAAGATATAAGATGGAGTGCACTAATTAATGTTTATATATGAATTGCAAAAGCATCCATTGCCTGTATTTCAAACCGCTCTCACTCTATGGATCGATAATATGAAATAAACACATGCACATGCTAGAATTCAATAGAGTATGGGTGTCTGATAGACCGATTTTCGTCCATACGCAATTTTGCAAAATTCATGATCTCATCCAAAAATAATAATGCCATTTATATTTTAATTTAATGCGTAGAACCGCCTTTTACATGTAGATGCACTATGCCTCGCCCCCTTCTCACAAACGCATTACATATCTCTCTATCTAACGCATAAGTGCACACACTTTATATGCCTCGGCATTTCTCTTTCACACATGCTCACAATCTCTCTCAGGGTGTCGGGGTGTCTCACGCACATGCTCTCTCTGTTTCTCTCTCTCTCTCTCTCTTTCTGACTACTATGTACCACTCTTTTCACTAATCTCAGTTGGAAAACACTATTTCTCTCACATGCATATATACACATGCACGGTCTCTACTAGCCCTCTATACGCACATATATGTGCCTACGTGTCTCCCGCACGCACATTATCTTTAGGCCTTTCTCGCACACATCCCCCCCCCCCCGACACACCTCTCTAATAGTAGTTGGCAGATATGATTTCATCATATCATTCGGTAGGATATCCCTGGCTGTTAGGCTGGATGGTATCTGAGGCAAAGTTTTACCCTAGTTCGGATCGGACCCTTGCAGTTGAAGAAAGAGCCTACTCCTGGTACTGTATATTAGTGATAGGGGCGTGCACAAAGTATACATGAATACCAGGCATTTTGCATGTGTGTATACTATCGACGAACTAGCCCCCAAGCTTGTATAACATACTAAGGGCCTAGGGTTACAAATCATATATAGTCGGCTTATCACCAGTGGGGATAGAGTCCTCCGCGACTCTGGTAGCTTCGTGTTGTACGCCGAGTCCTCCACATGGCTCTCTGTATAACACGTCTCGGTCCAACCTATATGTGGCGCAGGATGGAACTGACCCATGAGTCTTCATGTTGACCCACCACAACTAGAAATGATGTGCCCACCACACCACACACGCAATCGGCCACTAAGAAAATAAGCATATGCAATAGTACAACGGTATCTAGCTCACGGTACGTCTCCATATTTTGTTGATGACACTGATGGACTTTGCATTTTATGCGTGCTCCGTATTTTGTTGATGACACTTAAGGTCATTGTATTTGAAGCGAAAGCACGATATGGTCACTGGACTTCAGAATAAGCTCATCACGGTCACCACATACATTTCGTCGTGCTAACCAACATGTGGTTGGATGGTTAGAGGACAGTGGTTTCTCGAGCCCACCAAGGTTAAAGTCCCGGTGCTCGCATTTATCTTTTGTTAATTTCAGTATTTTTCGGCGATGTACGTTCAGTGGGAGGAGACGTTCCACTCGACTACGAGGCACCTATGGTGACTTCGTAAAATCTCAAGATCATGTAGATGAAAAAGTCAGTCGACTGACGTGTAGCCTCACCCCGCACGTACACATGCACGCACGCAAGACACGCACGCATGTAGGCGTGCAACACTGACACGTACACATAACGTACACACGCACGCATGCTGGCGTGCAACACTGACACGTACACATGCACTCACGAACACACGCACGTACGCACCCATGCATGCAACACTGAAACGTACCCTTGCACGCACGCAACACTCGCACGCCTACATGCACACAGCACACGACGCAAGACACACGCTCAACCTATACGTGCATGCACCCTTTGTTAAGGACATGGATTGTTACGGGTATTAATAAATCTTATCTGTGACAAGCAGAACATTGATGTTTGCATCGGTCTTTATGAATCACAACATATTGAACGGGATATCAACATAGTAGGCTTAACTACATGAAAAAGATGACGTCACACTCAATGAACAATCATCGGTTTATGAAATGCCCTCTTCTGACCGCCCTGGCCCACCAAAGGTTCCTCTACTGTGCGCTGCCTGCGTTGGGTCACTGACATGCAGGCCATGCATCCAAAGAGCCCACACGTCAGTGGAAGAACGGTGCGGTGTCCTAGGTCAGAGTCGAGGGCGCCACTCGCGGCACGCCTGGCTGAACACGCCTCCGTGCCGCATTCAAACACCTCCATGAAACCCGCCCGTGTGGAAGCCGAGAAACCCTCTGGACACACGTCCGTTCATGACCGGGCGGCGTTAAGCATAGCGCCGGCCGAGCTCCTCCCGTCCGCCGTCTATTTAATCTCCTATTTAAACGAGGCCAAACGCCGGCCAAGAATCGCACACCTCTGCCGCTCCCCTATCTCCTCCACCATTTTGTCCACTCTTACAATGGCTTACAAAGAGTAGTTATTCCACATCCAAGCCGGCTGGGTAGCCCGCCGGATACGAGCTATGCAGCTCGCTGATCCTCCTCCCTCCCTACTTTGTGGAGCGATTTGCCGCCCCAAGCCGGTAGCGGTTCAACAACTTCGCCGCTCGAGCCAGCTCAACGAGTGGCGCCGCAGGCGTCGTTGCTGCCGTCCACGCCGCTGCCTCGTACCGCGTCTCCGTTTACGTGGCGAGACTCCCATGCAGCGGCGCGCCATGCAAGCAGCGACAGAAGCCGGGTGCACGGAGAGCGACGAGTCGGTGGCCAGCGCCTCCGCGTCCGCCGCCATCATCGAGGAGAAGCAGAACACGGGAGGCCAACGCCGCTTAGGTCCCATGAAGGCCACCGCGGAGGCGACGCCGGCGTACACAGCAGGTGTCTTGCCGGATCCTTCTGTTGCGAGGACCTTCGTCGAACCTGCATGGGCTCCACGGAAGAGGTCAATGTTAGGATGAACTCGAGCGGTGCCGCCATGGCGAAGTAGTGGCGGTGATGAACTCGAACGGTGCGAGCCACCATCATCTTCGGCACCAGCCAATGATATCAGTTGGGCAGTGGGGAAGCGAGCCGTCCTTTGCGCTAAAGCATATACCTCCGAGGCTCCCGGCAGTCCGGTTATCGTGCTGCCGGACATGAGGAACACAAATCGATCGGCGGGCGACCATTTAGGCCAGGTATTATATACCTGTGTTGTCCAGAACTAGCACCGCGTAGTTCATTTGAATTGTAACATCCCAAAATTCTAAATTTTGGAATGTTATATTAGATAAATAACTATGCTTGTTGCCTGATTGTTTGTTTGATTGATTGAGTGAAATTGAGTGGAATTTGAAACTTTTGAAAGTTGGATGAGAGGGAATACAAATGACTTTCCCAAAACTCTCCCCTTTTGCCCTTTGTGGATCTCAATGAATTCAATTCCATTCCAACACGAAAACCCTAGAGTGAAGATGAAATGACTTCTTCCATTTGAAATGAAAAGGGTTTTGAAAAG
Source organism: Aegilops bicornis (assembly GCA_021605145.1). NCBI lineage: Eukaryota > Viridiplantae > Streptophyta > Magnoliopsida > Poales > Poaceae > Aegilops > Aegilops bicornis. The sequence goes on along the minus strand of CM038673.1, from coordinate 27,801,138 downwards.
ATTTGAATTTCATTTGAGAATATTTCAAATTCAAAGCTTTATGCAACTCAATGATTTTCATGAGGGAAGATAAAATGACTTCCTCAATTATATGAAATATGAGTTGGAAGTTAAAAAGAATCAAATTGAAAGTCATTTGAAAGTGCCTTGAAAACCCCTTTCAAATTTGAGTTTTATTTGGAATTTTTGAAAAAATGAATTTTTATAAAGTTTGGATTTTGCCTCTGGAAAAATGTTCAAATGATAGGAATATTCCCTGATCATTTTGATATATATATGTCCTATATAAAATATTTATATTTATATTATTTTCTCTCTCCTAATTATTCAAAAAAATTGGAAAAGAGAAAGCCCACAGGCGCCCGCCAATAACTGCCCAGCCAACACCCAGGCTGACCCGGCCAGCGAGCCAATAGCCCAGCCCGGCCCGCCCGTGAGGCCCGACCGAGCCCGCCTGAAACCCTCTCGCCTCGGCCAACCGACGGCCACAGCCTCCCCTCCCGCTCAGCGGTGGTGGCCCCACCCGTCACCTTCCCTGCCCGCCAAACCCGCGCCACCGCTTCGGAGATCCCGCGATCTCGGGATCCCCGATCTCCTCGTCGGATCTTTCCCTCGCCCAAGTCGTGCCCCGCCTATTTATACACCCCCCCGACCGCATCCCCCCCGCGCCCCTCGCCGACCCTCTCCTCCCTCATAGCCTTCGCCCGAACAGCAAAGCGCCGCCGCCGCCATTAACCCCCTTTTCGCCGCCCAGCCCTCCCGAGCTCACCCGACTCCACCAACTGACCCCCTCGTCGCGCCCGCGCCGGAGCTCTCCGCCCGACGCCCCGACCACCGGAGTCACTGAGCACTTTCGCCCGACCGAGCCGCCGTCGCCGTCGACGGTAAGTCACCGGAGCTCCCGCCGCCGTCGATCTAATTTCAACGGCGTGAATTAGAACCCCGAAGGGGTATGGTTTATTAGGTTTAGGTTTAGTGAACCGGTTTTATTCCGGTTTATTTTGGTTTTAGTTAGGTTAGTTTAGACCGGGCCGAGCGGTTTATTACCACGTCGTGGTTTAGTTATATTACGCCAAGCGTTATATAGGCCCATTAGCCGTTTTTTCTTTATTTTTCGTTTTCTGTTTTAACAGAATAGTTCCAGATTTGAAAAATTCATATCTTTTAATTTACTTAATATTTTTAAGTGATTTTTTTTGTTGGTTTGCAAATTTCTTATAGTTTCTGTAGAAAATATAATTAGCCATGTTAAAATTATTTAAAATTGCCTTATTCTAGATTTAGACAGAATAGTAATTCTGCCATAAAAAGAGTTAGGAAAATTATTTTTAGTGATTCTTTTTGCCACAACTTTGTTTTGACATTGCCTAACCATAGGAATTTATTTGGGCATTTTAGGATCAATAAAAAATTAGTTTTAACCAGAATCATGTTATTCTTAATTAATTACCTAGCTACTGTTTTCCTATTGTTTTAATTAGCAAATAAATTTATTTTTCCTATGTGATAGATTATTCTAGGTTAGTTTCTGTCACTTTAGAGCATGAACTTTTATTTATAATAAATAAAACTTTTATTTTATTTTTCCTACTAGAATTTGCTTTAGGCCTAATAGGAGTTTTATAATAGATTTTTAAGGTGATTCTTTTTGCTCCTAGTTGCTTGATGAATTCTTTTCTGTTAGGTAGCATAAACCCATGCTTAGGTTCTGCTAAGAAAAATTTTGTAGTGCAAAACTATTTCTTGATTGTTGTTGGATATGGGAAAACTTTGAGTTGGATTTCTTTGAGTTTTTCTTTGGGTTTTGGTTCAAGTGCTTTGTGTGTTATGTTAGCATGCTATTATGTTAAGTGGTCATATGTTGTATGGTTATTATGATTGTTGTTTGTCTCGGTAGAATTTCCGGAGTGCTGAAGCTTGCTACCACGAGTCCCTAGTTTTCGAAGATCGTCAGCAAGGCAAGTTCACTTTGACCATGCTTTCATACCTATGTTTATTGAATTTAGTGGCATCTTTGCAACCACCCCTCAGTAGTGTTATTGAATCCTTGTAGTTGAGTAGTATGCATGAGGTAGGAACCCATCACCCTGTTACCAAGCCCGAGACGTTATTTGTTTTAATGCTACGCTATAGTAGACGGGGTTTGGTATGAGTGCTCAGGAGTGGTGTGAGAATGGAGGATTTACGTTAATGACGACAACACCATGATGAAATCTGCAAGGACTGCACCTTCAAGGCCTCAAGACTTCAAGACTCGAGACAAGAATTCAATACACACTCTTTGGGTGAAGGACGGTTGACGGGCACCCTGGAGAAACCATTAGTTGGCCGGGATGCATGGAGAAGCGCCATGACATCTTGCGGAAAGCGTCACCCAGACTCAAAGAGACGGAAGAATAATTCATGCCCGGAAGCTTACCTGTGCAACCGCAAGTCACTATGGGCTCTGGCTTGGTTGACCTTAGTGGTGAATCTGGCTGGGACGGTGCTAGCAGATGTAGAACTACGGTAGGATTGCATGAGCACCGGACAGTGGTCAGAGGAACTCTTCTAAGACCATGATTCGGTCATCTTGTTCTCAAACACCCTGAAGTGCGAGAACGTAAAGAGAGGGATCGAATCTTGCGGGTAAAGTGCGCAAACCTCTGCAGAGGGTTTAAACCTAATCGATTAGCCATGTCCCCGGTTACGGGCAATTTGAGCCTCTGGACTTGGATCTATCTCGGAACTCTCAACACCGGACTGATAACTTAATTGTGGGCAACTTATGATGATTTGGGATATGAGACATCGGTTGGCGGAACCATGTCATGGTAGAAAACTCCATAGTACAGACTTCATTTATTCCTTTGATGTAGGGAAAATAAATCCGCTTTTACGCATAAACAAAACTCGAATCTGAGCCACAAAAGCCATATTGCATATAGTATAGTTTTACCATCTGTTTTCTCATGTTGTGATCTTGCGGTACATTCAATGTCTTGACCTACACGGCTGCAACGTATCATGTTGCGTATAATTTCTTCCGACGAGTAAGAGTACGGCAGTGGTTACGGTCTACACTCAACCTGCCGATGGCGTTGATGGGACTCCACACCCGTTTGATTGTTTCAGCTGAGTATTATGAGGTATATATCATTTTACGTTATTTATACATGTGATTGCACTTTGATATATACATTGATGTCTTGTGTGTGCCAAAGATATCTTGATCCGAGGATGGCATGTATACCGAAGGCTTGACCGTCGAGGTCGGGTCGCTTCTGAATATGGTATCGAGCACATGTTGACTGTAGGGCGTGACCCTAGGAAATGACTTAGTAATATGAAGACCCCAACAGAACGACCTTTGTTTTTGTTACTACTCTCGTAACACCTGATTCCTTTTTCTTGAACCTTCCTTATTTCAAACTATAGATGGAGAGCTACATTACGAACAAAAGAGAACACTACGAGAAGGGGTTCTTGGAGGCCCCTTCCTTGTGGAGCTAGTCAGTCTTTGAAGTTACCGATACACGAGATCAAGGCAACTAAGAGGAAGTCTAGATCATGGGGAGTCAAGACCCAAGTTTTTGGTCAGAAGAAGACCCCAAGACTGCAGACATCAGCTTCGCACCATAAATGGTGATCGTGATATGGGCATCAACACTGCCGTCCATGATGCTATTGCAAGCTTATGCTATCGTCATCGTGCTACACTAAACCCACACTTCTTTGGAAGGATTGGATGGCAGAAGTTTGATGGAGCAACTATTGCCTTGACGGAAGTACAAAAGATGAAGTTCTCCCCACTGTTAGTATATAATCAGGATCTAGAACAATACATCAAGAATCTTTAGATGGACCTCCTGGAAGCCCTATTTGACAATGAAGCACTACGAGAAGAAGTTGAGACTCAGAGACTGAAGGTAAACAACCTGGAGGAGGAGAACCTCGAGATCCCGAGAATGCGTCAGGAACTGAAAAACAGCAGGACCATGTCTCATGCCAAGGACGTTGAGATCCAGAAGCTCAAGGAACAACTTCAGGACATACAGGTCGTCACAAGAAACTCCGCATCGACAGGAAAATCTAGCGAGAAAAATTGGAGGAGATTAAGTCCACGGAAGAAGCCCCAATGGGGACAATGATCAAGTTCGGTAAATTATCTTAGTAGTAGCCACCATGAGAGAAATAAAGATGAACGCTTTCTCGATTTAAGTATCGACCATACCAACTTATGTGGGTGGCGATACTAAATAATTGATTGAATAAATGAATACTTGGTTGCTATTATTTTACGTGTTTATTGAATGGTTGGATAGATGCGATATTCGTAGGCTTGTTATGTCAACCTTGAGAGACGTAAGTTACGGAAGAATGGTAAAGGCCTTCATATGGGAAAAGCATCAGGAATTAGAAACTCCCGAGCATTGAAGAACTGAAGAAATGAGGACCTAGAAACGAAACCATAGTAGAGCGGCCCATTACAAATGGTACTTTTGAGCTAGGATTCTTTTGTTGATGGGTGGGTATTTGCTTTCTCGTTCTATCTCAACCAGACCCCGAAATCTGGAACCCATGGGCAACTGAACACCAAACTCTTTTGGAGACAATTGCAATTTCCCCATGGAGATACATTCCTTGTTCTGAGCACCCCTCTTATCCTACACATGCAGATGACAACCCTTTATGAGTCCTTCCTTAAAGGTCCGGAAACAATCATGACCCTGACGAGTGATCATGATTACCCGAAGATCCTGAAGGACATGATGAAGCATATTCACCTTGAAGGAGATGCAGTCTACAAAGGCTAAACCTTCATGCAAAGGAGTGGAACTTTGGTATGTGGAGGTACACCTCCACCGTTCGAAAGGAGTTTGCCCAAAGATGATGGGGCAGTACTTTTTCATCTCACGTGTGCCACAAGCAACTTTCTTCGATGTTGTTCGTGAAGCAGCCATGGAAGCCATACGCCGGATCGGAGAAATACTTGAAGCAAGACTCCGTTATACTCAGGAATACCTAAGAGAAGTGCATGCGTAAATGGTGGAAGTAAAGCTCAAGGCCACCACGATGAAGCGGAAGATTGAAGATTTCAAAGGCGCATGTCGCACTATTCCAAAGAAGACTAAAGAATCCTCGAGGAGGATAAATAAATAAAGTTGGAAGTAATGCCTGACCATACCTAATCATGTGGGTGGCAGCATTTGTAACAAAGTACTTTTTGGAATTTGGATTCACAAAAAATGGTTAAGGATGTAATAAAAGATTGATATGAAAATAATGAGATTTATGGATAAACTAGTGCATTCTTTTGGTGTCGTAGTACTCTGTAAAGCCACATGATCAATGAAGAAAGAAATGTGTTATTCATGACGGTCCATAGAAGGAGGCTGGACAAAATAAGTTGGAATTTTGTATGATCGTCACCACAAGGGTATGAAGAAACAAAGTACTCTGGATTTAAAGGAGGTGTAATATGGAACAAGAGAGTTACTCCAAGGATGAGTTAAAGCTGCACTAGTGTTGAAGTGGGCCATAACCCACAGGCCCAGGATTTTGAAAAGGAACGGATGTAACCTTGATAAAGGAATAAATTTGGAAGAACCAGTGATCCAATCAGCATACGTTTCGTAGGAGGTTACATAAAAAACACGAGAGTGGTGAAGTAACGATAGATGTTTTGTTTGGCTTGCTGAACCAAAGATTTACTCGAACCCAGTTCGAGAATAAGAGAAATTCTGCAATGCTTGTGAGTATGCCCAAGTGTTAGAATACGTGATTCGATATTTACGTATGTGGTAATGATTCAAATGCAGGATGGATTGGCCCCCATACCGGAGACTTCTATCATGAACTATCATATGTTGATGGAAAATCAAAGAGCCTCGAAAACCTTAGAAGAGTGTCGACGCGATAAGCCATAAAACCATAGAATGGTAGGACGATGGAACCCCTTTACAGCAACCGTTGCCAATCGTAGATCATACGGTGAGGTTCAACCTGCAGACCCGTTTTCTGCAGGAGAAACCATTAATGGTAGACCACCATGAGTATTTCGATAGTTGTCTAGAATGGACACAGACCTATCAGCTAAGACGATCCAGTCTTGGACGAACTTCAACTTTGACGAACCGACCCAAGATTTGGAGGAAAACCCTATGCTTCTGACAGAAGAGCGTTAATGGAGGAGCTATTGTAAGATATGTGAAGGGACATACATTGTCGGCACTCCGGAGGAAGTATCTGAGTTTATTGGGACCGTAACCTTTTTTAAGTGTGGTAGCACCCCGACCTTCCGACCAAACGTTTGCTAGCGGACCCCAACCCTAACCCTTTCTTGCTAGCCTCTTCGAATCTCGAGGACGAGATTCATTTTAAGTGTGGTAGGTTTGTAACATCCCAAAATTCTAAATTTTGGAATGTTATATTAGATAAATAACTATGCTGGTTGTCTGATTGTTCGTTTGATTGATTGAGTGAAATTGAGTGGAATTTGAAACTTTTGAAAGTTGGATGAGAGGGAATAAAAATGACTTTCCCAAAACTATCCCCTTTTGCCCTTTTTGGATCTCAATGAATTCAATTCCATTCCAACACCAAAACCCTAGAGTGAAGATGAAATGACTTCTTCCATTTGAAATGAAAAGGGTTTTGAAAAGATTTGAATTTCATTTGAGAATATTTCAAATTCAAAGCTTTATGCAACTCAATGATTTTCATGAGGGAAGATAAAATGACTTCTTCAATTATATGAAATATGAGTTGGAAGTTAAAAAGAATCAAATTGAAATTCATTTGAAAGTGCCTTGAAAACCCCTTTCAAATTTGAGTTTAATTTGGAATTTTTGAAAAAATGAATTTTTATAAAGTTTGGATTTTGCCTCTGGAAAAATGTTCAAATGATAGGAATATTCCCTGATCATTTTGATATATATATGTCCTATATAAAATATTTATATTTATATTATTTTCTCTCTCCTAATTATTCAAAAAATGGAAAAAGAAAGCCCACAGGCGCCAGCCAACTGCCCAGCTAACACCAGGCGGCCCAGCCAAAGCGAGCTACCAACTGCCCAGCCGCCCGTGGCCCGACCGAGCCCGCCTGAAACCCTCTCGCCTCGGCCAACCGACGCGCCGACTCCCCTCCGCTCACCGACGGGTGGCCCCACCGTCACCTTCCCTTGCCCACGCCAAATCAGCCCACATGAGAGATCCCGCGATCTTGAGATCCCCCGATCTCCTCGCCGGATTTTCCCCTCGCCCAAGTCGTGCCCCGCCTATTTATACACCCCCCCCCCCCCGACCTCATTCCCCCCCCCCTCGCCCCCTCGCCCGACCCTCTCCTCCCTCATAGCCTTTCATGAACAGCAACGCCGCCGCCGCGCCATTAACCCCTTTTCGCCGCCTTGACCCTCCCGAGCTCACCCGACTCCACCAACCGGACCCTCGTCGCCTTCGCTCATTGGACCTCTCCTTGGCGCCCCGACCACCGGTCGCCGGAGCACTCGCCCGCCCGAACCGCCGTCGCCCGTCGCCGACGGTAAGTCACCGAGCTCCCCTTGCCGTCCGATCTAATTTCAACGGCGTAGATTAGAACCCCCGAAGGGGTATGGTTTATTAGGTTTAGGTTTAGTGAACCGGTTTTTATTCCGGTTTATTTTGGTTTTAGTTAGGTTAGTTTAGACCGGGCCGAAGCGGTTTATTACCACGTGCGTAGTTTAGTTATATTACGCCAAGCGTTATATAGGCCCATTAGCCGTTTTCTTTATTTTTCGTTTTCTGTTTTAACAGAATAGTTTCAGATTTGAAAAATTCATATCTTTTAATTTACTTAATATTTTTAAGTGATTCTTTTTTTGTTGGTTTGCAAATTTCTTATAGTTTCTGCAGAAAATATAATTAGCCATGTTAAAATTATTTAAAATTGCCTTATTCTAGATTTAGACAGAATAGTAATTCTGCCATAAAAAGAGTTAGGAAAATTATTTTTTAGTGATTCTTTTTGCCACAACTTTGTTTTGACATTGCCTAACCATAGGAATTTATTTGGGCACTTTAGGATCAATAAAAAATTAGTTTTAACCAGAATTATGTTATTCTTAATTAATTACCTAGCTACTGTTTTCCTATTGTTTTAATTAGCAAATAAATTTATTTTTCCTATGTGATAGATTATTCTAGGTTAGTTTCTGTCACTTTAGAGCATGAACTTTTATTTATAATAAATAAAACTTTTATTTTATTTTTCCTACTAGAATTTGCTTTAGGCCTAATAGGAGTTTTATAATAGATTTTTAAGGTGATTCTTTTTGCTCCTAGTTGCTTGATGAATTCTTTTCTGTTAGGTAGCATAAACCCATGCTTAGGTTCTGTTAAGAAAAATTTTGTAGTGCAAAACTATTTCTTGATTGTTGTTGGATATGGGAAAACTTTGAGTTGGATTTCTTTGAGTTTTTCTTTGGGTTTTGGTTCAAGTGCTTTGTGTGTTATGTTAGCATGCTATTATGTTAAGTGGTCATATGTTGTATGCTTATTATGATTGTTGTTTGTCTCGGTAGAATTTCCGGAGTGCGAAGCTTGCTACCACGAGTCCCTAGTTTTCGAAGATCGTCAGCAAGGCAAGTTCACTTTGACCATGCTTTCATACCTATGTTTATTGCATTTAGTGGCATCTTTGCAACCACCCCTCAGTAGTGATATTGAATTCTTGTAGTTGAGAAGTATGCATGAGGTAGGAACCCATCACCCTGTTACCAAGCCGGGGCGTTATTTGTTTTAATGCTACGCTATAGTAGACGGGGTTTGGTATGAGTGCTTGGGAGTGGTGTGAGAATGGAGGATTTACGTCAATGACGACAACACCATGATGAAATCTGCAAGGACTGCACCTTCAAGGCCTCAAGACTTCAAGACTCGAGACAAGAATTCAATACACACTACTGGGTGAAGGACGGTTGACGGGCACCCTGGAGAAACCATTAGTTGGCCGGGATGCATGGAGAAGCGCCATGACATCTTGCGGAAAGCGTCACCCAGACTCAAAGAGACGGAAGAATAATTCATGCCCGGAAGCTTACCTGCAGCAACCGCAAGTCACTATGGGCTCTGGCTTGGTTGACCTTAGTGGTGAATCTGGCTGGGGCGGTGCTAGCAGATGTAGAACTACGGTAGGATTGCATGAGCACGGACGGTGGTCAGAGGAACTATTCAGAAGACCATGGTTCTGTCATCTTGTTCTCAAACACCATGAAGTGCGATAAAGTAAATAGAGGGATAGAATCTTGCGGGTAAAGTGCGCAAACCTATTCAGAGGGTTTAAACCTAATCGATTAGCCATGTCCCCGGTTACGGGCAATTTGAGCCTCTGGACTTGGATCTATCTCGGAACTCTCAACACCGGACTGATAACTTAATTGTGGGCAACTTATGATGATTTGGGATATGAGACATCGGTTGGCGGAACCATGTCATGGTAGAAAACTTCATAGTACAGACTTCATTTATTCCTTTGATGTAGGGAAAATAAATCCGCTTTTACGCAAACAAAACTCAGATACAGAGCCACAAAAGCCATATTGCATATAGTATAGTTTTACCATCTGTTTTCTCATGTTGTGATCTTGCCGGTACATTCAATGTACTGACCTACACGGCTGCAACGTATCATGTTGCAGATAATTTCTTCCGACGAGTAAGAGTGCAGTGCAGGTTACGGTCTACACTCAACTTTGCCGATGGCGTTGATGGGACTCCACACCCGTTTGATTGTTTCCTGAGTATTATGAGGTATATATCATTTTACGTTATTTATACATGTGATTGCACTTTGATATATACATTGATGTACCGTGGTGTGCCAAAGATCTTGATCCGAGGATGGCATGATACACGAGAGGCATGACCGTCTGAGGTCGGGTCGCTACATGAATGTAATGAAATTCGTCATGTTTGTGTGAAAATCCAGTATTTTATATGATTTCTGTCGTTGTTTATATGAAATATCAGTTTGTCTACGTGTTTGCGTGAATTTCGTCCGGTTGGTTGAGTTGCTGTCATAATGTGTGCGGCTACGGTTGGATGGCGTAATTTGCGGGTCGCGGGTCAGTCTGCGGGCGGCTCGGGCAGCGTTGTGGGACAAAAAAACACAGCTCGTGCGAGCTCGTCTCCAACGTGCGCGCTGGAGGATGCATGACAGCATGAGCACCGAGCCATTCCTCGTTCATCGGTGGCAAAGGCACCGGTGGACAAAAGGGTCGCCAATATTTTGGCTACCCCGGGCAAGATCCAAACAGCCCCTCCCAACAGATTCAAATCCCTCGTTCGCCGTGGAATTTTTCCATGTGTTGTTTTCATGGACTAGCAAGATGCCCGTGCATTGCACGAAACATCAAGATGCATTTTTTTACAAACTCCCGCATGCATGCAAGGGATAATTAATGTCCTCTTTTGCTAGTACCACGAGGCAAACACCATTAATATTGCATCGATTAGTGTTAGTGGCCTTGTATATCAGCAAATTGTAATTTTGATAGTGGCCCCTTGTATATAAACATGGAGGGATAAATATGAGAGATAAGGTGAGGAGGAGTGGGGCGTGGTGCCGTGGTGGTGACTGGTGGTCGGACTGGGCGGAGGCATGGGGATGGACGGCGCATTATGTCTAGGTTTGTATCTCTCTCACACACACCCATGTAGGTGGGGGACGTGCACGAAGAGAAGAGGTGCACGCACGGCGCACGTACTCCCGTCTCTTTCCCAACCACACCCGCGCGGGTACACGGTGGAGCTCATTTCTGTATGAAAAAGGCAGCCCACGTGGTAATTTGGTACGTGTACTAGTTTTCCACTTGGTGGAGGGAGGATCGTCTACCACGGGTGAACAAACAAATTGCGACTTGACGCGTTATGTTAAACTAAAAAAAGAGGCAAACCATGTGGGGCCTACCTTAGAGGCAAGGCTCTATACACTGGAGTACTTTTGATGTGTCCCGTCAACTCGCAGAACGAGGAGAAACTTGCTTAGTATGCCGTCTCCCCCGCCCACGGCCGCGGTGGCTCGCAGGATGAGGTGAAGCTTACTACTACTGTACGCCTTTACGCCTGCTCCCTCACCCACACGCGCGGTGGCTCGCAACACGAGGAGAAAATTTTACTACTCCCTCCATTTACTCCTCGTCCCTACTACGTACTTTTGTTAGTACTCCCTCTATTTACTTATACAAGGCCACTATAAAAAAATACATTTTGCATCTATACAAGGCCACAAATAGTAATCGAGACAAAAGTTACTACTCCCTCCTTTCCAGTTTATGGCTCAATTTCAAAATCTCTCCAACGAAGGTAGACGGTGAGTGGTCGAATTAATTTCGTAGTTTGCACAGTACGCTCGTTTTTCTCAAGAAGTTATGTTTACCGAGGCATTAAATAGAACGAATGCATGAATGACCACTAAATTTCCATGAACTTGTACATGCATTGGTTAGTTTCCTCTTGACAATGCTTGCGTCGGGTGATCTAACGCACCTCGAAATCCAACATGTAATGGTACTACTACTAGTATAGTAGAATTGAGACTTATCAAACGGAAAAACGAATGTTTGTTAGATGAGCCCTATAAACCCTAGTGGGTACGTACTCCATAAAAACAGATTTTTCCAAAACTAAGTCGCTCCCTTTCATGAATTCTGTAGTATACTCCTCCGTCGACGCTCCCTTTCATGAATTATGTACTTCCTGTCGCCGACATGTGGGACATATAGCAACAGGGTCGACGTGTCAAGCACCAAATAACAATGCAGAACAGCAGGGGGGACGCACCCCAGTCGTACCACCCCCAGTAGTAGTAGTAATGAACAATGAGACGTCAAATCACAATGCCGCACCTTCCCAGATGGACGAAGCAACCATTATTGCACACTTCGGTTCGCCATCATCTCAAACCACGTAGTATTTCTTCTGCCTCAAGAGGGACACGCGCATCGCCTTGGTACATCATGACACGTGGGACCGCATGACAGGCCATGCTCCCCCATCGATCGCTCGGTAAAATCACCTCATTTTTACTACACTTCCTCCGTATCGGTTTACTACATGGCATGCACGTCGTTCTAGGTTGAGAATTTAACTGGCTATATTATATATATATATATATGTGTGTGTGTGTGTGTGTGTGTGTGTGTGTGTGTGTGTGATGAACAGTATGCTAGCCTTTTAAAAAATGTATACTTTTGTACATTAGTACTCAACTATCGATGGATTGCGCCGTGGAGCAAAAATTGAAATTTTAAAAAAAGGTGGTACATATAGAGAGCGCTCGTCGCCAAATTATGCATATAGTACTATTAAAAAAGCTAGTACGTTCTTAATTGGGGTGCTAAATTCTATTAAAGAAATACTAGTACTAGTATGTACATACTGAAGAGTTATAGTAATGAGAAGAAACATAACATAGTTTTGCTGGGGGCTCAGCACAACACACCCCTCAAATTAAACTAAGCACACTTGAAATTAAATTATGCAATTAATCCGGTAAACACTGCATTAGGCTAGTCATAGTGGGAGTAACTTAGCTAGTAACATAGCGCACTCCAAGAAATTTTTGCTTATGTGGCAAGTCTTTAATATGAGGTGGTAACATAATATGTTACTGTAACATAGCGCTTCCCAAGACAAGATGAGTCTATAAGCTAATAAATGAAGCCATCTATGACACCACTATCATGTTACTTTGCATTATGAAGGTAGTAACTTAGACTAGTGTCATGCATATGACACTAGTCTAACTTACTCCCCACTATGACCAGCCTTAGAACCACCATGAGCAATGACACTGCCACCTTACTCGGAGTCCTCGTCCACGTCCTCGACTTCGTCCTTGTCCCTCTTCCTCTTGGCCGATACTTCTTTGCCTGAACCGCCAACTTGGCTGTTGCTCTTCATCCAGCCCTTGTAGATATTGAAACAAAGGTAGCCATCCATTGCAGCGTACTGGATGTGGTCTATATCTAGTACATTCCGCTGCCATGCATGACGATGAAACGTGTATGGAGGTTTCTCCAGTTTACCGTACGAAGGATGAACCATGGCTCCTGCCAGGGCCAGCATTGAAGGCTGACGAGAGGGCACCAGCCGATTCTTCTGGAGGTCGAAGGGGTTGCCTACAACGAGGCCTATCCGACGCAGGATTTCTTTGTCGTTCTTAAAGTCTACAGTAACGAATTTGACTGTTTTGTCCTCGAGGAAGTTCTTAAAATCCTGGCACTCAACGTCGGCATGGCATATGTGGTAGACCAAGCAAGCGTTATGTACGCAAACCTGGATCACGGCGGGCTTCTTCCTCTCTTCGTCCTTTAGATCCTTCTCTCGTCCCACGACTGTGGTGTACTCAACATCTAGCCCAGCGACCCACTCATCATGTGAGTTTTTGTTGGGGAACGTAGCAGAAATTCAAAATTTTCCTACGAGTCACCAAGATCTATCTATGGAGAGACTAGCAACGAGGGGAAGAAGAGTGCATCTACATACCCTTGTAGATCACTAAGCGGAAGCGTTCAAGAGAACGGGGTTGAAGGAGTCGTACTCGTCGTGATCCAAATCACTGGAGATCCTAGTGCCGAACGGACGGCACCTCCGCGTTCAACACACGTACGGCCCGGTGACATCTCCCATGCCTTGATCCAGCAAGGAGAGAGGGAAATTGAGGAAGACTCCATCCAGTAGCAGCACAATAGCGTGGTGGTGATGGAGGAGCGTGGCAATCCTGCAGGGCTTCACCAAGCACCGCGGGAGAGAAGGAGGACTTGGGAGAGGGGAAGGGCTGCGCCAGAACTTTGGTGAAGCTCCCATGCGCCTCCCCACTATATATAGGGGTGGAGGGGGCTGGTTTCTTGCCCTCCAAGTCCATTGGGGCGTTGGCAAAGGTGGGAGGAAAGAAATCCCATCATTTCCTTCCCCACTGATTGTTATCCCCCCTTTTTAGGGATCTTGATCTTATCCCTTCGGGATATGATCTTATTCCTTCTAAGGGGGATCTTGGTGCGCTTGACCAGGGATGTGGGGCCTTGCCCCCACTACCCACGTTCATGTGGGTCCACCCATGCAGGTGGGCCCCACTTGAACCTTCTAGAACCTTCCTACAATACCGAAAAATCCCGAACATTTTCCGGTGGCCAAAATAGGACTTCCCATATATAAATCTTTACCTCCGGACCATTTCGAACTCCTCGTGACATCCGGGATCTCATCCGCATCTCCGAACAACATTCAAGAACCACATACAAACTTCCTTTATAACCCTAGCATCATCGAACCTTATGTGTAGACCCTACGGGTTCGGAGACACGTGAACATGACCGAGACAACTCTCCGCCAATAACCAACAGCGGGATCTGGATACCCATGTTGGCTCCCACATGTTCCACGATGATCTCATCGGGTGAACCACGATGTCGAGGATTCAATCAATCCCGTATTCAATTCCCTTTGTCTAACGGTATTCTACTTGCCCGGGATTTGATCGTCGGTATACCGATACCTTGTTCAATCTCGTTACCGGCAAGTCTCTTTACTCGTTCCGTAACACATCATCCCGTGATCAACCTCTTGATCACATTGTGCACATTATGATGATGTCCTACCGTGGGCCCAGAGATACCTCTCCGTTTACGGAGTGACAAATCCAGTCTCGATTCGTGCCAACCCAATGCAGACACTTTCGGAGATACCATAGTGCACCTTTATGCCACCCGATTCGTTGTGACGTTTGGTACACCCAAAGCATTCCTACGGTATCCGGGAGTTGCACAATCTCATGGTCTAAGGAAAAGATACTTGACATTAGAAAAGCTTTAACATACGAACTACACGATCTTTGTGCTAGGCTTAGGATTGGGTCTTGTCCATCACATCATTCTCCTAATGATGTGATCCCGTTATCAACGACATCCAATGTCCATGGTCAGGAAACCGTAACCATCTGTTGATCAACGAGCTAGCCAACTAGAGGCTTACTAGGGACATGGTGTTGTCTATGTACCCACACATGTATCTGAGTTTCCTACCAATACAATTATAGCATGGGTAATAAACGATTATCATGAACACGGAAATATAATAATAATAACTAATTTATTATTGCCTCTAGGGCATATTTCCAACAGTCTCTCACTTACCTTTGAGTCAATAATCTAGTTCACATCGCCATGTGATTAACACTCACAGGTCACATCGCCATGCGACCAACATCCAAAGAGTTTACTAGTGTCACTAAACTAGTTCACATCATCATGTGATTAAGACTCAATGAGTTCTGGGGTTTATCATGTTTTGCTTGTGAGAGAGGTTCTTAGTCAATGGGTCTGAACCTTTCAGATCCGTGTGTGCTTTACAAATCTCTATGTCATGTCCTAGATGCAGCTACCACGCTCTACTTGGAGCTATTCCAAATGGTTGCTCCACTATACGTATCCGGTTTGCTACTCATAGTCATTCGGATAGGTGTTAAAGCTTGCATCGACGTAACCCTTTACGTCGAACTCTTTATCACCTCCATAATCGAGAAACATGTCCTTTATTTACTCCAACGACAATTTTGACCACTGTCCAATGATCCATTCCTGGATCATTCTTGTACCCCTTGACTAACTCATGGCAAGGCACACTTACAGTGCGGTACACAAAGACAAAGATACTATAGAGCCTACGTCCGAGCATAGGGGCGACCTTTGTCCTTTCTCTCTATTCTGCCGTGGTCGAGCTTTAAGTCTTAACTTTGTACCTTACATCTCGTGCAAGAACTCCTTCTTTGGTGATCCATCTTGAACACCTTCAAGATCACGTCAAGGTATGTGCTCATTTGAAAGTACCATTTAGCGTTTTTGATCTATCCTCATAGATCTTGATGCTCAATGTTCAAGTAGCTTAATCCAGGTTTTTCTATTGAAAAACACCTTTCAAATAACCCTATATGTTTTCCAGAAAGTCTACATCACTCCTGATCAACAATATGTCAACAACATATACTCATCAGAAATTCTATAGTGCTCCCACTCACTTCTTTGGAAATACAAGTTTCTCATAAACTTTGTATAAACCCAAAATCTTTGATCATCTTATCAAAGTGCATATTCCAACTCCGAGATGCTTACTCCGGTCCATGGAAGGATCGCCGAGCTAGCATACCTTTTAGCATCCTTAGGATCGACAAAACCTTCTGATTGTATCACATACAACCTTTCCTTACGAAAACTGGTAAGGAAACTCATTTTGACATCTATCTCGCCAGATTTCATAAATGCAGCTAATGCTAACATGATTCCGACGGACTTAAGCATCGCTACGGATGAGAAAATCTCATCGTAGTCAACTCCTTGAACTTGTGAAAACTCTTCGCCACAAGTCGAGCTTCATAGACGGTGACATTACCGTCCACGTCCGTCTTCTTCTTAAAGATCCATTTATCTCAATGGCTTGCCGATCATCGGGCAAGTCCACCAAAGTCCATGCTTTGTTACGATACATGGATCCTATCTCGGATTTCATGGCTTCTAACCATTTGTCGGAATATGAGCCCACCATCGCTTCCCCATAGCTCGTGAGGTTAATTGTTGTCTAGCAACATGACCTTCAAGACAGGATTACTGTACCACTCAAGTAGTACGCATCCTTGTCACCCTACGAGGTACGGTAGTGACTTGATCCAAAACTTCATGATCACTATCACAAGCTTCTACTTCAATTGGTGTAGGCGCCACAGGAACAACTTCATGTGCCCTGCTACACACTTGTTGAAGTGACGGTTCAATAACCTTATCAAGTCTCCACCATCCTCCCACACAATTCTTTTGAGAGAAACTTTTCCTCGGGAAAGGACCTAATTCTAGAAACAATCCTTTTTGCTTCCGGGCTGAGACCGGAGGTATATCCAACTGCTCGGGTGTCCTATGAAGATGCATTTTATCCGCTTTGGGTTCGAGCTTATCAACCTGAAACTTTTTCACATAAGCGTCGCAGCCCCAAACTTTTAAGAAACGACAATTTAGGTTTCTCCAAACCATAGTTCAAACGGTGTCGTCTCAACGGAATTACGTGGTGCCCTATTAAAGTGAGTGCGGTTGTCTCTAATGCCTAACTCTTGAACGATAGTGGTAATTCGATAAGAGACATCATGGTACGCACCATATCCAATAGGGTGCAACTATGATGTTCGGACACACCATCACACTATGGTGTTCGAGCAGATTAGTTGTGAAACAATTTCCACAATGTCTTAATTGTGTGCCAAAGCTCGTAACTCAGATGCTCATCTCTATGATCATATCATAAACATTTTATCCTCTTGTCACGATGATCTTTAACTTCACTCTGAAATTACTTGAACCATTCAATAATTCAGACTTGTGTTTCATCAAGTAAATATACTCAACATCTACTCGAATCATCCGTGAAGTAAGAACATAACGATATTCATCGCATGCCTCGGCACTCATTGGATTGCACACATCAAAAGTGTTACTTCCAACAAGTTGCTATCTTGTTCCATCTTCTTTGAAACCAAGGCTTTTCAGTCATTTTGCCCATGTGGTATGATTTGCATATCTCAAGTGATTCAAAATCAAGTGAGTCCAAAGCGATCCATCTGCATGGAGTTTCTTCATGCGTATACACCAATAGACATGGTTCGCATGTCTCAAACTTTTCAAAAGCGAGTGAGTCCAAAGATCCATCAACATGGAGCTTCTTCATGTGTTTTACACCAATATGACTTACATGGCAGTGCCACAAGTAAGTGGTACTATCATTACTATCTTATATCTTTTGGCATGAAGATGTGTATCACTACGATCGAGATTCAATAAACCATTCCTTTAGGTGCAAAACCACTGAAGGTATTATTCAAATAAATAGAGTAACCATTATTCTCCTTAAATGAATAAGCATATTGAGATAGACATAATCCAATCATGTTTATGATCAACGCAAACACCAAATGACAATTATTCTGGTTTAATACTAGTCTTGATGGTAGAGGGAGCGTGCGATGTTTGATCACATCAAACTTGGGAACACTTCCAACACATAGTCATCTCACCTTTAGCTAGTCTCCGTTTATTCCGTAGCCTTTTATTTCGAGTTACTAACACTTAGCAACCGAACCGGTATCTAATACCCTGGTGCTACTAGGAGTACTAGTAAAGTACACAATAACTTAATGTATATCCAATATACTTCTATCGACCTTGCCAGCCTTCTCATCTACCAAGTATCTAGGGTAATTCTGCTCCGGTGGTTGTTCCCCTTATTACGTAAGCACTTAGTCTCGGGTTTGGGTTCAACCTTGGGTTTCTTCATTAGAGCAGCAGCTGATTTGTTGTTTCATGAAGTATCCCTTCTTGCCCTTGCCCTTCTTGAAACTAGTGGTTTCACCACCATCAACAATTGATGCTCCTTCTTGATTCCTACTTTCGCGGGGTCAAACATCACGAATATCTCAAGGATCATCATATCTATCCCTGATTTGTTATAGTTCATCACGTAGCTCTAGCAGCTTGGTGGCAATGACTTTGGAGAAACATCACTATCTCTGGAAGATCAACTCCCACTCGATTCAAGTGATTGTTGCACTCGAGACAATCTGAGCACAAGCTCAACGATTGAGCTTTTCTCCCTCGGTTGCAGGCTAAGAAAATCGTCGGAGGTCTTATACCTCTTGGCGTGGGCACGAGCCTGAAAACCCAATTTCAGCCCTCAAAACATCTCATATGTTCATGACGTTTTGAAAACGTCTTTGGTGCCTCAACTCTAAACCGTTTAAGCGAACTATCACGTAGTTATCAAAATGTGTATGTCCGATGTTCGCAACATCCACAGACTGACGTTTGGGGTTCATCACCTTTGGCGGTGCATTAAGGACATAAGCTTTCTTACATCCGCATAATCGCTCTTGTCAACTTTCAACTATATTTTCTCTAGGAACATATCTAAACAATGGAACTAAAGCGCGAGCTTTGACATAATTTGCAAAGATCTTTTGATTATGTTCACGATAATTAAGTTCATCTCATGAACTCCCACTCGAATAGACATCCCTCTAGTCATCTAAGTGATTACATGATCCGAGTCAACTAGGCCGTGTCCGATCATCACGTGAGACGGACTAGTCATCATCGGTGAACATCTTCATGTTGATCGTATCCTCCATACGACTCATGCTCGACCTTTTGGTCTCTTGTGTTCCGAGGCCATGTCTGTACATGCTAGGCTCGTCAAGTTAACCTAAGTGTTTTGCGTGTGTAAATCTGGCTTACACCCGTTGTATGTGAACGTAAGAATCTATCACACCCGATCATCACGTGGTGCTTGAAACGAACTTTAACTTTCGTGAACGGTGCACAGTTAGGGGAACACTATCTTGAAATATTAAGGAGAGATCATCTTATTTACTACCGTCGTACTAAGCAAATAAGATGTATAAACATGACAAACATCACATGCAATCAAATAGTGACATGATATGGCCAATATCATATTGCTCCTTTTGATCTCCATCTTCGGGGCTCCACGATCATCATCGTCACCGGCATGACACCATGATCTCCATCAGCATGATCTCCATCATCGTGTCTCCATAAAGTTGTCTTGCCAACTTATTACTTCTACTACTATGGCTACCGGTTAGCAATAAAGTAAAGTAATTACATGGCGTTGTTCAATGACACGCAGGACATACAATAAATAAAGACAACTCCTATGGCTCCTGCCGGTTGTCATACTCATCGACATGCAAGTCATGATTCCTATTACAAGAACATGATCAATATCATACATCACATATCATTCATCACATTCTTCTTGGCCATGTCACATCACATAGCATACCCTGCAAAAACAATTTAGACGTCCTCTAATTGTTGTTTGCATGTTTTACGTGGCTGCTATGGGTTTCTAGCAAGAACGTTCTTACCTACGCAAAACCACAACGTGATATGTCAATTGCTATTTACCCTTCATAAGGACCCTTTTCATCGAATCCGATCCGACTAAAGTGGGAGAGACTGGCACCCGCTAGCCACCTTATGCAACAAGTGCATGTCAGTCGGCGGAACCTGTCTCACGTAAGTGTACGTGTAAGGTCGGTCCGGGCCGCTTCATCCCACAGTGCCGCCGAATCAAGATTGGACTAGTAACGGTAAGCATATTAAACAAAGTCAACGCCCACAACTACTTTGTGTTCTACTCGTGCAAAGAATCTCCGCAATAGACCTAGCTCATGATGCCACTGTTGGGGAACGTAGCAGAAATTCAAAATTTTCCTACGAGTCACCAAGATCTATCTATTTAGAGACTAGCAACGAGGGGAAGAAGAGTGCATCTACATACCCTTGTAGATCGCTAAGCGGAAGCGTTCAAGAGAACGGGGTTGAAGGAGTCGTGCTGTCGTGATCCAAATCACGGAGATCCTAGTGCGAGCAGACGGCACCTCCGCGTTCAACACACGTACGGCCCGGTGACGTCTCCCATGCCTTGATCCAGCAAGGAGAGAGGGAGAGGTTGAGGAAGACTCCATCCAGCAGCAGCACAACGGCGTGGTGGTGATGGAGGAGCGTTGCAATCCTGCAGGGCTTCGCCAAGCACCGCGGGAGAGGAGGACTTGGGAGAGGGGAAGGGCTGCGCCAGAACTTTTGGTGAAGCTCCCATGCGCCTCCCCACTATATATAGGGGTGGAGGGGGCTGGTTTCTTGCCCTCCAAGTCCATTGGGGCGTTGGCAAAGGTGGGAGGAAAGAAATCCCATCATTTCCTTCCCCACCGATTGTTATCCCCCTTTTAGGGATCTTGATCTTATCCCTTCGGATATGATCTTATTCCTTCTAAGGGGGGATCTTGGTGCGCCTTGACCAGGGATGTGGGGCCTTGCCCCCACTACCCACGTTCATGTGGGTCCACCCATGCAGGTGGGCCCCACTCCGGAACCTTCTAGAACCTTCCCGGTACAATACCGAAAAATCCTGAACATTTTCCGGTGGCCAAAATAGGACTTCCCATATATAAATCTTTACCTCCGGACCATTCCGGAACTCCTCGTGACATCCGGGATCTCATCCGGAACTCCGAACAACATTCAGTAACCACATACAAACTTCCTTTATAACCCTAGCGTCATCGAACCTTAAGTGTGTAGACCCTACGGGTTCGGGAGACACGTAGACATGACCGAGACAACTCTCCGGCCAATAACCAACAGCGGGATCTGGATACCCATGTTGGCTCCCACATGTTCCACGATGATCTCATCGGATGAACCACGATGTCGAGGATTCAATGAATCCTGTATTCAATTCCCTTTGTCTAACGGTATTCTACTTGCCCGAGATTTGATCGTCGGTATACCGATACCTTGTTCAATCTCGTTACCGGCAAGTCTCTTTACTCGTTCCGTAACACATCATCCCATGATCAACCTCTTGATCACATTGTGCACATTATGATGATGTCCTACCGAGTGGGCCCAGAGATACCTCTCCATTTACACGGAGTGACAAATCCAGCCTCGATTCGTGCCAACCCAATGCACACTTTCGGAGATACCGTAGTGCAGCTTTATAGCCACCCGATTGTTGTGACGTTTGGTACACCCAAAGCATTCCTACGGTATCCGGAGTTGCACAATCTCATGGTCTAAGGAAAAGATACTTGACATTAGAAAAGCTTTAGCATACGAACTACACGATCTTTGTGCTAGGCTTAGGATTGGGTCTTGTCCATCACATCATTCTCCTAATGATGTGATCCCGTTATCAACGACATCCAATGTCCATTGTCAGGAAACCATAACCATCTGTTGATCAACGAGCTAGTCAACTAGAGGCTTACTAGGGACATGGTGTTGTCTATGTACCCACACATGTATCTGAGTTTCCTACCAATACAATTATAGCATGGGTAATAAACGATTATCATGAACATGGAAATATAGTAATAATAACTAATTTATTATTGCCTCTAGGGCATATTTCCAACAGTTTTTGAACATGCGTCTGAAGCGAGAAAGGCATCCTTTCACCATCGCGGAAGTACGGGTGTAGATGACGTCGAACTCATCGCCAGTGATGGTTCTAACCTTGTACTCACCGCCGAACGGAGAGATTTGGGACGCCATGGATTTGAGAGGAGGGTTAGGATTAGTGGAACTGCCGTAATGTGAATGGACGGGACGACTAGGAGCGAACCGCCATAGTATTAAAGGACGTGCGGGGACGAGTAGGAGCGAACTGCCAGCGTGCGAACGGCAGGGTAGTGGCTTTCCATTCTCCCATGATACGGGCTTCCGAGAGCCCTTGGATCTGAGATCTAACGGTTGCATGGCGTGATTCTAGACCTATGGGTGAATATCCTATCCTGGAGGGTTATTCTGCAAATTTTCAGCAACTTAGCATGTGACCGTTTGATCTCAGATCCAAGGGCTGTCAAGAGCCCGTATCATGGTCACGCCTACCACGACCGTCAAGCGTTGCTTTCGCAGTCACGCCTCTTGGAGATTTAACACGGTGCGTTAGGCTATCCGATGTTGGCATGTCATACATAGTCATCACTTAGTCACTCATACTACAACAAGGTTGGCTATAAGTGTATTTTTTACTCCTCTCTATCTCTTTCTTGTACTCCCTCCGTCTCCATAATATAAGAACGTTTTTACACTAGTGTAGTGTCAAAACGTTCTTATATAATGGGACACAGGAGTACTAGTATTTATTGCATTTGCCAAGCGGTGACCTCTTCCAATGAAATGGTGTTGCTAAGTTTGCTTCATTTAATTAGCTATAGACTCAAAATTGTCTTTTCACCTAGGTACACGCGCTTAGCACCGCTTTCTTCCTTGGGTCACCAAACTAGTCTCTCTCTTATTGATTAACTTGCCACATCGGACTTTATGCCTATGTGGCAAGCTTAAGCACCTGTAGGAGCAAGTAAGTACAATAGTGCGCTTTACATGGCATTTTTCTATATGTGGAGGAAAGAGAGGCAAGGAAAAAGTGGAGAAGTGGGCTCTCATGCAAGAGCCAGCCTCTACTACTACATGGTGGAGCATTGGGAGAGGCACTTGTATGGAGGTGGTCAAGAATCAGGCGCCTCACCCCGGTCGTAGCGCCGCAGTTAAAATGATAATGGCAAGTCAAATCACGGGGCCCCACCTGTCCAGTGATAACTTCATTTGTCAAATCACACAGCCCTACGTTTGCAGCAGCCTACTCCCTCGTCTTCTCGCGTCTCAGTCGAACCGACTAAGCGGAACTGCCCCGCCTACCGTGCAGGAAAAGCCCCGCCCTCGACTTTTAAATACAACTACTCCCTCCATCTAGGTGAGTAAGTCATCTTACGAAAACCAAATAATCCCAAAATACTAATGTGCGGTGCATTAACTTCTACTTCGTTTCTTGTTTCTTCACATATCAACCAATAAGAATCCAATGATATACTTTTTGTGACATAGTAACTCATATTTATTTAGTCAAATGGATGACCTAGAACTACGTGCAGGCCCTATAAACTGAGACGCCTACAAACAAAAAACCGAGACGGAGAGGGTAGTTCAGCACATATCTTTTTAGATCAATATAGTCGGGATTCACCAAGGAGCAAAACCAAGTGGTAGGCTGCTCCTGTCGTGTTGGCGTAACAACTCAAGCGGTCGATCCGCTTTGCGAAATGGCGACACACTTAACAGGACCCCTTTGGCGGACATGTGGCTCATCCACCGTCTTGTTCCACGTGCGATGCACAAAATCACAGATTCAGAGCAGCGGTTGGAATTGGAGGCACCCGGTCAGAAGCGCCCAAGAGTAGAAAATGAGCGATGAGGGGTCAAATCACAAAGCCCCACCTTTCCCGCACTAAGCTGGACGGACGAAGCAACCATCATTTCACTCTAGCACGCAAGAGCATAAAGAAAAGAGAAAACAATTATGCGTGCAACAGCTGCCTAGGGCACCCTAGGGTAGGGGTCTCCACTACAGATCCTTTTTTTTAAAGCGCCTCCACTACAAATCGGCTTCTCGCCTTCTCCCTCGTCCTCTTGAAGAAAACCGATGATGAGTGCGGCGGTAGGGTTTGTAGGAGTACTACAGTGTGCGGATCCACGTTGTAGTAAACGGGTTTGAGTCGACGCGCTTAAATATGTGTGGGCCGCTTGGTTTGACGGGAACGAGGCAGCATTTTGGGTTCGGGGACCAGTGGAGAAATAGCACGTACAAAAAATTGTGGACGTAGGTTCGTATCAAAGGCAATGATGCATGGGCCCTGCATTTTGATATACCCGGGGCGTGAAATTTGCTACTCTACTCAAAACTAGTAAGGTACACATGTATTGAACGCATGAGATTTGAAACCAAATTATGAATAAATACACACTATAGCATGTAAAGCTTTGAGTCATATATGCATGATGTAGATGTTCATTTAGTTCTTATAGTTCATCTCATTCAAAATCAATTAGTTTTATAAAAAAATTAAGATTCATGGGGTTGTGCATTGTAAATCATAAAGTAAAAAAACAAATAATGGCAATTCATTTAGAAAAAAAAATCAATTATGATACAGAAGATTCTAGAACAAAGGAGAAGTGCTTGTGTTTTGAGGTTTGTGCATTATGCTTAAGTTCAACCATGGAGTCTTCTAAATTGTACATGTGGCAGATCTGGTGGAATGTTGATGATATCCAACGGCCAGTAGTGCTCGGATTTGCCCATCTCTGCAATGTCGGGTTAGCTTCATCCAAATGACCATCTTTCAAAGTTATTGGCACACTATATAGTTCTTGTGCCATAGTTGCATGTTTTGGAAAAAAGCTACTAGTGGGTTGTACTATCTATTTAGGAATAGAAGATGTATACATGGAATTTGTAGGGAAATAGATGACATGGAGGATCTCAATTCCTATGAGTAGGGATTGGAAAAGAGATGTCATTTGGTTCACATCATAGGAACTTTTCTATTGAATCTAGAGATGACATGTATCTCAAGTCCTATGAGGAGGGATTAGTAAAGAGATGTAATTTGGTTCATATCATAGGAACTTTTCTATTGAATATACACTAATGTTTATTTTCCTTTGAAATTAAGGGAGTATAGGAATCCATTCATATGAACCAAGTGGCTCTAAAGCTATAGAAATGATATCATGTTTATTTCCTTTGAAATGTAGAGTATATGAATCTATTCCTAGGAACCAATTGGCTCTAAAGGAAAAGCATCCTATAAAAATCATATCATATAGAGTTCCTATGATATTCCTTGACACTAAAGGATGGTTGAAATTGCTGCGGGTGATACGGTGGTCTTTCTTTGTAGACTCCTCACCCATATTTATAGTTACCTCTCAAAGATGAATGAAATGATATATACAGGGTATTCTACATGTGCAATTTGGTACACAAAAACTTGGTAAAAGTTTGAGAGGTTCTAATTTTCAATAAAGCTATATGCACTGCGTTTCGGAACGGAGGGAGCATACGGCAGTTGCTAACACTCACGTGGAAGATTTGTGTGTAGGAGGAGTGGTTGTTCTGTTAAATGACATGGCAAAACTGACACTGTCCGATGCCGATCTAACGGTTCTTACGGCGTTCGTCAAAAAAAGGATTGTGGCGAACATTTGTCGGATAACGGACACATGCATTGCATTGATACGTGCCCCCCTCTCTCTCACGCACACGCACCATCACGAGTCACAACTCTCCCGAGTCCTCTCGTAGACCTGCACGTGGCACCCATCGTCTATCTGCAGGTAGACATCACGCACATATGTGCTCTTCACACCCTACCCTCAGAACTTCTAAAAAACAAAAGACGGCGCGCACATTTTATTTTAGCTCACACGTCACACACTTATATTATTACTCTTGCCGCGAACGTTCTTTGGGCATAGTATATATCGTACTCTCACGAAGAGAAGCAGTGCACGCACGCACTAGTTCTCTCACACCCACTCGCGGGTACACATAGGAGCGCATTTTTTGAAGCCGGTACAACAAAATCACTCCACTATATATAAAAGCAGGAGCCTTAGCGCTTGCTTTACTAGGGTTCCTCTCGTTCACTCTCTCATGCTCTCCAGATCTAAGCAAGACATAGGTGGCCACACTCTCTCTCTCAGCTCACGGCTGGTCACAAATCCGGTCGGACAACCTCGACCGGGGCAGGGGGCATAGGTGCATCGTTCACGCTGTCGTCGGCGGCGAGGGAGGAGACCAACGGCTGCCCGCGTGTCCCGATCGGCGGCCGTGTCGTTCTCTTTGAGAGAGCGCCGGCTCGGGAGGGCCTCCGACCCCTTCTTCCTCCCTGCGGTATTGTGTCCAAGATGCGGCCTCCCTACGCCGTCTTTGCCACATGCCGACGACCCTCAGGTATATATTCCTTCGAAACCTGCCTTGCTCATCGCCCAGCTCTTCCCCCTTCGTGTGGATCATTTTCTACTTCCGTCCGTTGTTCCAAAGCCACCTAGACTTCTACTATTATTAGAAGTAAAGCTAGTTTATACAGTCAACTCAAAGCGTTGGTTCGAACAGGGAAGAAAGTGGGAAAGCTGTAGCATGAATCTAGGACTTGGTTCTAAGAGGAAACAGGGGAAAGTAGTAATATCTGTCACTGTTTAAATGACCGTATTTCATATTTGCGCAAACAGGGATGTTTGTCTCCATATCGTTTCGGGATGTCTGTCTCCGTATTGTTTCTATCCGCGCAATCAGAAGCACACACCTTAGTTTTAGTACAACTGCGCAAAATGAGATGGCTATCCCTTGTTGCCGTCGTCTAACCTCATGTCTTCAAGGTATCCCTACATTGGTAGTAACTAAGGTAGAATGACCAACGCAATCTAAACGGTTGATTCAAATGCGTTTTACTTCTGATTGCGGTGCAGGGACGAGCAAAAACAAGCGCATCCTAGTCCGAATGCACTTTCTACCAGTTCATCCATGGACCGAGGACTAGCCGGCACGGCCGCATCGGCGGTTTTTTGACAAAAGGTCTTGGCGGACAAGAGGCATTGTGGTGCCTTATTTCTGCAAATAGCAGTGCTTAAATTTAGTGGAATGCACAAGAATTTCACCTGGTCAAGATTACCTTTGCATGGTTACATTCAGCATTCGGTGAGACCACAATTATAATTGGTTATTCTGGAATGAGAGAACCTAACCCTGGATGGTGGCAACAAGAAAAAACCAGAGTGAACTCCGGAAATTTAAGCTGCCGGGAATACTTTTGCTCGTAGAAGCCTTGCTTGTGTTTTCCTGATTTGTAAACCTTCTCACAACTTTGTCTTTTGCTGTGAACTAGTATATGTTCGTTATGTTCTATGAATCATTGAGATGTATAAAACTGGTTAACTTATGCTTTTCAAGATTTTTATGAAGACGAGTTTAATGTGAGTGTTCCACATGAGCGCTGGACTAGCGTTGAACGTTTGGAATTTATTACATTGTGGCCTCAATTAACTGCATGAACCACTATAACAAGATACATAGTTGCTTATATGATTCATGGGCACACAAAAGTAGCAGTTCCCTATAGACGGATTCAAACAGAGTACTAGCCCCGGAGAGGGGTCGATAATGAGCAAGGTTCGGATAATTAGACACAATCCAAACTACTATTAAACACTAGCTTGGGCAACTATTTCATGCCTCGATCTAATTTGGGCTGGACACAAGACGGACCTTGCCATGAACATCATCGAGGACGTCCCGCGACAGCTCAATCCTGTGAACCTTCATGAAGACAACCTTGTGGCCTTGCCACTGATAAACTTGTTTGTGGAGGCATGACACGTCATCTTCCTGCGTAAGCTTGACAAGAATAGTATGCCTCACAAACGAAGGAGTAGCTTTGAACTTCTTGTGCTTCAGTACACCCTGGACAACACGCCTGACAATAGTGAGGCTGGAATACACCTCTTCATTGTTATAACCGCAAATGGCTTCTAGGATCCAACAGACTAAGAACTATGTTTTGCCAGTGCGTATATTCAGGTCGTCCGCCTCATAGAGAGTGACATGCACAACCACACAATCCTTGTCTGCATCAGGGCTCTAATTGAAACAGAAACAAATTCTGAATTACTTTTCAGTATAAGAAACACAAGTTATTTAAACCACTATGTATAGCATGGCATCGAAGCTAATAAAATTTTGCATTATTAATCACCACATACTTCCTTTTCTAAAAAATCACCACATACTTAGATGAAAACCACAATCGAGATCGGCAAAGAAGGAAATCACCTTGGGCAGCTCAACGGGGGGGACACACCTCGAGGGGGAATACTGCACCTGCAGTGCCATGGGGGCTGTAACCTCAAACGGGGCGTTGGCCATCTCAGTAGTGGCCGTGAGCGTATCTGAGGTCGGCTCGGTGGCTGCCTCCATCTTCTTGGAGCTCTCTGTCTCGTGGGGATCAGCCTCCCGCGCCTGCTCCAATATCGGCAGATCTTTGCCTAGTTCTCCTTGGTCCATCATGAACCCAGCGAATACTAGGAGACCACCAAAGGAAAACACAATCGTAATGACAATGAAACAAAAAAGAGAGTGAGGGTCGGTTACTGCTTTGCAAAAGTTCTTTTTTTTTCTCTGAACGAAAATATACCAACATCAAGGATCCACTTACCTTCCCTTCGTTGGGAGAGAAGAACAGTGGCAGATGCGAGTGTTGCCTTTCTTGAAGACGGTGAGGGAGAAGTGGATTCAGCGAAGAGTGAAATGATGGTTGCTTCGTCCGTCAAACTTAGACTGCGAGGAGGTGGGGTTTTGTGATCTGACGGCTCGTTCTTTGCCGGCGCTTCTGACCGGGGTGACTCTTCGCTCGCATACTGCCTTCTAATTTGGTGGATGGCTTTGGGCCCTGGCTGCATGGCCCGCATGTCGGTGAACAAAAGTATAACGGCATTCAAGAGAGGGAGACGTTTGATGACCTAGGAGGAGCCAGAAGCGGTAGAGTGTCTCCACTGTACTAGTAGTAATTGTTTTTCTGGGTAGCTATAGAGTGTCTCCACTGTACTAGTAGTAATTGTTTCTCTGGGCCCAAGACAAAACAGCCAATCCACACTAGTAAATAGTAAAATCAATTCAAAAGGTGCTACCCACACCCAGCACACCGCCCCACCCCCCCAAAAAAACCTGGGTGCTCTTCTTCCTCCTCGCTCCCACCCACCTCACGTCAGCTCGCTCCACTCGTACCCCCAACTTCCTCACCTCACTCCTACAGAAAACCCCAGCTCCCCTTCTTCCTCACTCCTACAGAAAACCCCAAGCTCCCTTCTTCTTCGCTTTCACTACAACTAGGCTCATCATTCGTTACTCTGCTCAAATCCGTGGCTGACGCGACGCCTCGAGGAAAATGGAGTCGGCTGACCCAGCGCCATTAAGAAGATCAGGCTCCCACGGTGACGCCTTTGTTGTAGATCCCGCACCCGGCAGCTGGGAGAAGCGGCGACCCGCCCCACCGGATCCCAGAACCCGTAGAATCTCGGGTGGACCGTGATCAAGAATCTCCGGGACGCCATCCTTGGGGAGATCATCTCGCTTCTCCCCACCAAGGATTGTTGTCAAGCACCAAGTCCTCTCAATTCGGTGGCGCCCTCTATGGCGTGCCGTGCCCTTAATCTCGATTGTCATCAGCTATCTCTCTTCAATGATTTTGAAATCCCAGAGCCATCATCTCCTCCCACCGTGGCTCCGTTCAAAGCCTCTCTGCATCCCGTCATGCTACCTGAGCAAGCATACCATGCCCTGCACGGTGGACGCCTGGCTGAAATCCCCTGAATTCACAGAACAACAGTTGCTTGAGTTCTACTATTCCCCTAGAAATCACATACCACATACCGAACGCCATGAACTTGTGCCCTCAGAACCGATGTCCATCTCGCGGTTTTCCTCCTCTCTCCACACCGCCACCTTTGCGTTGTGCTACCTACCAGACAATCTGGTACTAAACCTTCGATTCCCATTTCTCAAGAAACTTTCACTTGTGCGGTTTCAGATATCGGAGGTCTTCATTGCACAGCATCATCCACTCCAGTTGCCCTGCGTTGGAGTGCTTGGTGCTTGTTTTCACAGTTAGAATCGGTTGTCTCCAAATAAAGTCGCCTAACCTTGTAAGAATTGGAATTTCTTTTGACGGAAGGCAGCTCATCATCCAAGATGCCCCTTCACTTCAAAGGTTGATCCTTGATTCTAGTTATTCACCGTTGCAAATAACCGTCCTCTCTGCGCCTAAACTAGAGACCTTGGGTGAAATACATGATCTCTGTGCTCATTTCAATATGGTGTTTGGCTCCACAGTTCTTCAGGTACTTTATATTATCATCTCCACTTGTAACCATAAGTTGCATTTTAAATTTCAAGATAATTTATATATCATCTTGGAGTACACATTTTGTACTAATATTATGTTCTATGCTCAATGAAGAGTTTCTCCATGGATGGCCTATCAATGGTGCTGGATTCTATCAAGATCTTATATATCCAAATGAATAGTTTTGATCTGAACAAGATTATTGGCTTGCTGCAATGCTTTCCATGTCCGGATAAGTTGTATATAAAGGTGATAATTTCACGCACATTGGAAGCCCGCATATAGTGTACTAGAATTAACCGTTCAGTTGTTGCTCTTTCGACACTCTTCTTTTAGACCTTAACTGTTTTCAATCTTCATGTATATTTAGGCAACAGGACCGGGTAAGAAAGTTATAAGCAATCGGTGGATTCGTAAGCATCGGGATTTTCTCACTTCTCATGAGATTCGATTGAAGACAATAACGCTAGAACGATATGTAGCCAACCATGCAAACACAAGATTTGTCACATTCTTCCTGCTGAATGCGAGGTTACTATTGTCCATCGTGCTTAAGTTTATCAATGACATGGTTTTGACGGATGGGTATGTCAAGAGCAAAAAAGGAGTTTCGGTGGGCAAAAGAGCTTACGAACGTGTCGGGCTTCTATTTACAACATATTATGGTCATAATCCAAAGAATTTTATGACCCAGATGTTCATTCTATGGACCTGACCGATCCATTTGACTGTGATCGCTAAAAACAAAGGCCTTTGAGTTAGATGTTGTTGCCCTTTTCAATCTGGGTTTTTTGTAAACCTGATGAACAATCAACCCTCGTGCTTTTGTACAGCTTTGTCACCGGAGTTAGATGTTCCTGCCCTTTTCAACTCGGCAAAGGACTGTCATATTTTGTTTGAAACAAGGCAAATGGCTTGCCATTCGTTTAATTTAGAGTGAAATATTGTAACAAATCACAACCAGGGAAATAACATCACTCACGCCCCTGCTTGAGCTCACTGTGCATTACAGAAGCCAAGTGATTAGCCCCCACCAGCACCCACAAACTTATTTCAAACTAGCACATCAAATGGGCTGTAAATTTTTATAGGAAAGGTTGCATGACCGTGACAGATTTGGATTCTGACATTTGGGACCCGCGAGGAAATAGCCTATCCAAGGTGGTGTCGACTTACTATCCAGTCAACAAACGATTCTGCCTACCAGCCGTTGGATTGACATCCAACATCTGTCGTGTCTCTTCTATCTCTTGTCTTCTTCTTCCTCCAGCCACCCAAACCAAACCACCCCTGCTCACGGCTCGCTCCCGCCTCCCATGGCTGGCTCGCCCGCCGCCTCTACCGTACATACCCTCCAATGTTGGCCAGTCCTCCCTCTATTCCCCACACGCCCTGTTATTCTCCGCGACGCCAGCCCCAACACACACCCATGCCCGAACCAGTCAACCTCAGATTCTCCGCCTGCGACTGGACCGGCGCATCTTCAACGGCTCCTGTTCGTTCCGTCTGAGGCCTCGCCTCCGTCCTCCGCCTTGCGGCCTTGGTTCGCTCGCCGTGCGCGGTGCGCCTCCCTCTTGCGTTGTCAACGTTGTCAACAACTGAGAGGAACAAGGAGATGACTGTACGTGGAGAGGATGGCAGTAGGGACCCACTAGCGTCATGGCAGTACGCAAGCAAGTGCCTCTATTGTACAAGCCCAAAAATATGGTTCCTCCTAATGGTTGGACATCTAGGGCTCACGCCATTGTCAACGTAGTCAATAAACGAGAGAATTACACTACGAGCGGCTGACACCAGGGACCCAGCAAGTCGCGCAGTTTTTTTTTTTTGAGGAACAAGCAGTTGTTATTTATACTAGTTTTAGCGACGGATCAGGGTAACAACGGGGTTGTGCGGGGGCTGTTACCCGTCTAGCCAGGGTTTTATTTATGTTTACCACATCATGAGCTAAGTTGTTTTTTTTTCTTGCTGAAAATGGCAAGCCCAGTTCTATTTTTTTTAAAGAAATACCCAAATAAGGCCTACTTGCTTTATCGGCCCTGCTGGGATGCAAATCTTTCAAGACGATGAGAGTTTCATTCGGTTTGCCCAGAAATGGCCTGTACTTTTTTAAAACACATCAAACCGGGAATTAGTTTCAATTTTTTTTCATTACAAGATCTTAAATTCCATTGATTTTTATGCGTGGACAATTATTTGGATTTTATATTTATATAAATTATTTTTCAAAATAGTTTGAATGTGAATCGATATTTCTGGATTAAAAACAGCTGACCGCACCAAAATATGCAAAATTTCGTATACTTTTTAACCGTGGCCACAATATGGGGTGTAATGCTAACAAAAAGAAGATGGGCTCCAAAAAAACCTTGAGAATTAGCAAATGGGTTGTACATTATTAGAAATAATGGCAGATGGGTTGTATGTTGTTTTCCACAGATTTGAGGCTGACTTGTGCGCCTATTACAGTTTGACGTGTATGCTTTCATAAAAAAAAAGGTTGACGCACATGCAACGCCCTGTCAACTTAGTCAACACACGAGAGCAGTGACTATTGGATGTCCATCCAACGGCTGTCGTGCTTCTTCAATCTCTGATCTTCATGCTCCAGCCGCTCAAACAAGCGCCAAGTGGATTGCTCGCTTCCCTCCTCCCATGCTGCCGGCTATGTTGCTGCCAAGAGGCCTCACGGCCCCACCAGACTCCCATCGCTGGCCTAGCCATCCCTCTACTCACCCACACATGCTGTTATTCTCCGTGACGACAGACGAACCAAGAACCCTCGTACTCCTCGCGTGGGAAACAACTGCCGAGTATTCCCTGCTCCGTCGCTCCCTTCCTAGGCCTCGCCCGTCCACCGCCTCGTGCTCTCGGCGCGGCCTGGTCAACGTGGTCAATGAACGACATCCATCGGAAGTGGACTGTACGTGGAGAGGCTGAAAGCTGGGTCCACGGCCGCACGCAAGGAAATGCCTCCTTATTACACGCAAAATAATGATTCCTCCACCTGACAGCTAGGACCCACAGGAAGGGCCTCCGTATTTCGTGAAAAAAACGTTCCCCCCGCTGACAGGTCGGACCCACCAGCTATATCTTCGCACGCAAGGAAGTGCCTCCTTATTACGCCCAAGAAAATGAATACCCCCTTGCTAGCTGGGACCCACCATATTGTTGGGCTGACTTGTGGGCCTACTAAGTTGACGGACAGAGGGCTTTGTCAACTTAGTCACTACTCCAAAGGACTGTGATGATGTCCATCCAATGGCCATAGTGCTTCTTCAACCTCCGTCTTCTTGCTCCACCGCCAAAGCAGCCCGGTCGTGTTGCCTGCTTCCTGCCTCCGTGGCCGGCCAGGCTACCGCTGCTCCCGCCTCCCGTGGTTCGGCTGCCGTCCCCTTCCTAGGCCTCGCCGTCGTCCATCGCCGTGGTGCTCTCGGCGCCACGTGGTCAATGTGGTCAACGACCGACTTCCATCTAAGAGTATCAGACGTGGAGAGGCCGACACCGGGTCCACGGCAGCCGCAAGGAAGTGCCTCCTTATTACACGGAAAATAATTATTCCTCCACCGACAAATAGGGACCCACCGGACGGGCCAACAGTATTTTGCGAAAAATCATTTCCCGACTCGGGACCCACCGGACGGGCCACCGTATTTCACAAAAAATGTCCCCCCTCATTGCCACGGACCCACCGGAAGTGCCTCCTTATTACGCACAAAAATGAATACTCCCCATTAGCTGGGACCCACCTTGGTGGGAGGCTATCTTAATGGGCCTACTAAGTTGACGGGACGAAGGGCTTTCTCAACTTAGTCAATATGAACGATTCTAGCTCCAGTGACCGTACGATGTCCATCCAACGGCCGTAGTGCTTCTTCAACCTCTGGTCTTCTTGCTCCAGCCGCCCAAAGCAGCACCGGTTGTGCCGCATGCTCCTGCCTCCCGTGGCCGGCTGTGCTGCCGCGGAGGCCTCACCGCCCCCTACTATTCCCACCGCTAGCCAGGCCCTGCGGCGACGGCAGCCTCACACCGCAGCCGAACCAGTGAACCCTCGTACTCCTCTCCGCGCGGGCTTCCACTGTCGCGTCTTCCCCGGCTCCGCGTCATCCCCTTTGAGGGCCTCGTCG
The DNA here is from genome assembly GCA_021605145.1 of Aegilops bicornis. NCBI lineage: Eukaryota > Viridiplantae > Streptophyta > Magnoliopsida > Poales > Poaceae > Aegilops > Aegilops bicornis. The sequence continues at coordinate 27,766,686 of CM038673.1, read as the reverse complement.
TCGTCCACTGCTGTGGTGCTCTCCGCGCGGCGTGGTCAATGTGGTCAAGGAACGACTTCCATCGGAAGAGTACTGTATGTGGAGAGGCTGACAGCTGGGTCCACGGCCACAGCCCAGTTTTTTTATGATTTGCCAAGTAAGTCGCTTTGTCAGGCCTGTTGGGCTGCAAATATTTCAAGACGACGAGAGCTTTCATTCGGCTGGCCGAGAAAATGGCCCATCAATAATGAGAAATGGGCTGTACATTTTTAAAATGCATCAAACCGGCAATTAGTTTCAAATATTTTTTTCATTTCAAGATTTTAAATTACATTAATTTTTATGCGTGGAGAATTTGTTGGATTTTATATTGATATACATTTATTTTTAAAATCAGTTTGAATGTGAGTCGAAATTTCGGGATTAAGAACAGTTCGGACCGCACCGAAATATGCAAAATTTCGTATAATTTTTTAACCGTGGTCACAATATGGGTTGTAATGCTAACAAAAAGAATATGGGCTCCAAAAAACCCTTAAGAATTAGCAAATGGGCTGTAAATTATTAGAAATAATGGCAGATGGGTTGTATGTTGCTTTCCACAGATTTGAGGCTTTCCTAGAAAAAGGTTGACGACAGCAAAGGACGGTTGGATGTCCATCCAACGGCCGTCGTGCTTCTTCAATCTCTGCTCTTCCCCGGTCCACCGCTCAAACAAGCGCCGACGGGATCGCCGCTCCCTCCTCCTCAAGGCCGGGTCAGGCTGCAGTGCCTCACCACCCCACCGCATTCCCATCGATGTCCTAGCCATCCCTCTACTCACTCACACCTGCTGTTATTCTCCGTGACGGCAGACGAACCAAGAAACCCTCAGACAACAGATTCTCCGCTGCGTGAGAAACAACTGCCGAGTCTTCCCTGCCTCCGTGTCATCCCCTTCCTAGGCCTCACCGTCGTCCACCACCGTGGTGCTCTCGGCGTGGCATGGTCAATGTGGTCAACGACCGACTTTCATCGGAAGAGTACTGTGCGTGGAGAGGCCGACATCTGGGTCCACGGCCGCAGCAAGGAAGTGCCTCCTTATTACGCGCAAAATAATTATTCCTCCACCGACAAATAGGGACCCACCGGACGGGCCACCGTATTTCGCGAGAAAACGCTTCCCGATCGCCGGGACCCACCAGCTACACCTTCGCACGCAAGGAAGTGCGTCCCGCAAAAACGATTCGCCCGACATTGCTGGGACCCACCAGCTACATCTTCGCACGCAAGTAAGTGCGTCCGGCAAAAACGATTCGCTTCGACTCGGGACCCACCAGCTACATCTTCGTAGGTAAGGAAGTGCCTGACAGTCGGGACCCACCTGGTCGAAGTGTACGTAGCTTTGTCATTCTGGTCGCGAGTGTGTACGTACATATATATTGGTGGATGTAGAGGCGCGCACGTGTCGTAGTAGAGGCGCACACATAGCATGTACACGTACGTACAGCGGCCAGGGTGCAAGAAAGAAAATACGGCCACATATGTGTACATACGAGCGGGATCTTGAACGCCTACTCGCGCATATGTACGGCGAAGGCTCGTGTACATGGTTGGGTCGGAACGGAGAAACAGCGCCGTCGTCGTGTTCATGGGGAGGCAACGGAATGCGTCGTGTTCATGGGGAGGCAACGGAATGCGTCATGTTCATCGAGAGGCAACGAACGCTGGGAGCCAACCGGCCGGGTCGGAACGGAATGCGTGGTCGTGTTCATCGGGAGGGCTTGGACGGAACAGTGATGGAAACCAGGCCCTGGCGTCGCAGAACGGAGGAAACTGACCTCCTACGGTCGTAACGGGGTTCCTGTTGATCGGGAGGGGTGTGGCGTACCGCAAAACGGAGGAAACGGACCTCCTACGGTCGAAACGGGGGTCCTGTTGATCGGGAGGGGTGTGGCGTACCGCAAAACGGAGGAAACGGACCTCCGACGGTCGAAACGGGGGTCCTGTTCATCGGGAGGGGTGTGGCGTACCGCAAAACGGGACTCCATGGGATACTGTTCATCTCCACCGTCGACCTCCTCCAGCCTCCACGGGCTACCGTCGACCTCCTCCAGCCTCCACGGGCTCCTGTTCATCCAACCTCCACCACGCGCTACTCCACCGGCTACTGTTCAACCACCCCTTGTAACATCCCAAATTTTCAATTTGGAATGTTATACATAGAGCATCATTGCATATCATATTTTTCGTTGCATTTTTGCTCGGTCCTAGAAATTCTACACAACTCAAGGACCCACGGAGAGAGTTGGGGATTTCGTTATTTTCATATTTGAGTTTTCTCAAATTTTGAAAATAGGATCATTTGATTTTAATTATTTTATCTTCAATTATTTCTACTATCAAAATATGAGAGAGGGAATAAAATGGCATTCCCAAAATAAAGAAATAATTAAGATTTAATAATAAAATCAAATAAGAATTTATTTTGGAGTTTTTTGCCTTTTTATTTGAATTTAGGAAAAATGTGCGTTTTTCAAAATTGCATTTAGGCCCCAAATAAATGTTCATTTAGTCCGGCTTGATTTTAGAAGCCGGGGAAAATTTATTTCGGGAATTTTGGAGTTCGTTTAGTATTTATTTTTATTTATTTTTCTGCGCGTAATTATTTATTTAAAAAAAAGCGAACCGCCTTTGGGTCGTGCCCGAGCGGGACTCTGCTCGGGGGGCACTATATAAGCGCCACCCGCGCCTCCCCGAGGCCCAGACGCCTCACTGGCCAGCGCCCAGCCCGCCCCGGCCCACGCCCCGGGAAACCCTAGCCCTAACCCTAGCCGGACGCCGATGCCTCCGCCGCCCGCCACCGCCTCGTTCCGTGTGCCGCCGGTTTTTTTAAAAACCGGACGGTTTTTATTTTGGTTTTTTTGGGTTTTTTTTAGTTTTTGTTTTTTTATTAGTTTTCGTTTTTTTTCAGTTTAGGCTAATTAGCGGATGTTCCTCCGTTAGTTCGTTTAAACGAACGCGTTCGTCAGATTAGTTTAGTTAACGAACGTCCGTTCGTTAACCCGTTTGTCGCTTTTCTTTTTCTCGGATTTAACCCGTGATTTTTCTGATCGCGATTCCCGATCTGATTTTCGTTTTAGTATAACTTTTCTCTCGTTTATCGGAATCAGGCGATTCAAGCGCCTGGAGTTTCGTCTTGAAACCCTCTTTCCGAATAATCTACTTAAACAAGTTTTTGCTACTGTAAAATTTGACCTAGATCCAGATTAGTAAAACGGAGTTGTTTTCTTCCGCCGTTTGACTTTCGTTGTTTCGTTTGATTTGATTCTTTTTGCAAACCGGAGTTCTTAACTTGAACTATCTGGTTAGATCTATTTGAGTTTTACCTGTGCATTAGATGAGTACTTATTGTATGCTTTTTTGTTTGTCTGTGATAGAATACCCGGAGTGCGCCGCCTGTTACTTCGAGTCTCTACGTTTCATGGATAATCAAGAAGGCAAGTTACAATTTGATAATACCTCTTCTCATACCCAGTTTTTATGCATTAGATCTATCCTCAAACACTTGCATGATTAGGATCTAATTAAATTGTGGGTTTTGGGAAGTAGATTGAGGTAGTACCTATTACCTGTTTATTTTCAAACCCTTGGGAGTTACTTCTACGTTTGCTTATTATGCCATGCTATGCTAGTAGACGTGGATTGGGTGAGTGTCTCCATGACATATGTGAGATTGTTATTTAATGGTTTATTTAAGGTGGCAACTTAAACACACATCTGGGTGGATTGAGGCACCTGGTTTCCATCAGGACTTGCCTGTATTTCTTCGGACCGCCACCCAGGCTCAAAGGGATCATGAGATTATTCAAACTAGAAACTTCTGTGTGCATCCACAAGCCATTATGGGGTCTGGCATAGTTGATTAAGTTGTGCGAACTCTTACGGGTAGACTAGCAGATGTAGGGGAAAGTAGGTGTACCGTTCTACCCTCATGTAAGGTGCTAGTGCTTCTGAAAGACTATGTCTCGGTCATCCGCTTCTCAAACATCATGTAGTGTGAGAAATCCAACGGAGGCGATCGAGTCTTGTGGGGAAAAGTGCGCAAACCTCTGCATAGTGTATAAACTAATCATGGTTAGTCGTGTCCCCGGTTATGGACATCTTGAGTATCTAGTACTTGGATATCATGTGAATCTCATCATGTTACTTCTAATTAAGATTGTTGGGTTTTAATGAGTACTTTTAATTGGGATTGAGAATGCTGTCAACCATTCTCAACGTTTAACAACCACCATGATAGTTAAATAAATTTATTCCTTTGCAGTAGGGAAAAATTGGCTTTATGCAAAAATCAGAATCAGAGAGCTTTCCACCAGCCAAATATGCATGTAGTATAGGCTTACTATTCCATTATTCTCTAAGTGTTACATTGCCAGATATTCCATGTGTCGACCCGCTTTCGGGCTGCAATGTTTCATGTTGCGCATTTTTCGCATTTACGAGTAAGGTGCTTAGGTCGTGGTTCTATACTCATGATGCCGTTGGAGTTGATGGACTCGCTTATTCTTCCAAGCCTTCCGCTGTTATCGTATTAGATGGCCTTAAGCCATATTTATTTTATTAAGTTCTCTCTTGAGACATTCGATTGTAAAAAGTGTGTGATTGCTACTCTGTTATAAATCCTCTGAGTACTGTGTGGTGTCAGCATTACTGATCCAGGGATGACACTGAGCACAGAGATCAGACTGTTTGAGGTCTGGTCGCTACAAAGATGGTATCAGAGCACACGCTGACTGTAGGACACGACCACTAAGCTAAAGCCCTAGATCACTACTCTCTCTTCTCATTTCTAACTCCTCATCTTTTCTACTCTCTTAGGATGACGGAAGCGAGGATAAAGTTCACCCAGCCGGATGAAGATACACCCTTCGAACGACACCTGAAGGAAGTCACTAAGTACCTTAACATCGGATTACCAAGCTTCATCGGGACCTACAATTCCACTTTACCGGAAGAAGAGCACTGGAAGATTCAAGCTCAAGTTCCCGGAAGGAAGTTTGCGCCAATCTCGGAGCCCATAGAGTGTGTTTTCAATGCACCAACCTAGAGTCTGGGAAAGAGCATGGCAGCTCACATAACCATGGGACGCATTGGAGAAGTTTACAAAGAAGACCTCAAGGATACTATCTACCAGATTTGCGGGCGCCAAGATGAACAATGGGAGATAGTTCGCACTAAGAAGGACCGATCCATTGCAGCTTTCATCCAAGAGTTAAATCAGCACATTCGACGCCAGGAGAACCAGATGTGTCACATGATGGAGTTGAAGACAAAGAAAAGCCAAGATTATCGAACTAGAAGGAGAACCGAAGGCCACTCGCAAGGACTACATGGAGGAGATTGTAGCTCTAGTGGGACAAAACGGCGATCTTAAGGAGAAGATTGAAGAACTCATGGGAAATTCAGCACCCGGAGGAGAAGATGAAGATTGCACCTGTCCGGAGAACTACATCATCATCAACGACACCGATTCCGATCCTAGTGATGATGATTACGAAGATGAAGCTGGAGCAGATATCATGGAGTCTTCATCGGAGCAGTTTTTCTAGTTGACCACCATAACAGTAGTAGATGTTCCCCATTTTAAATTAGTTTTAGTTCCAGCACTTTGTAACGATAGATAGACCGTTGTGTGCCTTGTTTGAATTGATTGGAGTGATATTGTGTGATTTTGTCTCATGTGCATATGGGTAGTGTTTTCTCCCTAGACCTCATTCTATTCTTAACTCTCGTCTTTTCTTAAACCCCTCAGATGCCTCCGAGACGCGACCTCGGATTTGTTTTCCCGCCAGAGATCACTCAGTTGATTCAGCAGCAGAATGCCTTGATTCAAACTTTGGTACAGAACCAAGGCAGCAACAACAACAACAACAACAACAACAACAACAACAACAACAACAACCCGCCACCACCACCACCTGTTGACCATTTGACCCGTTTCTTAAGGCTGAATCCGCCGGTGTTTTCCAGTAGCACCGAGCCGATTGTTGCGTATGATTGGCTCCGTAAGATAGGGAGGGAGTTGACCAACGCAGGATGTACAGAGTGAGAAAGGGTTAAATTTGCCGCACATCAGCTCGAAGGACCCGCAGAAAGCATGGTGGGAGAATTTTACAGCCACTTACTCATGACACCTTTGCCACATGGGATCAGTTTCAGCAAGCTTTCCGTACCGCCCATGTTTCAGCAGGAGCTATGGCCATGAAGAAGCGTGAGTTTCGCAACTTGCGCCAAGGAGGACGAATAGTTGGCCAGTATGTAGATGATTTCAGTAAGTTAGCACGTTATGCCCCAGATGACGTTGCTACGGATGCAGCTAAGCAGGAGAAGTTTCTAGAAGGACTGAATGATGAGCTGAGCATGCAGTTGATGGTAGCCACTTTCAACAACTACCGAGGAGTTAGCGGATCATGCTCTTATGATTGAAGGGAAGCAAGCAGCAGATTGACTATCGCAAGAGGAAGTATGGACAGGGAAGAATAACTCGAGCTCAGCAGAAACTTCGCTTTACACCGAAGACAGGAGGACAATTTCAGCATACCCATGGAGGATGTAGCTCGCACAACCATAATGGCACCAAGAATGGGAACGGGAATGGAGAAAGCAATGGACAGAACCGCACCAACCCGTCAACACCATCCAAGGTAGACCTGAGCCACATCACTTGCTTTAAGTGCCGCAAGACTGGGAATTATGGGAATGATTGTCCAGAAGGCCAAAATGGAAATGGTAATGGAAGCTCAGGAAAGAAGCCGAACCCTTTCAACAGAGGACAAGTGAACCACGTTACCATGGAGGAGGTTGAAGCTCAGCCAGATGCAGTAATAGGTAAGTTTTTGGTTAAGTCATTTATCGCAGCTTGTTCTTTTTCATACTGGTGCATCGCATTCATACATATCAAGGGGATTTGTGGATAAGTTTAGCTGCGCACTAGAACTCTTAAGACACCCATGCTAGTAAGCTCACCGAGCGGAGTATATGGCCGATCAAGGATGTTTTCCAGTGCCATTAAGAATAGGGAGGCATGTTTTCCCAACGGATTTAATTATATTGGAATCCCAAGGTTTGGATGTAATTCTTGGTATGGATTGGTTGTCGATGTATGGAGGAAACATCGATTGCGCCAGTAAGACAATTTTTCTTACGACACCAGAAGGAAGGAGAATCAAGTATGTATCACGGCATGAGTCGAGAAGGGCACATGTAAATTCCTTATCATGAGTTGTGCAGGAGGAAGTACCAGTGGTAAGGGATTACCCGGACGTGTTTCCGGAAGAGTTGCCAGGAATGGCACCGGATAGGGACATTTAGTTTCTGATTGAACTACTGCCAGGCACTGGGCCGATATCTAAGAGACCATATAGGATGCCAGCCCAGGATTTGGAGGAAATTAAGAAGCAGATTAAGGAGTTACTGGATAAAGGTTTTATTCGCCCAAGTTCTTCGCCTTGGGGATCACCAAGATTTCTAGTGGAGAAGAATGATGGATCATTAAGAATGGTTGTTGATTATCGCGGATTGAATGAAGTGACCATTAAGAACAAGTACCCACTGCCGATGATCAATGACTTGTTTGACCAATTGCAAGGAGCTAAGGTGTTTTCCAAGATCGATTTGTGATCGTGGTACCATCGATTGAAGATTCGGGAGCAGGATATACCTAAGACGGCTTTTACCACTGTGCACGGGTTGTATGAGTATACCGTTATGTCATTTGGTCCGACTAACGCACTCGCCTATTTTATGAACATGATGAACAAAGTGTTTATGGAGTTTTTGGATAAGTTCGTCGTGGTGTTCATTGATGATATTTTGGTTTACTCGAAGAATGAAGAGGAACATAAGGAGCATTTGCGTTTGGTACTCAAGAAGCTCAGAGAACATCAGTTATATGCCAAGTTCAGCAAGTGTGAGTTTTGGTTGAAGGAAGTTGGATTTGTTGGACATGTTATATCCGGAGAAGGTATAGCAGTAGACCCCACTAAAGTTGTCATCAGAATAAATCGGGAAGCGCCAACAACAGTTGGAGAGATCCGAGTTTCCTTGGACTCGCAGGATACTACCGGAGATTCATTGAGAATTTCTCAAGGATTGCGAAGCCTATGATGTAATTGTTGAAGAAGGATACCAAGTTCATTTGGACCGAGGAGTGTGAAGCTAGTTTCCAAGAGTTGAAGAAACGTTTGGTTACCTCACCAAAGGTTAATCCCGCCAGATCAGACCAAGGATTATGAGGTGTATTGCGACGCTTCACGTAGAGGACTTGGAGCAGTGCTTATGCAGGAGGGAAGAGTTTTTCGTATGCTTCACGATAGCTTAAGCCTCATGAGCTAAATTATGCTACTCATGATTTGGAGTTAGCAGCCGTAGTGCATGCGTTGAAGACATGGTGACATTTCCTCATTGGGAACCATTGTGAGGTGTATACGGATCACAAGAGTTTGAAGTACATCTTCACGCAGAAGGAGCTAAATCTTAGGGAGAGGAGATGGTTGGAACTCATCAAAGATTACGATATGAGATTGCAATATCACCCCGGAAAGGCTAACGTTGTAGCAGACGCGTTGATCCGTAAGAGTCACGTCAACACACTAATGACGGGAGAAATACCAAAGGAGTTAGCCGAGGATCTTCGAGAGCTATGTTTGGAAATAGCTCCGAGAGGCTATGTAGCAGCATTGGAGATTCAGTCAACTTTGATGGACAAGATCAGGGAAGCTTAGAAGACTGACAAAGAGATTGCCTCTATAAAGGAGAAAATGAGCGAAGGAAAGGCTAAGGGATTTCGTGAGGATGAGCACGATACCCTATGGTTTGAAGACCGTGTTTTTGTGCCCAATGACCCGGAGATCAGGAAGTTGATTCTACAAGAGGCACATGATTCACCATATTCGATTCACCCAGGAAATACCAAGATGTATTTGGATTTGAAGAATACTTTCTGGTGGACCGGAATGAAGAAGGATATTGCAGAGTACGTAGCAGTTTGTGAGGTATGTCAGAGGGTGAAGTCAGAACATCAGAAGCCAGCAGGATTGTTACAACCATTGCCTATACCCGAATGGAAGTGGGATAAACTAGGTATGGATTTCATCACGGGATTTCCCAGGACTCGTTCAGGCTATGACTCGATTTGGGTAGTAGTCGATCGTTTGACGAAGGTAGCTCATTTCATTCCAAAGAAGACCACCTACAAAGAAGCGCCAAATTGGCTAAGATATACATGACCAGGATTGTATGCTTGAATGGAGTTCCGAGGAGTATCGTGACGGATAGAGGAACCCAATTCACCTCAAAGTTCTGGAAGCAGCTTGCACGAAACTTTGGGAACCAGGCTGGAGTTTAGCACAGCTTTTCATCCATGCATGTATGGACAAACCGAGAGAGTCAACCAGATTTCGGAGGATATGCTTAGAGCTTGTGCTTTGGATTATGGATCAAGTTGGGATGACAACTTGTCGTATGCGGAGTTTTCTTATAACAACAGTTACAAAACCAGTCTGAAGATGGCCCCTTTCGAAGCCTTGTACGGAAGGAGGTGCAGGACCCCGTTGTTGTGGGATGAAGTTGGAGATCGCCGGTTGTTTGGACCGGATTTGATTAAGGAGTCTGAACGGAAAGTAAAGTTGATTCGCGATAGGCTCAAGGTAGCTCACCAAGATGTAAGAGTTATGCGGATTCAAAACGCAAGGAGATGTAATCTGAAGTCGGAGATGAGTTTATCTTCGAGTATTGCCACTTCGAGGAGTTAAGCGTTTTGGTGTTAAAGGAAAGTTAGCGCCCCGATTTGTAGGACTTTATCGTGTTTTGGAACGCATGGGAGAAGTTGCGTACAAGTTGGAATTACCCGAAGGACTGTCAGGAGTCCATGATGTGTTTCATGTTTCTCAGTTGAAGAAGTGTCACGCAGAGATGCCTGATATACCACTGAGAGACACTGTGCCACTAGAAGCGATTCAGCTGAATGATGATTTGACCTATGAGGAGAAACCAGTCAAGATTCTGGAGTATGCCAAATTGAGTCACCCGCAAAGAAGGTCATTAAGTTTTGCAAAGTTCAGTGGAGCCACCACACCGAGGAAGAAGCCACCTGGGAGCGAGAGGAACATTTGCTTAAGGACCACCCTCACCTATTTTCTAGCCAACCCGAATCTCCAGAGCGAGATTCATCTTAAGGGGGTAGGTTTGTAACATCCCAAATTTTCAATTTGGAATGTTATACATAAAGCATCATTGCATATCATATTTTTCGTTGCATTTTTGCTCGGTCCTAGAAATTCTACACAACTCAAGGACCCACGGAGAGAGTTGGGGATTTCGTTATTTTCATATTTGAGTTTTCTCAAATTTTGAAAATAGGATCATTTGATTTTAATTATTTTATCTTCAATTATTTATACTATCAAAATATGTGAGAGGAAATAAACCGACTTTCCCAAAATAAAGAAATAATTAAGATTTAATAATAAAATCAAATAAGATTTTTATTTTGGAGTTTTTTGCCTTTTTATTTGAATTTAGGAAAAATGCGCGTTTTTCAAAATTGCATTTAGGCCCCAAATAAATGTTCATTTAGTCCGGCTTGATTTTCGAAGCCGGAGAAAATTTATTTCGGGAATTTTGGAGTTCGTTTAGTATTTCTTTTTATTTTTTTTCTGTGTGTAATTATTTATTTAAAAAAAAGCGAACCGCCTTTGGTCGTGTCGAAGGGACTCGCTGGGGCACTATATAAGTGCCACCCGCGCCCCCAGCCCACCACCTCCCGAGCCCAGGCCTCTCACGCCAGTTGCCACCGCCTCCCATGCCCCGAAACCCTAACCCTAACCCTAGCGGATGTCGCCGTCGTCATTGCCGTCATAGAGCCCTCACGGACTTCGGCGCCATTGCCTGCGCCGGTTTATTTAAAACCGGACGGTTTTTATTTCAGATTTTTTTTAGTTTTCGTTTTTTTATTAGTTTCGGTTTTTTTCGGTTTAGGCTAATTAGCGGACATTCGTCCGTTAGTTCGTTTAAACGAACGCGTTCGTCAGATTAGTTTAGTTAACGAACGTCTGTTCGTTAACCCGTTCGTTGTTTTACTTTTTCTCGGATTTAACCCGCGATTTTTCTGATCGAGATTCCCGATCCGATTTTTGTTTTAGTATAACTTTTCGCTCGTTTATCGGAATCAGGCGATTCAAGCGCCTAGAGTTTCGTCTCGAAACCCTCTTTCCGAATAATCTACATAAACAAGTTTTTGCTACTGTAAAATTTGACCTAGATCCAGATTAGTAAAACGGAGCTGTTTTCTTCCGCCGTTTGACTTTCGTTGTTTCGTTTGATTTGATTCTTTTTGCAAACCAGAGTTCTTAAGTTGAACTATCTGGTTAGATCTATTTGAGTTTTACCTATGCATTAGATGAGTACTTATTGTATGCTTGTTTGTTTGTCTGCGATAGAATACCCTTGAGTGCGCCATACCGTTACTTGAGTCTCTAGGTTTCATGGATCATCGACAAGGCAAGTAACACTTTGATCATACCTCTTCTCATACCCAGTTTTTATGCATTAGATCTATCCTCAAACACTTGCATGATTAGGATCTAATTAAATTGTGGGTTTTGGGAAGTAGATTGAGGTAGTACCTATTACTGCTTATTTTCAAACCCTTGGGAGTTACTTCTACGTTTGCTTATTATGCCATGCTATGCTAGTAGACGTGGATTGGGTGAGTGTATCCATGATGTATGTGAGATTGTTATTTAATGGTTTATTTAAGGTGGCAACTTAAACACACATCCGGGTGGATTGAGGCACCTGGTTTCCATCAGACTTGCCTGTATTTCTTCGGACCGCCACCCAGTGAAAGGGATCATGAGATTATTCAAACTAGAAACTTCCGTGTGCAGCCACAAGCCATTATGGGCTCTGGAATAGTTGATTAAGTTGTGCGAACTCTTACGGGTAGACTAGCGAGATGTAGGGAAAGTAGGTGTACCGGTCTACCCTCATGTAAGGTGCTAGTGCTTCTGAAAGACTATGTCTCGGTCATCCGTTTCTCAAACATCATGTAGTGCGAGAAATCCAACGGAGGCGATCGAGTCTTGTGGGGAAAAGTGTGCAAACCTCTGCAGAGTGTATAAACTAATCATGGTTAGCCGTGTCCCCGGTTATGGACATCTTGAGTATCTAGTACTTGAACATCATGTGAATCTCATCATGTTACTTCCAATTAAGACTGTTGGGTTTTAATGAGTACTTTCAATTGGGATTGAGAATGCTGTCAACCATTCTCAATGTTTAACAACCACCATGATAGTTAAATAAATTTATTCCTTTGCAGTAGGGAAAAATTGGCTTTATGCAAAATCAGAATCAGAGAGCTTTCCACCAGCCAAATATGCATGTAGTATAGGCTTACTATTCCATTATTCTCTAAGTGTTACATTGCCAGCATAGTCCATGTGCTGACCCGTTTTCGGGCTGCAATGTTTCATGTTGCAGACTTTTCGCATTTACGCAGTAAGGTGCTTAGGTCGTGGTTCTATACTCGATGATGCCGTTGGAGTTGATGGACTCGCTTATTCTTCCAAGCCTTCCACGTTATCGTATTAGATGGCCTTAAGCCATATTTATTTTATTAAGTTCTCTCTTGAGACATTCGATTGTAAAAAGTGTGTGATTGCTACTCATATAAATCCTCCGAGTCTTGTGTGGTGTCGACATTCTTGATCCAGGATGACACCGAGCACGTAGATCGACCGCTTGAGGTCCGGTCGCTACACCCTCCATCGCTCACTGTTCATCCAGCCCTCCACACCACGGGTCCTGTTCAACCACCCTCCACGGCTACCCCTCCACCGCTTCATCGCTCATCCAGCCCTCCACACCACGGGTCCTGTTCATCCGGAGGCAACGCCACCGCTCATTGTTCATCCAACCCCCGCAACACTTCACCGCTCACCAATCGATTGGCTTCGATTAGCAGCGAGCGAAGGAATCGCTCCATCGGGTTCAGTTAACAGCCATCGATCGATCGCTCGGGTTCAGTAACGCGTAGCCTGCAGTGCAATCGCTCGGGTTCAGTTAGAGCCCAACGCCTCGCTTGGGTTCAGTTAGAGCCAACACCTCGCACACACGTGCGTACGTGTACGAGAGAAACGTGCATCGCTCGGCCCCCGACCTCCCACCGTGTAAGCAACTCCCGAAATTTTCCTACCCCTCGCTTCTACCATGGTTTTTTCCGTCATGGACGGCCCAAAGAATGTCATGCAGCTGCGTCTCCAGGCCGCCCAAGACGAAAAGCCCATTTTTTGTCATGATTTTTTGTCATAGAAGTAGGAGCCCACCACATCTATGATGATACCAGGTTTTGTCACAATTATCGTCATAGAAGTGTCATATGTATGACAGAAAAAAAATTCGTTCGGCCCAAAATGTCACGGATGTGTCTTTTTTTTGTAGTGTTTCATGGATGACTTTTCTGTTTATGGGACGTCTTTTGATGATTGTTTAAGCAATCTTGATCGAGTTTTGTAGAGATATGAACAAACAAATCTTGTCTTGAATTGGGAGAAGTGCCACTTTATGGTTAATGAAGGCATTGTCTTGGGTCATAAAATTTCTATAAGAGGTATTGAACTAGACAAAGCTAAGGTTGATGCAATTGAGAAAATGTCATGTCCTAAAGATATAAAAGGTATTCATAGTTTCCTATGTCATGCTGATTTCTATAGGAGAATTATCAAAGAATTTTCTAAAATTTCTAGGCCTCTCACTAGTCTCTTGCAAAAGGATATTCCTTTTGTTTTTTATGATGATTGTTTAGAAGCCTTTGAAACACTCAAGAAAGCCTTAATTTATGCACCTATTGTTCAACCACCTGATTGGAACTTGCCTTTTAAAACTATGTGTGATGCTAGTGATTATGTTGTTGGTGCTGTTCTAGGACAAAGAGTTGATAAGAAACTTAATGTAATTCATTGTGCTAGTAAAACTCTATACAGTGCTCAAATAAATTATACTATTACCGAAAAAGAATTCTTAGCAGTGGTGTTTGCTTGTGATAAATTTAGACCTTATATTGTTAATTCCAAAGTAATTTTTCACACAAACCATGCTGCTATAAAATATCTTATGGAAAAGAAAGATGCTAAACCTAGACATATTCGATGGGTTCTCTTGTTACAAGAATTTGATTTACATATCACTGATAGAAGAGGAGTTGAGAACCCAGTAGCTGATAATTTATCTAGACTTGAAAATGTGCTTGATGACCCACTACCTATTGATGATAGTTTTCCTGATGAGCAGTTAGCTGCAATAAATGTTGCTCATAGTACTCCTTGGTATGCTGATTATGCTAATTACATTGTTGCTAAATATTTACCACCTAGCTTCACATACCAACAAAAGAAAAAAAATCTTCTACGATTTAAGACATTACTTTTGGGGTGACCACATCTTTATAAAGAAGGAGTAGATGGTATTATTAGACGTTGTGTACCTGCGCATGAGCAGGGAAAAATCCTACAGAAATGTCACTCTGAAGCTTATGGAGGGCATCATGCTGGAGATAGAACTGCTCACAAGGTACTGCAGTCTGGATTTTATTGGCCTACTCTCTTCAAGTATGCCCGTAAGTCCGTCTTATCTTGTGATGAATGTCAAAGGATAGGTAATATCAGTAAGCGTCAAGAAATTCCTATGAATTATTCACTTGTTGTTGAACCATTTGATGTTTGGGGATTTGATTACATGGGACCTTTTCCTTCCTCTAATGGGTATACACATATTTTGGTTGTTGTTGATTATGTTACTAAATGGGTAGAAGCTATTCCAACCAATAGTGCTGATCACAACACCTCTATTAAAATGCTTAAGGAAGTTAATTTTCCCAAGGTTTGGAGTCCCTGGATATTTAATGACTGATGGTGGTTCACACTTAATTCATGGTGCTTTCCGTAGAATAATTGCCAAGTATGATGTTAACCATAGAATTGCATCACCTTATCATCCTCAGTCTAGTGGTCAAGTTGAACTTAGCAATAGAAAAATAAAATTAATTTTGCAAAAGACTGTCAATAGGTCCAGGAAGAATTGGTCTAAGAAATTAGATGATGCACTTTGGGCTTATAGAACGGCATATAAATATCCTATGGGTATGTCTCCTTATAAAATGGTTTATGGAAAAGCTTCTCATTTGCCTCTTGAGTTCGAACATAAAGCATATTGGGCAGTTAAAGAGCTCAATTATGATTTCAAACTTGCCGGTGAAAAGAGGTTATTTGATATTAGCTCTTTAGATGAATGGAGAACCCAAGCTTATGAAAATGCAAAAAATTTCAAAGAAAAGGTTAAAAGATGGCATGACAAAAGAATCCAAAAGCGTGAGTTCAAATTCAGAGAATATGTTCTTTTGTACAACTCTCATTTCAGATTCTTTGTAAGAAAACTCCTCCCAAAATGGGAAGGCCCATATGTCATCGAGGAGGTTTATCGGTCTAGAGCCATCAAAATAAATAATTCTGAAGGTACTAACCCGAAGGTTGTCAATGGGCAACGAATAAAACATTATATCTCAGGTATGCCCATTAATGTTGAAAGTAATATTATCCAAACTTTGACACCGGAAGGACACATAAAAGAGTCCTTCGGGAACACTCTAGAATCATGAAAATAAGGAGATACGTGATACGGTAAGTAAACAGACTCCGAAAAATCCGCAAAAATATGTTTTATCAGTTTTGGAATATTTAAAAATTTAAGAAATAAAGAAACTTCTAGGAAGCATACCCAGGTGGGCACAACCCACCTGGGTGCGCGCCCTGGTGTCTTGTCCCCACAAGGGACACCTTCCGGACTCCATTTTTATTCCGTATGCTTGTCCTCCAAGATAAAAAAATCTATATATACTTCCCAAACCTGTTGATCACCGTATCACGGAGAAATCCTCTATTTTATTTTCCTTGTTGTTTTCTGTCAGATCCCATCTACCATGGCCACTTCAAGCTCCTCCAAGGACAAGTTCTTCAAGAACGTCATCAACCCATACCTTCGAGAGGTGGTGCAGCACCCTCAGGTCATCCAGATGCATGAGGGGGTGAGGGAGTCCTGGATTAGGGGGTCCTCGGACAGCCGGACTATATACTTTAGACGGACTGTTGGACTATGAAGATACAAGATTCAAGACTTCGTCCCGTGTCTGGATGGGACTCTCCTTGGCGTGGAAGGCAAGCTTGGCTATACGGATATGTAGATCTCCTCCCTTGTGACTGACTCTGTGTAACCCTAGCCCCCTTCGGTGTCTATATAAACCGGAGGGTTTAGTCCATAGGACAACAACAATCATACCATAGGCTAGCTTATAGGGTTTAGCCTCTACGATCTCGTGGTAGATCAACTCTTGTAATGCTCATATCATCAAGATCAATCAAGTAGGAAGTAGGGTATTACCTCCATCGAGAGGGCCCGAACACAGGTAAACATCGTGTCCCCCGCCTCCTGTTACCATCCGCCTTAGACGCACAGTTCGGGACCCCCTACCCGAGATCCGCCGGTTTTGACACCGACATTAGTGCTTTCATCGAGAGTTCCACTGTGCCGTCACCACAAGGCTTGATGCTCCTTCAATCATCGGCAACGATGCGATCCAGGGTGAGGTTTTCCTCCCCGGCCAGATCTTCAGATTCGGGCGGCTTCAGACAGGGCCAACTTCGCAGCCATCTGGACCAGATCGAGAGCTACGCCCTTGGCCGTCAGGTCAGGTTTGGAAATTTAAACTACACTGCCGACATCCGCGGAGACTTGATCTTTGACGGATTCGAGCCCATGTCAAAAGTCGCCGCGATACCACGACGAAAGCACGAGTTAGCTCTGCCGACGGACGGTGTTCGGGAGATCACGCATGTGGCTACTCTGGCCCTAAATCCGGAGTCTATTGCATCGTCCGAGAATGGGTGGATGGACCCCGCCTCAGAGGCCACACACTCAGTGGCGATAGAGCCGAATACTGACGTCACCTCCTATGAGACCTGTGTTGCTGGATCCTCGGATTCGTCCCCGGCTACAGGCCCCGAACCGCCTGCGTCCATGCCTATCGAATCTGATTGGGCGCCGATCATGGAGTTTAGCTCCGCGGATATCTTTCAGCACTCGCCTCTTCACGATGTGCTAAATTCATTAAGGTCTCTCTCCTTGTCAGGAGGCCCTTGGCCGAACTATGTCCGGCTCGAGTGGGAGGTGGACGACGAAGAAATTCGTTCCCCACCCACCACCCACTTAATAGCCACTTTCGATGACTTAACCGACATGCTCGATTTAGACTCCGAAGACATCGACGGTAGGGACGACGATGCAGGAGAAGAACAGGAACCACCGCCCACAGGGCGCTGGACAACCACTTCATCACACGATATATATATATATGGTGGATACACCCAAAGAAAACAATGACGAGGAATGGAAGGATGCAGCGAGGGACAGTTCCCTCGAGAAGCAGCCAAAACGATGGCGTAGGTGCCGCTCCAAATCCCACCTCGGCAAAAACAGCGATAACAGCGCAACAAAAAATAATACCCCGGTCGACTCCAGAGGAAACAACGACCACACGGACCCAGCGACAGAGCAGGATGAACCAGCGGACGGCGAACACAGTACGTAGCCGTTGTCTGATCACGGCGACACCGAGGATAAAGCTCATAAACCTCTCTCCGGAGAGGAAAACAGTCCGGACGACGATGCACACATCATCCTGGAGAGGCACTTGGAACAAGAGAACCTCCATAGAAGGCTTATTTCCACCGTGAGGAGTCTGAAGAAGCAGAAGCAAAGGCTTAAGGCCGCGCAGAATACGCTCAACAGTAGATGGAACAAAGTGCTCGACACTGAAGAAAAGTATGGTGGCAGTCGCCACACAAAGAGCTATCCAAAGCGCAAGCTGTTGCCTGAATTCGATGATGAGGCCTTAGAGCCTACACAGCCAAAAAATAAAACGACCGACCGGTCGGATCGACCACCTCGTGGCCGCGATAGGGCGGCTAACGAGGCCACGCACAAGTCAGGACACGATTCACGTGAGGACTTGCATCAAAAAGCCGGTGTGACCAGATCCATCTACTGATCTAGGAAGCGCGCTCCAGCGCAGAATCAAAACCGAACACTACAACTGTCAGAACGCCATGACACATCCAAATACAGGGGTGCCGCGCACCCCCTATGCTTCACCGATGAGGTGCTGGATCACGAATTTCCAGAGGGATTCAAACCCGTGAATATAGAGGCGTCTGACGACGAACGACCACAGGGTCTGGATTGAGGACTTCATCCTCCATATCCATATGGCTCATGGAGACGATCTCCACGCCATCAAATACTTGCCCTCAAACCGAAAGGACCAGCTCGGCCTTTGGTGAAGATCCTCCCCAAAAATTCAATTGGAAGTTGGGAGGAGCTTGAGGATGCTTTTAGGGCTAACTTTCAAGGGACCTATGTCCGACCTCCGGATGCAGACAATTTAAGTCATATAATTCAACAGCCCGGAGAGTCAACCCAAAAGCTTTGGAACAGATTTCTCACTAAGAAGAATCAAATCGTCGACTGCCCGGATGCCGAAGCCTTGGCAGCTTTCAAACACATCGTCCGAGAAGAATGGCTTGCCAGACACCTCGGCCAAGAAAAACCGAGGACAATGGCAGCCCTAACAAGCCTTATGACCTGCTTTTGCGCGGGCGAAGATAGCTGGCTGGCCCGTAGTAGCACCAGCGACCCAGGCACATCTGAAGTCAGGGATGGCAATGGAAAACCACGATGCAGTAAAAGCAAGCGTAAAAATAACAAAGACAGCCCAGACAACACGGCGGTAAACGCCGGATTTAGGGGCTCTCGACCCGGTCAACGAAAAAAGCCTTTTAAAGGCAACAGAGATGGACCGTCCAGCCTAAACAAGATTCTAGACAAGTTATGTCAGATTCATGGCACCTCCAACAAACCTGCAAATCATACCCATAGAGAATGCTGGGTCTTCAAGCAGGCCGGCAAGCTAAACGCCGAACACAAGGGGAGGGAGACACCCAGTGAAGACAAGGATGAGCCTCGCCAGCAAAACAATGGGGGACAGAAAAAATTCCCACCAGAGGTCAAAACAGTGAACATGATTCACGTAACAAAAAGAAGGAGCAAACACGCACTCCAAGACATATGCACCGTAGAGCCCGTCACCCCTAAGTTCAACCCTTGGTCGGCCTGCCTGATCACTTTTGATCGCAGGGATCACCCGACTAGTATCCGGCACGGAGGATTGGCTGCCTTGGTGCTAGACCCAATAATCGACGGATACCATCTCACACAAGTCCTCATGGACGGCGGCAGTAGTCTTAATCTGATATATCAGGACACAGTCCGCAAAATGGGGATAGACCCGACAAGAATCAGCCAAAGCAATACTACCTTTAAAGGAGTAATACCAGGCCCAGAGGTCCGCTGTACGGGCTCTCTAGTACTAGAGGTTGTATTCGGTTCTCCCGACAACATCCGAAGTGAAAAGTAAACCTTCGACATCGCTCCATTCCGCAGCGGCTATCAAGCACTACTCGGAAGAACAGCCTTCGCTCGTTTTAATGCAGTACCGCATTACGCTTCTCTTAAGCTTAAGATGCCCGGTCCACGTGACATCATCATAGTTAGCGGAAACACTGAGCGTTCCTTACGCGCGGAAGAACATGTGGCGGCTTTAGTAGCCGAACACTAAATGGCCTCTCCAACCAGAATAAATGGTCGGTCGTCAAGACCGCGGACACGGCTAGACGAGTTCGGCGCACCACTAGCTGTAATAGCTTAGATAAACCTGAGATTGGTTTGACGGATATACCCCCATATGCGGTACCAGGGGCTTCCCGCATGTAAAAAGGACTACAGTTCGGCTTTACCTCATTTGGATTGAATTTTAATGAGAATAATCAGTTTTTCGCACGAAGACTTTCATCTAAGTTTTTCTCTTTTACAGATGACAATCGTGCTACACCCTTCCAGGATACGGCACAACGGAGACACAGGCGCAGACGTGCAGCAGGGCCCCGCTCAAAGGTTTCTTTTTAGATTAAGACCCTGTGTAAACCTTTCTTACTGTCTCTTGTTGCTTGACACCCCCCAGATACCTAACACAACCGTGAGGGATGCTGGCGTTGTTGGCATTTCGCCACGTCAGACTAATGCACGTACCTAGAAATTTAGGGTCTTTTATCAAGGGCATTACTCAGCCCGGTACATGTTTTAAAGACCGAACACCTTAGGGAGTGTTCAGCGTCGCGAGTTTGGCCTTATATGCACCAGCTCCGAATCATGTCTTTGGTCAAATATTGGGTTTGCCCGGCTCCCGCGTTTTGCTACCTTATGTTCCACTCTATCGGCTAAGGTGGCACCGGGAGAACTACTGCGATGTGCCCTGGTTCATCCGGATGAGCACCTCAATAGAGAAAGCCGAAAACTGACTGTCATGATAAAGCGCGAGACTGGTCAACCACTCGATGAATTAGCAGAATCTTCGGGCTTCCTCCGCATTGACGAAGGGCCGGTTTTCCCAGTCATGTACGTACGCGCCCGTACTCGGATGAACGCGGAAGTACGAGGGGCTATATAGTAGCCCCACTGTCAAACTCCTATGGTTAAGTGAAAGTGTTAAAGCAATATAGTCCGATTGCCTCGTTCGCCGTGCTACCACCTCCTTAATGGACGAAGACGTTGAATCAAGTGTGAACACGCGCTTTTTGCGAACACCCCGCATTATATGCGTGGGGGCTGAAAGCCGACATTTGCAAACTTTTAGGATATATATATATATATATATATATATATATATATATATATATATATATATATATATATACATAAACGACCGCACAGGAGGCATAATAATACTTTCAGGCAAAAGTATAAACACAGCCTTTATAATTCAAATAGCATTGTTTTTACAATTGGGATACATGTCACTCGAACATGACACTCTTCAAGCACTGAGCCTCTATTAAACGAGCACCTTCTAGGACTTCTTCAAAATAGTGCTCGGCCAAAACCTGGCCTACGGCCGGATTCTGGGTTGCAATAGCGGTGGCCTCCATCCCTGCCCAGTATGTCTTGACACGGGCAAGAGCCATCCGCGCACCCTCTATGCACGCCGACCTCTTTACAGTGTCGATATGCGGCACATCACCAAGGAATCGTTGCACTAGACCAAAATAACTATTCGGCATTGGTCCTTCCGGCCAAAGACGATCCACGATAGACCTCATGGCAAGTCCGGACAACCTATGGAGCTCGGCCCACTCGGCCATTTGCTCATTTAACAGCAGCGGGCGCGCTGGAGCATTGAACTGCGACCAGAACAGCTTTTCCACTTCGTGGTCTTTTTGATCTTCGAAAAACTTGGTCGCATCAACAGCACTCGCTGCCAAATCCAAGTACGCGTCCACAGAACTCCATAATTGATCCAGAAGGGCATACTTAGGATCTCCGAACTTTGTCCACAACAAAAAGGGCTTCCCAGCCATGATATCTCCGGCTTGACGTAGCTCCTCCTTCGCTGCTCTGATTTTAGAGCGGGTTTCCTTGGCTGCTACCATGGCTTTCTCTAGGTACGCTGTCTTCGTTTGACTTTCCCTTTCAAGAAGCTCATAACGGTCGGTGGCATCTTTCAACTCAATAGCCATCTTGGCCATTTTCTCTTTGCTCCGGCAATGTGCAGCCTGTTCGGCTCTTAACTCTTCAACTGCCTTTCGGGCGGCCGCATTACTCCTCCTGGCTTGTTCCTTGGCTCGAGCAAGTTCCGCCCGAAGGGTCTCCACGGCGGCAGTTCCATCTGCAGTCACAGCATATTATAGATACTAGCATCATGCTCCTCTTAATATATGTTGACCACCGGAGAATACATACCTTGTGCCTCGTCAAGCCGCCTGTTTACAAGCACGATGTCAGCATCTTCCGCTTCAGTTCGGCAAACTCACCAGTACGGCTAGCCACCGGACCCTCAGCCGCATGCACATGAAAGCGGCATGATCATTACCTGGGACTATGATCCTCTGTTTGCCGCCTTTCTCGACAGCAACCAGAGTCTCAGGGGCTACTATCTGCATAGGCACACCTAGCGTGTGCGGTACCGTCAAAAATATACATATTACTTTGCGTACCTCAAAGCCTCTCAGCAGGCTCATAAAAGCTTCATGCAACCCGCTTTCGGCGGATGAAATCCTCTCAACCACCATACCCATTAACGTCATTTACGCGCTTCGAGATAGCCGCTTGCTCCAGAAGATTCATCAGTGCGTCTGGTCACGCACCGGACAGTTCCGGACTCTTTTTGTTGCTCCCCTTAGGAGCCGAATACTCCGAACTTCGGGAGGCCGAAGGGTTACCCTCTGGCCTTGGTGGATCAGGAGAAATCCCTCGTGACGACACCTCTGGGTCGTCCGCCTCATGAGGCGGGGAGGCATGGGGAGGCGTTTTGCTCTCCATCATCTCCGGAAGAAGATCCCCCGAAGACGAACTCTGTCGAGAAGGGCTACGATCCAAACTACAAGACATATGTCTCGGTTATTGCCCTTGGAAATAAAGTAAGATATGTTTACTATAAAGTACTTTTGTTTACTTATAGCTTGGTGGAGGGCTGGTCCCTTGCGGGCACTGTGCGGTAAGGATGCCCTCCGGGGTAGGGCCCCCTGACAAAGGTTTCTTCCCTCATTTGGAAACCATTATTTCCAAGTCTTCAGAGGCGGTCCTCTTCCTTCCTTGGGGAGACGGAATTTTAGATTCTTCTCCCCGGTTATCCTCCTTCGTGGAGGCACTAATTCCCCCGATTTGAACGAATAATGAGTGATGCCCGCTTTCGGCTTCTTTATTCCTCCCTTTATCTTCCCCTGATGGCGCTTGATAAGGCGCGAGTTCAAGCATCCTGGCTAGTACAAGATCCGGTGAGCCTTTGGGAAGGGGGGCCGAACACCTGATCATCTTCGCCTTTTTTATCCAGTCCTGGTCAAAGACCGACTTTTCAGAATGATGTTGTGATAAATAAAGAGATAGCATGTTCGGCCGAAGAATTACTTACTTGGGTGTCTGGACGATTGCAGTTTAGACCCGCATCCTCGGTGGTGTCTGGACACTTTATTCGTGATACGAAGAACAATCTGTACATCTCTTCGAGCGTCACGCCGAAGAATTGCTGAATGGTTCGCGGTCCTTCCGGGTTGAACTCCCACATACGGAGAGATCGACGTTGGCATGGCAGGACCCGGCGAACTAGCATGACTTGCATTACCTTGACAAGGCCGACATCTCTCTTGAGGAGATCCCGGATGCGACTCTGCAATGTCGGCACGTCATTAGCCGGCCCCCAGTCCAGCCCCTTGTTGACCCATGACGCCAGTTGTGGCGGAGGGCCCGAACGGAAGGCGGGGGCAGCTACCCACTTAGTAATTCGAGGAGCCATGATGTAAAACCACTCCCGCTGCCATAAGTAGGACATCTCGGGGAAGGATCCCTTTGGCCATGGAGCATCGATGCCTTTTCTTATTATGGCACCTCCGCACTCTGCGTGTCGCCCATCGATCAACTTCGGCTTCACATTGAAGATCTTGAGCCATAAGCCGAAGTGTGGGGCGATGCGGAGGAAGGCCTCACACACGATGATAAACGACTAGATGTGAAGGATGGAATCCGGATCCAGATCATGGAAATCGAGTCTGTAATAGAACATAAGCCCTCTAACAAAGGGGTCAAGACTAAAGCCTGGCCCTCAGAGGAAGTGGGAAACAAATACGACACTCTCGTTAGGTTCGGAAGTGGGGATGACCTGCCCTTGAGCAGGAAGCTGTGCGAGATTTCAGCGGTCAGATACCTGGCATTTCTTAGCTTCTTGTCCTCCTCTGTGACGGAGGAGACCACCCACCGGCCTTGAAGGTTGGATCCGGACATGATTAAAGGTCCGAAGGGCTTGGCCTTCGCCTTGGGTGCTGGAATTCGAGGTGGGAGAAGGGAAGGATCGAGCGCAAAAAGAAAAGGACAGGCCTTGACCCCTTTATAAAGGGGGTGAATATCAAGCGCCCTCCGCACGACCGTCTGGAACTTGCCTAAAATCATGGAGTCGTGCTAGCGGGTACGATTGGGTTACCCACACCCGTATTGATGAGAATCCCGTGAAAAGGGGGACACGATCTCTGCTTTGACAAGACGTGCCAACAAAACCGCCTCGCAACACGTGCGGTGGCAGGCTCGGAAAAACGGTTCGTCATGACCGGACCACAGCAGAACGTCACGTTAAGAAAAGCTGTCAGCAGATTAGATTTGTGGAAATATTATTCTCTCTACGGTGGTATGTGGAATTTGTTTTGCAGAGCCGGACACTATCCTTGTGTTCAGAATCTTCTATGGAGTATTCGGAGGAGGAACCCGCCTTGCAATGCCGAAGACAATCTGCGCGTCAGACTCATCGTTATTGAAGCCTGGTTCAGGGGCTACTGAGGGAGTCCTGGATTAGGGGGTCCTCGGACAGCCAGACTATATACTTTAGCCGGACTGTTGGACTATGAAGATACAAGATTGAACACTTTGTCCTGTGTCCGGATGGGACTCTCCTTGGCGTGGAAGGCAAGCTTGGCAATACGGATATGTAGATCTCCTCCTTTGTAAGCGACTCTGTGTAACCCTAGCCCCCTCCGATGTCTATATAAACCGGAGGGTTTAGTCCGTAGGACAACAACAATCATACCATAGGCTAGCTTCTAGGGTTTAGCCTCTACGATCTCGTGGTAGATCAACTCTTGTAATGCTCATATCATCAAGATCAATCAAGTAGGAAGTAGGGTATTACCTCCATCGAGAGGGCCCGAACTTGGGTAAACATCATGTCCCCTGCCTCCTGTTACCATCCGCCTTAGACGCATAGTTCGGGACCCCCTACCCGAGATCCGCCGGTTTTGACACCGACAGGGGGTGCTTCACCTTCGCGATGTGCCATGTCCAAAGGGGACGGGAACCGTGTAGGCCGGGCTTGAAGCCATGGAGCAGGACGTCTTCCGGTGCAAGGGGATGCTGGAGCGTGGATGATGTCTACTATTCAACTTTATTCCTGTAGACACATGCTGGGCCTCCAAGCACAGAGTTTTGTAGGACAGTAGAAATTTTCCCTCAAGTGGATGACCTAAGGTTTATCTGAAGGAAATATGCCCGAGAGGCAATAATAAATTTATTATTTATTTCCTCATATCATGATAAATGTTTATTATTCATGCTATAATTGTATTAACCGGAAACATGATACATGTGTGAATACATAGACAAACTCAATGTCACTAGTATGCCTCTACTTGACTAGCTCATTAATCAAAGATGGTTTCCTAACCATAGACATGTGTTGCCATTTGATTAACGGGATCACATCATTAGGAGAATGATGTGATTGACTTGACCCATTCCGTTAGCTTAGCACTAGATCGTTTAGTATGTTGCTATTGCTTTCTTCATGACTTATACAAGTTCCTATAACTATGAGATTATGCAACTCCCATTTATCGGAGGAACACTTTGTGTGCTACCAAACGTCACAACGTAACTGGGTTATTATAAAGGAGCTCTACAGGTGTCTCCAAAGGTACATGTTGACTTGGCATATTTCGAGATTAGGTTTTGTCACTCCGATTGTCGGAGAGGTATCTCTGGGCCCTCTCGGTAATGCACATCACTATAAGCCTTGCAAGCAATGTAGCTAATGAGTTAGTTACGGAATGATGCATTACGTAACGAGTAAAGAGACTTGCCGATAGCAGATTGAACGTGGTATTGGATACCGACGATCGAATCTCGGGCAAGTAACATATCGATGACAAAGGGAACAATGTATGTTGTTATGCGGTTTGACCGATAAAGATCTTCGTAGAATATGTAGGAGCCAATATGAGCATCCAGGTTCCGCTATTGGTTATTGACCGAAAACAGTTCTAGGTCATGTCTACATAGTTCTCGAACCCGTAGGGTCCGCACACTTAAGGTTTCGATGACAGTTATATTATGAGTTTATGAGTTTTGATGTACCGAAGTTTGTTCGGGGTCCCGGATGAGATTACGTACATGACGAGGAGTCTCGAAATGGTCGAGACATGAAGATTGATATATTGGAAGCCTATATTTGGATATCGGAAGTGTTCCGGATGAAATCAGGATTTTACCGGAGTACCAGGAGGTTACGGGAACCCCCCGGGGGCTTAATGGGCCTACATGGGCCCTAGTGGAGAGGAGGAGAGGAGGCAAGGGCTGGGCCGCACGCCCCTCCCCCCTAGTCCGAATAGGACAAGGAGAGGGGGGCGGCGCCCCCCTTCCTTCCTCTCTCCCTCCTCCTTCCTCCCTTCTCCTATTCCAACTAGGAAAGAAGGGAGTCCTGCTCCCGGTGGGAGTAGGACTCCCCTTGGCGCGCCCCTCCTTGGCCGGCCGCCCCCTCCCCCTTGGCTCCTTTATATAGGGAGGCGGGGTCACCTCTAGACACAACAATTGATCTCTTGATCTCTTAGCCGTGTGCGGTGCCCCCCTCCACCATAGTCCTTGATAATATTGTAGCAGTGCTTAGGCGAAGCCCTGCGACGGTAGAACATCAAGATCGTCACCACGCCGTCGTCGTCGACGGAACTCTTCCCCGACATTCTGCTGGATCGGAGTCCGGGGATCGTCATCGAGTTGAACGTGTGCTAGAACTCGGAGGTGCCATAGTTTCGGTGCTTGATCGGTCGGGCCGTGAAGACGTACGACTACATCAACCGCGTTGTTCTAACGCTTCCGCTTTCGGTCTACGAGGGTACGTGGACAACACTCTCCCCTCTCGTTGCTATGCATCACCATGATCTTGCGTGTGCGTAGGAAAAATTTTGAAATTACTACGTTCCCCAACATTATCAATCTGTGAGAGGTGTAGGATGAATATGGTCTCTCTCAAACGACCCTGCAACCAAATACAAGAAATATCTTGTGTCCCCAACACACCCAATACAATGGCAAATTGTATAGGTGCACTAGTTCGGCGAAGAGATGGTGATAAAATTGTAATATAGATGGTAGAAATATATTTGTATAATCTCAGTAAATAAAAACAGCAAGGTAACAAATAGTAAACGGGCGCAAAAACGGTATTGCAATGCTTGAAAATGAGGCCTAGGGTTCGTACTTTCACTAGTGCAATCCCTCAACAATGCTAATATAATTGGATCATATAACCATCCCTCAAAGTGCGATGAAAAATCACTCCAAAGTTCCTATCTAGCGGAGAACATAAGAATAAATTGTTTGTAGGGTACGAAACCACCTCAAAGCTATTCTTTCCGTTCGATCTATTCAAGAGTTCGTACTAAAATAACACAAATCTATTCTTTCTGTTCGATCTATCCTAGAGTTCATACTAAAATAACACCAAAGCAAATTCATATTCATAATACTCAATCCAACACAAAGAACTTCAAAGAGTGCCCCAATATTTCTACCGGAGAAACAAACACAAGAACATGCATCAACCCCTATGCATAGATTACCCCAATGTCACCTCAGGAATCCGCGAGTTGAGTGCCAAAACATATATCAAGTGAATCAATACGATACCCCATTGTCACCAAGAGTATTCAATTGCAAGACATATATCAAGTGTTCTCAAATCCATAAAATTATTCAATTCGATAACAACGAAATCTGAAAGGGAAAAACTCAATTCATCACAAAAAGATAGAGATGGGACAACACCATATGATCCGACTATATTAACAAAGCCCGAGATACATCAAGATCGTGACATCTCAAGAACAAGAGAGAGAGATTAAACACATAGCTACTGGTACAAACCCTCAGCCCCGAGGGTGGACTACTCCCTCCTCATCATGGTGGTCGCCGGGATAATGAAGATGGCCACCGGAGATGATTCCCCCCCCCCTCCTCTGGCAGGGTGCCGGAAAGGGTCTAGATTGGTTTTTGGTGGCTTCAGAGCCTTGAGGCGGCGGAACTTCTGATCTAGTTTAACCCTGAAGGGTTTTGGAATATTTGTGAATTTACAGGGTAAAGAGGGGGTGCGGGAGGCCACCGAGGTGGGCACAACCCATCTGGGCGCGCCTGGCCCCCAGGCGCGCCCTGGTGGTTGTGCCCCCCTCGAGGCACCCCCCTGGTGCTGCTCTGGCCCATCTTGGGTGTTCTGGTCCATAAAAAATCTCTAGCAAGTTTCGCGGTGTTTGGACTCCGTTTGATATTGATTTCCTGCGATGTAAAAAAACAAGCAAAAAACAGCAACTAGCACTGGATAGGTTAGTCCCAAAAATGATATAAAGTTGCTAAAAATGATTGTAAAACATCCAAGAATGATAAAATAAAATCATGAACACTTCATAATTATAGATACGTTGAAGACGTATCAGTGGACTCAACGCCAATCACCTTATGATCACGGACCTCTCCCGTGATGTCAAGGTGGATGGCAAGCCAATGAAGGACATCGTCTTCACCCTCAACGAGCAAATCAACTTTCTCCAAAGACAGATCTATGATCTTCAAAACCAAGTCTTTGAATATGAGGCAAGGTTTAAAGGTATGAGTTTGGCTGCTAGTTGCAGGACCCGCGAGACTCACTCCTCCTCTTATGATGGTGAACCACTGCCATGGAAATCCGAGGACAAAATCCCTTCTTCATCACCACCATCACCTTCTTCACCACCAAAGGAGAACTGAGTATCGGGTATGGGCACTCCCCTTGGCTTCCACCAAGCTTGGGGAAGGTGCCCCAGTATCGTATCATCCCACTATCTTTTTGCTTTTACTTATTTTAGTTCGATCTTTTGCTTTAGATGAGTAAAAGTTTAGTTCGATCCTTTCTTCTTTGAGAGTCTGCTTAGTGATCTATCCTTGTAACTGTGTGCAAGTCATATAATAAAGTTTAATTTGAGCTTTTTCTTGATTTACTTTCATGTTGCAATTAAAGAAAAGAAATAAGAAAGAAAAAGAGAAAGGAAATAAATAAAAGGAAAGAAATAATGAAAAAAATCATATACTAATTTTATGGTAGGTGATGGCACCACATAAGGAAAAGTATAAGTAGAAAATTTTATTAGAGATTGATAAACATAGCATTAGTCAATGATGCAACTCATGAAAGAATTAATAAGGGAAGAGAAGATTCACATATAAATATACTATCCTAGAAATCTTTTGTGATTGTGAGCCCTCATCAAAATATTATATGCCAAAATTGTTGACGTTGGACAAGGAAGACAACTTAATGGTTTATGTTTGTTTATATTCACATAGAAGTCATATTGTCATAGATCATTCAACATGTGGTGCTTGCCCCTATCTTTGCTAGCCAAAAATTCCGCACTAAGTAGAGATACTACTTGTGTATCCAAAAATCCTTAAACCCAAATCTTATTTTCAAATGTCCACCATACCTACCTAGGGATTGAGCAAGATCCCTCAAGTAAGTTGTCATCGGTGCAAAAAGGCAATAAAAATTGCTTCTAAATGTGTGAGATCATTTAGTGTAAGAGAAAATTGAGCGTTACACGAACTTGTGATGGTGAAGTATAAAAGCATTTGCATAATAAAGGTCGCTATCACAAGGGGCAATGCAATGTGACGTTCTTTTGCACTAAGAGGTTGAGCATACAAACAAATAAGCGCATGGCAACCTCTTCTTCCCTCTGTGAAGGGCATATCTTTTACTTTTATGTATTTACTTTTATGCAAGGAGTCAAAGTTTTCCCTCTATTACTTTTTATTTTTCTCCTTTGGCAAGCATCATGTGGTGAGGAAAGATCTAGGCACATATGTCCAGCTGAATATAGATAGCATGAATTATTATTGTTGACATCACCCTTGAGGTGAATACGTTGGGAGGCGAAACTATAAGCCCCTATCTTTCTGTGTGTCCGGTTGAAACGTTTTGCTCATGTGTATGCGGTGAGTGTTAGCAATCATAGAAGACTATATGATGGTTGAGTATGTGGACTTGCATAAAGGCTCTGATACGTGACCCTTCCTGAAAAGATGATGAATTGTAGTTGCAAAGTTGACTGAGAACATAGTTTGTTGGTTTTTAATAGAGTTTTTGCTTTAGACTTAAATTGTGTGATGAACTGTTACTTATTCATGAGAAGTATATGATAAAAGTCTTATGCTTAATTTTGTTGATGTTATAATAATCAACATGATGCTTCTATGTCCGTATTTTGTTTATATCGACACCTCTCTCTCAAAGCATATGGACATGTTTCTCGATTTCGGTTTCTGATTGAGGACAAGCGAGGTTTAAGCTTGGGGGAGTTGATACGTCCATTTTGAACCATGTTTTCTTACTGTTATTTATCATGTTTTTATCCATAACAATGCTTTTTGGAGTAATTCTAATGCCTTTTCTCTCATAATTTGCAAGGTATACACCAAGAGGGAGGATTCCGGCAGCTGGAAATCTGGACCTGGAAAAGCTACGTCAGGCTACCTATTCTGCACAACTCCAAATGATTTGAAACTTCACGAGGATTTTTTATGGAATATATGAGAATTATTGGAGCAAATAACCACCAGAGGGGGCCCACCAGGTGGGCACAACCCACCTGGGCGCGCCAGGCAGCCCAGACGCGCCCTAGTGGGTTGTGCTCATCCAGGCCCACCTCCAGTGCCCATCTTCTGGTATATAGGTCATTTTGACCTAAAAAATAAGGAGAGGACTTTCGGGATGGAGCGCCGCCGCCTCGAGGGAGCAATTCTGCCCTCCGACGGAGCAATTCTGCCGGGGAAACTTCCCTCCCGGAGGAGGAAATCGTCATCATCATCATCACCAACAACTCTCCCATCTTGGGGAGGGCAATCTCCATCAACATCTTCAACAGCACCATCTCATCTCAAATCCTAGCTCATCTCTTGTGTTCAATCTTGTTACCAGAACTATGGATTGGTGCTTGTGGATGACTAGTAGTGTTGATTACATCTTGTAGTTGATTACTATATGGTTTATTTGGTGGAAGATTATATGTTCAGATCCATTATGCTATTTAATACTCCTCTGATCATGAGCATGACTATTATTTGTGAGTAGTTACTTTTGTTCTTGAGGTCACGGGAGAAATCATGTTGCAAGTAATCATCTGAATTTGATATGTGTTCGATATTTTGATAGTATGTATGTTGTGATTCCCTTAGTGGTGTCATGTGAATGTCGACTACATGACACTGCACCATATTTGGGACTAAGGGAATGCATTGTGGAGTAGCAATTAGATGATGGGTTACGAGAGTGATAGAAGCTTAAACCCCAGTTTATGCGCTATTCCGTAAGGGACCGATTGGATACAAAAGTTTAATGATATGGTTAGAATTTATTCTTAATACTTTTCTCGTAGTTGTGGATGCTTGCGGGAGGGTTAATCATAAGTAGGAGGTTTGTTCAAGTAAGAAAAGCACTTAAGCACCGGTCCACCCACATATCAAATTATCAAAGTACTGAACACAAGTCGAACCAACATGATGAAAGTGACTAGATGAAATTCCCGTGTACCCTCAAGAACGCTTTGCTTATCATAAGAGACCGTTTTGGCTTGTCCTTTGCCTCAAAAGGATTGGGCTACCTTGCTGCACTTTTGTTACTACTATTGTTACTTGCTCGTTACAAATTATCTTGCTATCAAACTACTCCGCTACTTACAATTTCAGCACTTGCAGACATTACCTTACTGAAAACTACTTGTCATTTCCTTCTGCTCCTCGTTGGGTTCGACACTCTTACTTATCAAAAAGAGCTACAATTGATCCCCTATACTTGTGGGTCATCAGTGGTTCTACTCTCTTATACTTATTTTATACTCTTGTGTGTGGTGCTTAGGTAGATGAACTGATCATATTCAGGAATATGTTTTTATCACTTGTGTTGTTGTGCTAAAAAAACCTCGAAAAACTACAAAAGCATAAAAATATTTTGTTTCCTTTTTAGTTTCATTCTAGCAGGTTCTATCAGAGGGAAACCGCCAGACCACAACAAGGAGATGAATTGAAGCAATGTCCATGTCTATTAGAAGAGAGGTCATGTGCGCCTCAAAGGTAAAAGCATCTAAACCTTGCTTAATCTTAAGCTTGAGGAGGTAACCACTTCTCACACTCTCTTTTAGTAACTACACTTTCTTTTTTACTTCCGTAATTTTCCTTAGTTTAGTTCTAAGGGTGGGGGGGTTACTTTTGCATGTGTAGTGTCTTGTGCAATGCTCATGATCATAAGGTTTTTGTGCAATAGTGTGGATCGCTGCTTTGACATGCTTGCGTTGCATTTTCTTGACTTAGCATGCAGAAATCTTGCTATCTTCTTACAAACGTTGACATGTGTTTCTATCAAAAACCCAATAACGGAGTACTTTGAACCGTTGCCTTTCATTCACCTAATTACATGAGTTGAGGACTCTAGTGGTGACTTGTTTAGCGATTGAATGATTGTAGAGACTTTTGGCTGATGAACCTGACATCTTTGGTTGATCCGGGACGCGCAATAGGGTTATCCCCGCCAAAATATCCCCTTGAGGTACTTAGCTTTTGAGTCTTATGCAACATGACACCGTGATTCTCTTGTATAGTGTTGAGTTCTTTATGATTAAAGCAAGTTTGAAGCCTTTTGCACTTCCTTTCATCTTATTTTGCTAGCATCTACGGTATCGTGCACTGCACACTCTCACATTGAGACTTGGTGCATACTTTGCAGGTACATCTAGACCCGCATGACGACTTTCTTTTGTTCTCCTAGACATAAAACACCACATCTACTCAAAACAACCACCATAGCTACCTACATGGCATTTTCATAGCCATCCCGAGCATATCACCATGCACTACCATCATTTTCCGTTACATGATTAGAGACAAGATCACAAACAACACTTGAGCTAGTCTTAGAGGTGAGACTAGGAATTAGGTTTTCCCGTTTATCATTCCATACCTGCATATGAGTTTTCCTCTGAATCGCATATTCCAGGATCATAGCAGTTATAACATAGAATCTAAGCTCTTAATTATATACATGGAAATATAATAATACTATATTATTGCCTCTAGGGCATATTTCCAACACGCCTCCCTTCTCATCTCCATCACCATCACCTTGATCACCGTTGTAGCCATTCTCCCCCGAGTTAGCCATACTTGTAGTAAGTGCATCGCAATCGACAATATTGTATGACTATTCATCAATCAATCAATCATCTTTATGTGCCTACAATGTTTTCTCCTTGTGATTCAATCATGACGTGTGATTAATTCCTTAAGGCAATGGGTTGAGGCATGAGGCCTTTCAACCCCATGTATTTGTGCATGGGTCATTGGATGACTTCTGTTATTTGAAGTTATTTGTATGTGTGAATCACAATAGAGTTGTCTTTTGTCTTCTTCTCATTGTAAGGCCCCGAAGGTACCCGGGATCCCGAAGATCGATCAAGGAGGAGGTAAGAAGTGACAATGTGTGGAAAGCTATTCTGAAAACCGGTGACAACAAGCATTAGTACGGTAGAGAAAAGCAATTCCTTCGGGATATATGAGGTGTGGTCATTAAACGTCAAATGCTTTTGTCTAGATAAATCCTTAATAACCTAGGTAACCCCGCATAATGGTAGATAAATCCTTAATAACCTAGGTAACCCCGCATAATGGTAAGGGCTAGCAGTTGGTTAATGACTCTCGATGCAGGTCGTGAATCGATCGTGATGTACTTTAGACACATGCCTCACTTCATCGCGTTATGAGCACATCGTAACGAGTGTCAACCAGAACTATGTTATAAATCAAGTGGTCATACCTCATAGTGGAAGTTTGCGGCTGACCCTTATCGGCCAAGTGGTCATTGTGCGGACCGGTCATTGCATGCTGCAACAATCGCTCATAGTGGAAGTTTGCTTTTGTCCCACATCGATAATATAGGTCCCATAGACTACATAATTGCTAGCTCGGGTTCTGTAGCCCCATAAGGACTACGGGGCTGTTTGGATTGTAGCCCACGCTTATTCTACCAATTTTTTGGTGTTGACCAAAATCATGGGCTTGTGTTTGGTTTGTGTCCCGGGTTTTGACGCCGCATCAATTTTTTGGTACGCCAGTTGAGATGATGCGCCATTCATGGGTGAAACAGGTGTGGCGAATTTGCTCATCAAGATTTTGGTACGCCCTGGTTTCGCAAGGCTACCTTGGGCGTCAACCAAACAGCCCTTATATCTCGCTTACTGAGATATGAAGTACGCACTAGCATGTAACGCGGCTGCGCTTGGGTTCAGACCAATAATAGCGGCTTTTCCAAATTTGTATTTCCCTGACATGTTTTATAGTTCTTACTGGGTGTTAGTTTGGTTTCCATCAAATTTTTCTTTCTTATTTTACATCCTTTTGCCCTTCCTTTTCATTTCCATTTCTTCTGGTGGTCTTTCTTTCTCCCTTTTTCCTTTCTTTTTATTTGCTTCCCGTTTTTCTCTAACCTTTTCTTTTCTTTACTGTTTTTGTCTGTTCACCTATTTTCTTGTTTTCATTGTGTATTTTAGAAAAATATTGTCTATTTTAAAATGTATGTTGTGTATTGAAAATATTAATTTTGTATTGAAAATATGTTCATTGTGTATTAAAATTGTTCATCATGTATTAAATATTTTTATGGTGTATTAAATATGTTCATTCACTATTTACAAAATATTCACTTTGTATTAAATAATTTTTAATTTTGGTTGTATTAAATAATTTTATTGTGTATTACAAAACGTTTGTCATGTACTTCAAGAAAAGTCATCATCGTGTATTCAAAATGTTCATTTTAATCCAAAAATGTTTATAGTGCATTAAATGTTTATTCCAAATTAAAAGTTTGTTGTGTATATAAAAATGATGTACTTCAAATTATTCATCGTGTAATTAAAGGCATTCATCTTTTATTAAAAATGCTAATCGCGTTTATAAAACAGTTCATCAGGCACTTAAAAAATGTTCACCCTCTACTACAAAAATGTTCATCATGTATTGAAAATGTCAAGTTCGTTTATTGTAAGACAAATCATTGTTTTCTAAAAACATAAATCATGTATCTTTTGGGTTTTTCCTATTTCTTCTAGTTTTTAATTTTTTCCTACTTTTCCTTAATCATTCTTTAATAAGTTACAAATACTCCCTCTGTCCCAAAATATAAGAAGGTTTTTCACACTACACTAGTGTCAAAAACGTTCTTATATTATGGGACGGAGGGAGTATTTTTTAATACATGATGAATATTTTCAAATACATACAGAACATTTTCACAACACATGACCTTTTTCATATACGGTGAACACTTTTAAATATACAATAAATATATTTTAACAATAGCAGCATTTTCTTAATACATGATGGAAATTTGTTAAATACGTGATTGAACTTTTTTATAATACATGATAAACACTTTTTATTCCACAATGACCATTTTTTCAAATACATGGTAAATACTTTTAATACTCAACGGACATTTTTCAAAATAGATAATGAACTTTTTTTAATATATGATCAACACTTTTCAATACATAATGCACATTTTAAAAATACATGATTTCCCAATACTCAATGAACATTTTCAAAATATGTGATGGACCATTTTATAATACATGAAGAAGCAATTTTAATACACAAAGTGCTTTTCCAACATGTTGTTTGCATTTGGAAAGTGCAAACAGAAGTCCGGACCCATGGAGCCTGATTTTTGAAATTTTCAAAAATCAACTTTTTGTGTTCCAAAAAAATCTGAAAAGAAATCACACGTGTACATAGGGATATATAACACATGTTTTAGATTTTCATGACGAAATACATTCTGATATGAGCTACACAACAAATATGTGATTCTCTAACACATGTACTATTCACTAATGTTCATGATGTTTTTTGTGTAGACCACATTCATCATGAAGATTTACAGAGATGCAATATACACCACTATATACATGTGTTTTTTCGCACATTTTTTTGAAACTTCAAATATTGGTCTTCATATTTTTCACCATTTTGAGCTCAATGGAGCTCCGGGGTCCAAAACTCCATTCTCGTTAGCATTTTGTAAGCACATGTGATGATTTTTAATACAAGATGAAAATGTATTATACATGAGAACAAATTAATATGTGATTGGAAATTTTAAAAAGCATAATGAAACATTTTTAATAGAGGTGAACAATTCTTAATAGACGATGAACATTTCTTTAGTAGATGATGAATTTTTTTAATACATGATGAACATTTGTTTGTATGTGATAAACATTTTCTTAATACATGATGAACAGTTTTAATTGTATGATTAACATTTTCTAACTATATGCTGAATATTTTTTGATATATACGATGAATTTTCTGAACTATATGATGAAATGTTTTAAAATACACGATGCACATTTTTTGTAACATTTTTGAACTACAAGGTTGAACATTTCAAAAAGGGGAACAAAAAATAAAAAGTGATATCAAATGAAAACAAAGTAAATTAAAAAAATTATAACAAAAGGCATAAAGAGAGAAAGTACAAGGTCCTTTCTTTTTTCCTTAAAACAAATGCTAGCGTAGGGTACTGAAAAAGGTAACAAAAAATGAACGCAGTGATAAGAGGGGAAAACGGCTAGCCCAATAACGATGCACTACAGGTGACGTGGTGTTGTGACTTGTGAGTCGCAGCCAGCAATCTATAGCACTGCCCTTCTAGGGAGACCAAGTTTTGAATAATATAATTAAAATCATTTTTTATGTTTCAAAACTTTCTGATAAAAAGTACATGCGTACATATGGATGTATACTGCATGTTCGTAAAGTTTCATGATGAAATATATAGCTCATATCAAAATTTATTTTATCATGAAAATTGACAAACATGCATTATACATCCCAATGTATCGTGTGTAATCTTTTGTGGGTTGTGCTCGAAAAATTGGCTATGCCTATTAATGATGCTTTGGCAACTCAGGACGGTTGTGTGGTTGTAACTTGGGAAAATGTCCAAAAATGCTTCAAATTTCAAGATTCTGTATTTTTTTTATTTAAGTGTATATCATATATCCATCACGTTTGTTAGCACGAACACACATGAATATACACACTAAGTAGTTCACTATATATTTTCTTTTCTAAAGGTAATTGTGCGTTTTAGACTTTTTTTTAGGTGCTACGGCGGGCTTACGCCGGCCTGAACCATTTTCATTATAAATAAGAAAGAGATACAACACATCGGGTACAAAGATAGCACGCAACTCACACAAGAAGATACAGAGAACAACAAAGACGACAAAAATAGAACTAGGAGTGAGTCGTGACAAACAGCCAACACCAAGAACTTAGCACCCATCAGCACTAGATAGACCAAGAAGAGCGAGAGCTAGCTTCGTCGGATCAGCCGAAAGGAGATCCACCACCGAGAAGACGAAGAGAAGAAGTCA
Organism: Aegilops bicornis; assembly: GCA_021605145.1. NCBI lineage: Eukaryota > Viridiplantae > Streptophyta > Magnoliopsida > Poales > Poaceae > Aegilops > Aegilops bicornis. The sequence goes on along the minus strand of CM038673.1, from coordinate 27,729,232 downwards.
CCAGCTGCTTTGCGATCACTCTGCATTTGAAGAGCTTGGAGAGTCGCAGACACTGTCGAAGGGCATCCCACTGCCTAGGCACGCCACGACGAAGAGAGCCATAGACCGTGCCGAAGGGCAAAGATCCACCGAGACAGCTCTACACCTCCTCTAGGCCACACCTGGCCACATCACAAATAGAGAGATCCAAAACACTATGCAAGTCAACAAAACGCCAGGCGCCATCGAAGGGTACCGAAACCCGAGACCTCACCGCCACCACGAGCCCTCAAGAGTAGATCAACACTCAAAACCAGGATGACCGAGGCACCAGTCGCCGTCACGGATCACATCCACCGCCACCACCTAACAGCCCGACCACCCAACAACCGCTTCAACCCAAACATGAGGCAACCAGTCGCGGATCCATGACTTCAAGACAACGCCCCCTAGAGGGAAAACTCCATCGAATGCCGTCGCCGTCCAATCCAGAGAAGGATCTTAGGCTTTTGCTCGGAGCACATGCGAGAACGAGAACGGAAGCTCCCCAATGACGCCTTCATGAAGGTAAACGGCGCCCGAAGGCGTCGCCATCATTGTTGCCGACAATGTCGACAGTAGGCTTTCGCCTGGAACATCCCATCCCGGTCATCTCCGCATAGCCAGTCGCCGAGTCCGGCAGATCAGACCTCCCTGCCCTCTAGTCAAACCATGGCGAGCGTCCCCGCTAGGCCCGAAGGAGGCGTCCGAAGCCACAGTTGCTCACCTCGAGCACCTGTACATACCGGAGTCAGGTCGGACCTCTGCCACCAGCATCCAGTCCCTCGCCGCCAACCACCGCACCACACCTCCACCCACAGCAGACCCCGCCGACAGCACCACCGCCGACCCCCTAGCCGTTGTCCAGATGACCGATGGCGAGCCGCCGCCCGAGAGCTAGCCAGATCTAGGAGCAGAGTTCCCCAGACCGAGCCAGGCAGCAAATCTGGACCACCATCACCAGAGCACAACGCTGCCCAGCACCTCCGCGTCGACCTGCCGTCTCCCGCACGCGGCCACGGAACCGCTGGCCGAGGAAGCCGCCGCCCCAAGGGAGCCAGATCTGGCGCAGGAGCTCCCCTAGACAGAGCGACGGTGGATCCCCGAACGACCAGCCATCCACGCCTCCGCGCCGCCCGCATCACCGCACAACGCCACCCCAACGCGGCGCCGGTCAAGACGTGAGTCCTCACGCCAGACGCGCCAAGGCCGCCACGCCCAAACGGGAGGAGGAAAACCGTCCCCGCTGCTGGCCACGCCACGCGGGCGTCCGGCGACGCCCTCCGGCGGCGGCGAGGGGAGAAGGAGGATGAGGGTGGGGGGAGCCGGCGGCGGCTAGGGTTTCTCCCGGGCCGCCCGCGCGGGAGCGACACGGGAGCGGGGGGCCTTCTTCCCAAAATATAAGTCGCACTTGACTTTGCCCATGTTATCATTGTATTTGTTTGGCTAAATAGTTCCGTTTCATATTTCTTTACACTAATTCTGTAGACATGCTATAAATGAGAATAATAGTCAAAGTTGTGCATCGAGGACCAGGAAAAATTGACCACGCCTTATATTTTGGGAAGGAGGGAGTAGTTCATTCTGCGGTCATTTTTTTATCATCATCATTCCAAACCTCTAAAAAATATTATCATTCTCAACATACTCCAAAATCTAGCCATGTGCAAACCAGATTATCAGCACTGCAGTGGCTATGGAGTATATTTTCCTATGAAATCTGTTAAACTGTATAAGTTTGACTTAAGACAAATTTATAACTTCAATAATTTTGGATGGAGGAAGTAGTTGCTGAGAACGTGGGTCTCTCAAGTACTCCCTCCGTTCGGAATTACTTGTCACAGAAATGAATGTATCTAGACGTATTTTAGTTGTAGATACATCTTTTTTATCCACCTTTAAGACAAGTAATTTGGAACGAAGGGAGTAGCTTGTTCCAATAAACAACGCATGTGTTACAGTTGACTCCACCATAAAACCACGGTAGCACAAAATTTGCAATTCCATCTATTCTGCAGTCACCTGTTTCTATATTATCTTATTTTTCAGAAAACTCTATTGAACAAAATAAATCCAGTAACACTTAATATCTTTTCCAGTGTAGTCAAATTTTTTCTCAGCGAACCAAAAACAGTTTCCGTCGAGTAGAAAATTTACTCCCAGTCCAACTGAAGTTATCTCAATGTAACAACAGTTTATCCCGTGTGTGAGGTATTTTCTCTTCCATCCTTAGGAAACTTGTTTCAGCAGTAAAATTTGCTTCTAGAATAACTTCGATCCGACGAAAACTTGTGTCCAATGCATTGTTTAACTTATTTTCAGTCGCAGCAGAATTTTGTCAAAGTACACTTGGATGGAATGTGGCCACCTTCTTGTAAGAGCTGAAATGTGATATTGCCTGATCAGTGATCACGTTCCTGAAATTCTGTTCAAGCAATCTGCAAATCAAAGCAATAGTCTCAAACACAAAGTTATATGCCTGATCTTGTGAAATGAAGTTCACCCAGAAATCATTTATGTGTCCCCACAAAAAATCATTTATGTGAGGCTGCCAGTCAAAGGTTGATTTCCCTAAGAAAGTGGAACACTTTCTTTCTTTCCTCCACATTTTTATTCAGGCCATGTACTTGTAATTTACGAAATAATACCCCCTCCATGATGATCATCTTGAGATTTTTTCTGAACTAGTAGTACTCTAGCCTGGTTTTGCTCCTTAAGTAGGGAATTTCTGGTATGCATAAATAAATGAATGTGCCAAATCAGATCGGAAACACTACAAAATCACACTTGGTCTGAGCTTCTGATGAGCACTTCTCTAGTTCAGCTTATCTTGACACCGGTCTTTGTCACTCGCATCGCAACAATAGCAGCACACCGGATCACACACGCTACTCTGAAGGGACTGAGCGTTGTCATCTCCGGGGGGGACTCATCGCCGAGGGCCTGTGGAAGATGCATCACTGGAGCGATCAGAGGATGACAGGGACCTGCACACTGACATATGCTTGACAAGGGTTGGATGGTTGTTGTGGTTGCAGCTCCAGAGCAGTGAAATGCAGCTCACGTTCTGTTTCATTCATCAGCAAAGAAACAATTCATCACTTGATTGTTTCTTTGAAGTTTGTTGTCGCTTACCCTTTCATCATCAGTCAAAAGTTTGTTGTTGCAACCTTCTGTTGATAATTGCACGTCGAAGAATCTGAGAGGAGGGATTTGGTTTATGCTGGTGGCGGTCGGTTGGTAAGGTTTCTATTTTATTGTGGAGAAAAGAGAAGATAAGTGATACGTTGCTGAGCAATGCAAATTGTCAGATAGAACAAGTGTGTCAATTTGTTAAGGCCCATGCCTCATCAGGCTGACACTCTTCTTTTTTTCTAATAGATAAGGGAAGGAGATATCAGTAAAAGATTTGGCCCCATGATAGTTTAATGCTGCAAGTGTTACCTAATGCATCAGAGAATCCAACTGGGCAGATGAGGTGTCCCAAAACTACCCTCCTACATTGGGGAATCTGATCTCACCACCACAGCACAATTATAAACAAATGGCGCAATTATAAACAAATCACAGGATCATAAACTAATGGTGTTTGATAGGGGACAAAAAGGCTACGATCGATATGCCAACAATCTTTAATGGTTGGCACACTGCTTTTGGTTGCCACTTTCTACTTTTAATTTTATTTATCTTTGGAGTAGATTCTTGGTCTTTCCATCTCTTGCAATACCCCCCTCCCTTTCCTTGATGTTAGTGTTTATCCCTTGCTATTTTGGGCAACAATTCCTTATTCCAATACTTGGACTAATGATTGTGTATCATTCGTTGGACATACCTCGCATCCAGGAGACTCTTCTCGAGATGACATACATTCTTGATGAGACCATAAACAAACACTACGTGAGACAAATGTGCCCCAAAAGTACAAAACTATCCACCTTATAGCTCAACTAGGCTGATATTTATTTCACTGTCTCCTGTTCTCTGAAATGTCATCCACTGAACCTGATTTTGACCAACTCTTTTGGATGGTACTACTACTGTATACTATGAGAAATGCCCCCCTGAAAATGCAGCAGTTGTCTAGACAGACTCTTGCAAAAGTAAAATGCAGTACCAGCTCTGTGACATTGGTATTCTTTTTATATTACCCAAATCTCTGCAAGAAGTTTCTGGTCCATAGATCAAACATGTGGAGCAGTGCCATCAAAATGTGCCACATACAGTGATTGACCTCTTTGAGTTCTGACATCCTGTTGGTTTAATAGTTGTTTAGGGCATAATACACATCTCTAGGCCTTCTTGGGACTTTAAGATGAGCATTTATAAATTCACCCTCATACCAATGAAAACGCATGATGAGGAAAATGCAAAGATTCCAAAAGGAGAAGATTATGCTTTTGTTTGTCGTGGCTCCTCTGTTAACCCTGCCTTTCTCAATCATAGACCGGGCTTAAAAAATTACTACTTGTCAGGCTACACAGGTTCCAACTTCCAATGCAAGAGCCACGCGATCTTGCCATAAATTGGGAACTATAGAAAATTTTAAAAGAACAAAGAAGATAAGAAAAGATAACACTCATTCTCGCTGTATCACTGGATGCAGGGGTTTACAAAATCCAAATCCCTCTTATATCAATGAGGAAGATGGCAGAGATTCCAAAAGGCTTGTGCTTCTGATTGTCTTATACTCCTTTCGTTCCAAAATAGATGACCCAACTTTGTAATAAAGTTAGTACAAAGTTGAGTCATCTATTTTAAAACGGAGGAAGTAGCTCCAAGCTGCTAACCCTTCTTTTCTAAATCTGACCAGACTTAAAAAACTACCACTTGTCAGGCTACAAGTTCCAACATCCACAAGCCACACGATCTTGCCATAGAATTGAAACTGTCTGCATTCTATTGATAGAAAGGCCGGGCGTGTACTCAGTACTCACTACGGAGTAGATTGTATCCCAGATGCTATATTTTGAGTCAATGAAAAGCATCGAAATATTGAAAAAGAAAATGGATAAGGCTCTCACTGCGTCACTGGATGCAGGGGTCTGCCGTGGAACTCTTGAGCAATTCCTGCGTTCCAAACAAGGCATTCTATTTAGAGTGTAAAAATTTCTCTTTTGCCGCAGATTACAGTGTGTAAGCTGCTCCAATAAGACGGAAACATGGATGAGTTATTATAGCACAGGGGGACATCACACGCATTGGATCAACCTGACGAAGTGACAGATGAGTAATGAAGTGATCTGAGATACTAATGGCTCCTAGTAAGCGATACGTTTAGTGTCGAGCCCCTGATAGCTACTAGTAGGTACGTAGGCTTTACTGGAGCTGGAGCAGGACATGGACGTGGACGTAACATCTTATCATGGACGGTGGAGACGACGACCACATAATAAAAAGAAAAAACAAACCATCATTTTTCTCTCTCAAACATATCTTCACCTGCCCAACTTCTCAAGATCCACATCTAGCGAAAGACATTTTTGCTACTCCGTCCGATCCGCAGAAAATCACGGCTTACTACTAAACTAGCGATAATTAATATGAATCAGAGGGAGCACATGATTATCTGCCGTCGGCACACACGGGAAATAGCCGTGATATTCTGCGGTAGTTGAGGTCTTTTTATGTGAGATTTTTTCCAAATTTTCTGAAAGTGCAACGTCCCAAGCATAACCTTAACCTTAATCAGCACAAACAAGCCAAGACCCACATGGAACAGGTGATTTGGATGTGCATCAGTGTCGCGTGTATATAATCTACAGCGCAATCTACATGGGTTTGCGTCGTCGGTTAGGCTCTCCTCGTCTATAGTATTCTCCCGTGGCTGTCCTTTTCTTGAAGATTTTGTCTCACTAAAGCAGGGTGTGAGACCAATAATGCACCATGTGGTTCTCTCGGCATCCACTCCCCCTTTCTCCAGAAAACTCCAGCGCCACACATAAACAAAGAAAGAAAAACTTATGCAACTGCTCCCCTGATAACCTTGTGATAATTCAGTAAAATACTATTTGAAATTATGCTTGTCAAGATCACAGAGACACATATGCAGGCCAGGCGTATGGCACTGTTTATATAGACGCCCAAAAGCAAGAGCAGCTGTGCATGGGCAATACTCAAAGGTTGCTGTCTAGAAACCAAACAAAAATCCCAGGATATACTACATGGAGGAGGCAGTTAGGGCTTACAAGGAGGAGGTAGTTTGTGGTCCAGGGTGAAAAAACCGTTTGTGGTCCTGGCTCATCAACAGTCCATACTCTATTTCAGCTCACATCCAAAGAAAACGTGTCTGCTTTTTCAGCCCAGGGGATGAGTGAGCTTGTATTTATGTCCATCAATCATGTAAACTTCCCCTATTTGGATAATCTCCCTTGGTTTGAGGTCTTGACTCACAAGCCAGAACCACAAGTCCACAACACTGTTCAACTTTAGTTACTCCATTCTTGGACTCAGGACAGCCCCCCTTTGCATGTGTGGTGGCATTTGGACCTTGGAAGGGGAAAACTTTGCCAATTGTGCACAGTGCCACATGTACTATTCCCAGCTTTAGCAGAGTATTAAGGAATTGAATGAGGGTTGTCCTTCTCTTACTATGGGTTTTCCTTCTTTGCCCATGTGTGGGCACCTAGAACGTCATAATCACCTTGGCAAATTACTATACTCGGAGCCCTAAATATGGAACCATTTTCACATTAAAATGATTAAGTAACATCTAGCTACCTCATTTTTCTTTGAAAACATAAGTCCTTGGAACTCTATCATGTAATTAAGATAACATGATTACCCAAATAATTGGTGGAAAATCAGGTGAAAACCGTTACAACGTGTCCCAAAACGCACGAGGCGCCGCCGACCGGTCTCATTACCTACTTGCACTTCATAGATTCACACATACTACCGGGAGAAAGACCGCCACTGAGGTTGCTAGAAAAAAACTGTCATCATTTCTTCACTTAGCAAGCAATTTCGACTTCACCGCGCCAAACCAGCCACAAGGTCATCCGAGAAACAGCCGCCCAAGGTCCAGCCCGGCCTATGCCAAATGACCGACAACCCGCAACAATGGCAAGGCGACTCCATTTTTGAAGGCATGCAACGAAAGGGGGGATATGCAAGAATTGCATCTCACAAGATTGAACTACTTTCGCAATGTAGGGAAATGTGTTCAAACCAAGTGTGCTTACGAGAGGGAGGGCTGGTTGGGGCTGCGACAGCCCTGACCGGCCGCAGCCTGACACTCGCGGCGCAACCGATCGACTTTCGCCTGGCGCTGGATTGCACCGATCGCGAACATTGCCCCGGTCCTCCCGCCCCTGGGCCCTGGCATTGTCTTTGCTCTTGCCATATCGGCCACGAGGGCGGTTGCCCGCATGGACTCAGACACCCCCGGCTTGAAGAGGTCATCGCAAATGCGCCGCTAGCACCACGCATACGTCTCGGTGGTGGTCTTGGACTGGTCCTCGGCCTAGCCCAACACGAGGTCGGGTCTGCTTGGACCCAGGCCAGCATGACGACCGATATCTTAACGCGGCACAGCGTTGCGCCGCTCCCGTCGCGCCTCATCCCTTGCCGCCCTTTCCTCCACCGTCATGATGCTCTACGACGACGTGTCACTACCAATGCATCCGAGGTAGTGCAAGAGACGCCCGTGCGCTCTCGCGAGGTGCAGAGAGGGCCCCTCCTCCTCCTTCACGCCTTTGCCACTCCATAAGCGGCGTGACAATTATGCCTGCCGGTCAAACCAGCCCAACATGCTACGCTATGGGGAGGGTGGTTCCTCCTTTACTTTCTCCTTGTGCACCGATACTCCTCACCCGTTGCGGCGGCCTCCAGAAGGAGGGGTTGCTGCTACTGGGCCTCCTTGTCGTTGAAGGAGACATGATCTCCTCCTTCGTCGATGGGATGGTAGAGGAGGAAGACCCCGGAGAACATGGGCGGTGGCGCCATTATCCGAAGGGAGTGTCAGATTTACCCGTTGGCGCCGAGAACCAGATGCACTAGTCGAACTTGCCCATCTCTTAGTAGAGGAAAGGAGCAGCGACTGATGAGCGAGAGGAAAGGAGCGAGGAGGCGGAGTCCGGGTATGAGAGGAGATGCGTTTGAACCAGCGTCGGAGCCCTGCTTAATAGTCGTCCAGGCGGACATACATTGCTTCAATGCGACATACCTGCCGGAGTAGGCTTCTCGGTCGCAGCCTTTGCACCGAAGCAACGTCACCCTCCTGCCCAGTCACGTCGCTCTGGCCGATATCGTCCCGTCGTGTCCGCTCTAGAGCGGCGAACCGAGATGAATGTGCGACGAACATTAAAGTGGGATACACAGCGATCATTTTTTATGGTATCACGTTGTCAAACGAGTACATGTCATGATTCCGGACGTCCGCAAACCTCCTTGAGTTTGGTGCATGTTTGCGGGAATTCATGCATGACCACATCTGTGTGGACGTATGCAACACCGTGTTGGATGACAAAAATGATCCAAACACAAGGGTCTAAACATTTGCGGGCAGTATGCGGCAGGGGTTGGAGACTCGAGTGTTTTATAGGCCACAGTGTACATGTCCAGTAAATTATGTTCCTAATCGAAAAATCGAATGTGTGATTACGCGGACAAAGGGTATTTTTAGTGGAAACTATGTATGAACCGATGGACCCATTTTTAATTGTTTGACTTCACAAAGAAATTGGCAGAGTACATACACTGCTACCGCTGGTCTGTAGAGTAAAAGTTGGAAGCTGGGAACAGTTGCAAAGGGACGAGGCAAAACATGGGGTACATGGGTCACACTACTCAAGCATCATCGGCTGCACTGTTTGCCAACCAACTCACATGCCTCCCTCTCACTACTGTCTCTCCCAGCGCATGGGTCATATTTTCTCCGTGTTAAATATATACTTGTCATCACTCATCACCTACGCTTGCATTACTTTACATTTTAATTTATATGGGATTACGCTCACCTAAATAGAATGGTGTAGACGCGTAGTATTATTACCAATCAGTAGCCAGATGTTGTTTGCACACGAACACGTCTGTCATCGTGTACCCTTGATGTCAAGTGCGGTCCACAAGACACATCATGAAGAAGCCTCGCCGGGTGCGCAGTACTCAAGATACGTCGGTGATTTTTTTTAGAACCTAAAATACCACATGTCCGGGAGTCAGGACACACAATGGCTATGAGTTACCCTATGTCGACTTGATCGCTTGAGGTTCGCTGTTGTCCAACACGAAGATTGAGGAAGAAGAAATCATAGGCGAGAGAGGAAAAACTGTAAAAGATACAAAAAAAATGATAGAATGGTTTAGCGATTGTGTGTTGTTTAATTGGCCATCACCTCTCATCTTAAGGTGGCTGGACTTCCCATATAAAAAAAACTCTAATTACAGTCCAAATATCTAAACTGACTTTTATTCGGACAAGTGGGTCAGGTCAAAAGGTTGCCACATTGCATTGGTTTTTGGGGTCGCATATGACCTTCAATTGAGATGGTCCAAAAAGAAAAGTTGTGTGTTTCGATGAGCAGAACAACTTTATGACCTTCAATTGAGATGGTCTAAAAAGAAAAATTATGTGTTTAGATGAGGAGAACAACTTTCATGTTGACCTTTCCCTTTGAAGCCATCTTGAAGCAGATATCCTTCACTCTTTACTAATATATATATGTCTCCGGGAGGTATTTGTATTGCCAAGTCGGTGGAGGTTGCAAACGACCTCGAACAGAGGCGATTTCAAAAGCAAAGTTCTTCCTTTCAACGAGACAAGCAAATTTTATGATGAACGTTTCTTATTTGGGGTCGTCTTGATACCGAAAGATGCCCATGGTGTCAACATAATTTTTCGAAAAAAATCCGGTTTCCGTCCGCCCTTCTCGGGTTAGGCCTGGTTATACTGGGCAAACAGTCAGCCCTTATTCCAGCCTAGCCCGGTTATACTAGGCAAATCACTGGCCCTTTTCGGATGGGACCCGGTTATACCAGGCTGCCTTTTTGAGCTATGTTGCATTGTTTTGGGTTTCGAGTGCATACGATTTTGGATGGAGACGACCAAAAAATAAAGTTGTTCGCTTCGACGATACGAATGATTTTCATGTTGGACTCCTTTTATTTGTGGTCATCTTAATTATGTTTTATACACATGCCTCTTTGAACTTGTCATAATTTTTTCCAATCTCCGATTTGGGTTATCCTTATATCTATCGAGCAATTTTAACATGGTCCCTCTTGCCTCCTCTTTTCACATGGGACCTAAGAAGGTAAGAGTTACTCTAACCCACTACTTGATGAAATCAACCTCTCAGATCTATCATATACTCTTACTTCTCATATCAAAAGAGGGGGTAAGAGGGACCATCTTTAAAATTTGCCATATCCATTTGGATCTTCTCAAAGAGAGCTATCCAATGGCGACATCTATCTTTTGATGATCCTTCTTATTTTGTTCCTGAGCGTCAATGATGTTGATCATTTCACATCGATGGTCAAATCTTTAGTTATTCTACCTGCAAGAAACCTTTTAAAAGCTCAAAAATATTTGACTAAAACCAAAATTAATTCTTAAATAAGCCGTATGATGTGGGGGGGGGGGTATGTATTTTCTTCATATTCAGAGAAGGCTCTCGTTTGGAATATATATACCGTCACGTGCAAACATAAATGCGTACAGTGCCTTGCATTGGATGGTATGGTATGCTGCTTGGCGTATCAACATGTTTTACGGGAGAGAGGACGCATTCCCAGTTTATTCGCATCACCTGAACTGTGCCGATGTGCGGCTACGGATCCAACCTTAGGCTACATGTTCCTTGAGAAATTACTCCCCAATCAGTTGAACAAATGTACTACTACTAATGACCTAATAACTGCATGGTTGATGATGATTGCATGGTGCGACGAGTGAACCAGCTCGATCGTGCGCTGTTTGACGTTTCGTCCGCGCATGCATGGAGGCAGATTTTCCGTGGGAGGAAAGGAGCCGGCCCACCCACCAGCGGCATGGGGGGCCGCCGGTCAACAAACCGCATGCAAAGGGACCCATCACACCTTTGCATGGTTATAGAGCTTTTTTTCTTTGGCAATCAAAACGTCCCCTGCATATATTAATTATAAGTTCAAGGTGTTTCTCAAAAAATGAAAAAACTCAAGGCACATAATTCCCTAAAAAAAGTCAAGGTGTACATATCAGGGGCAAGTAGACCTGGCCATGGGCAGCCCAGCCCGGTCGGCCTGACCGGACCCGACCCGGCCCGAAAAAGCCCGATCCGGCCCGACCTGACCTTGTCCACGGGCCGGGCTCGGGCCTAGATTTCAAGCCCGACGGTCGGGTTGGGCCGGGCCCAGGCCTGTCATATTCGCGCGTTAAAGAAGAGCCCGGCGGGATTTCAGCGTGATGGGCCAGGCCTGAAGCCCGGCCCGGCCCGCCAGATGGCCAGATATAGGGGCAAGGCATCCAAAAAACAAAAGCAACCCTAACTAAAAAAGTCCCTCCATCACTGTAAAAAACGCTCTTATATTAATGGGGTGTAAAACACACTTGTAAAAACACTCTTATATTATGGGTATAACAAACGCTCTTATATTATGAAAATGAGGGAGTATGTACAAATGATCTTGAAGAGACATGTGCACCCTTGAGGCCTGTTGGGAGAGCCGTGCATCAGTCTTGAGTACACGAGTTGCTTTGGGCTCCCAATAGGCTTCCACGACGCTAGCGCTGATCATTGCTTTGTTTCAATATATGCATGTGGGGTTTCGATGACGTGTAATACAGGAGGTCTTACAAACTCTCATGTCTATGTCAAAGAGTAGCAGATGCTAAAACTTAACCCTACAAAAACCAAACCCTAATTCAATGTCCTAAGGGGGAATTTAAGGACGGGCAAAGTGAGATTCCGCCAACCAAAGGGCGGGGGGAGGGGGGGGGGTTCAAATCCAACCTTAAGTTAGTATCCTACATAAAAATGGACTCTAAAACAGAGAAATTTCAGGGCCCTCTTTCTCACATACGCTCCTCAATCTTTAGGCTACAATACTCAAGCCCTTGGTGCATATTTTGCGGGTGTGTATGAGAGTAGGGTTGTTAGAATAGATTGAGGCTAGCGAGCCATTCGAGATCAATAGTTTTTTTGCTCAACTAAAAAAGAATGAGATGAGATGAGTATGATTGTTTTGCATAGCTCAGCCGGGTAACAAGTTTATTTTGAGCTAATGCTCGCTCGCTCGACTTTGGTATCTTGAGCCAATGCTCGCTCGCTCGACTTTGGCTCGACATCTACGACATATGCACCATGCTAGAAATTTTTATGATCTCTGGCCAACAATTTGTTATTCCAGTTTAAGTACTACCTTTGAGTTGAGAGAATAAACTAACCTATGATGAAGAAATTTATGTTATTGCTATGTTAATCGGAGTGATATTTATAGTTTTTTCTTATGATGTTGTTGTGATCTACCTGGTTGAGAAACTTGCATTGGCTAAATAGGTTTTCCATCGTCTTATGCTCAAAACTAACCTGAGATCGTTATAGGTTGAGCATAAACTATTTTTTTTGGCTCCACCCTTAACTCTGACTTAGTGAACCCGCTCCATTTTTAATGTGGGCTAAACTGAGCCTAGACTAACTCGCTCAATTTTAGTGTAGGTGTGAGCCGAGCCTAGTCTAACTCTCTCAATTCTAATATGGGATGAGTTGAGCTTCGTCTGGATCGCTCAGTCGATTGCAGTCGTATGTGAGTCTAGTCTAAGAGCATCTCTAATAATATCCGTATCCATAAATAACTAGCGTTTTTTTATGTGTGTGTGGGGCGGGGGGTGGTTCTGGTGAACGTGCAATTTTTTTACGAGATCCCATATGTTCTTCAAAACTCCCCCTCTATCCACGGGAAGATGGTTCTTTTCATAAAAGTGTCACATCAGCTAATAGACATAGACACATAGTAGCGCCGCCGCCGCCCCCCACCGCTGCCACACCACCCGCCAGCCCTGCGCACCGTCAGCCGCCACCGGAGTTCGCCGTCGTCGTTGCGCCAAAGCATTGGCTGCTTTCAGTAAAGTTTTTAAGAGAATTGAGAAAACACCTCAGGCTGGTTGTAATGGAGAGTATCATATACTAGTATCATGCATATGATACTAGTGTATGATACTATCTCCCTAATGTATAGTATTATATAGTAGTATCATGTAGTACTTTATTTATTGACATGCATGACACATAGTAGCATAACATTTATTATGATACGGTATCATGATATGATACTCAACACTATCTTTCTTCATTTAATTCTATGGCACCTCATCAAAATTGCCTAGTTGGCATGTATGATACTCTCTTCATTCCCTTATACAAGGCCATAAACTCAAATTACAGATACCAAGGTAAAATTTAATGACTGTTTTGCAAGTCAATTATTCTTTTCGTTAACCGAAATCATTAATACGTCCGCATGCATGCAAAGAAGGAATGGGAAGGATGTAGCACAGTGTCATTATGACTACATGCATGGAAGTATTAAACAAGTTGGTAGTACGAGAAAACATCATTAATTTTTGCCTCGATTACTGTTAGTGGCCTTGTATAAATGCAAATTGTATTTTTCATAGTGGCCTTGTATAAGGAAATGAAGGGAGTACTAGCTACTCCCTCCGTTCCTTGATATAGGGTGTATAGTTTTTTATGGAAAAGTTCATATTATAAAGTGTATATATTTAGTTGACACTTTTACCCCTACTAAAGCCAACCCACGCATGACCTTCCTAGAAAATAAGATGGCAAATCCCATCTTGTAGTATAGGTTGTGCATGCCCTGTAGGTTTGTTTGGAAAGAGAAGATTACATGTACTACTGCATATCACGTCGGGCTTTAGTTTTATGGAGAAAACAGTCACAGAGGATATTGTGGGATTTGTTAGGCTAAATAAGGAAGTAAACTGCCCGGGATAGAGAGGATCGTGATTTCCCTATTTTTCTCTCTAGTCTCACATGTTTGCACCAGGGGTTTTTACGTCCAAAACCAACAAAATCTTCCTTCCCAGCCCATGTATTAATATTCGTGCAAGAAAACTATACACCCTATATCAAGGAACGGAGGGAGTATGATATTAGCATTACAACCAGCCTCAGCTCACAACTTTTCCTAAATTTTACCGACATCACGTAACACTACTTTTACCGGGAATTTTTAATGGAGCTCCGGTGGATGCTTAACACGAGCTGAAATTCTGGCGAGATAGAGAAACCTGTGACGGGAGTGTAAATCCTTGCAAAGAAATGTGAAAGCTTCACGCGTAAAACAGGCTGGCAACGAGCACGGGCCAGTGGCGTCGGGACACGTGTCCATACGTCACGTCCCATGTACTGCTGACGAAGTGACGGCTGTAATTACGGGCGTCCCCCCTGCCCCCTCCTTTTCCGCTGTCGACCTGTCTGACGCGTGGGCCTACACGTACTTGGTTCACGCTTCGTCGGGTCAGGGACCGTGGCAGGGCCCACCCGCGGCGCACCTCCCCACGTGCGAGCTCCCCGGACCCATCTCGCCGTGCCCGTGTGGGTGATAAGCTGGGCCCTATGGTGTCAGCCAAGTTGAGTGTGGGAGCAGGCGGATGGGTGAGCGGAAGGGGATGAACTGTTTTGCGTGCTGTTCCGGGGAAGAAACCAGCGACGCTGCTCAACACAGTTCACTGACTGTGCTCCCCCCTCCTCTCCTCGTTGGCGATTTGCATGTCTGCCCACCATGTTTTCCTTTATTTAGAGGCCTTCTTTGACTCATAGGATAGGAAAATCATAAGAATAGAAAAGTCATAGGAAATGAGATGACATGTATCTCAAATCCTACGAGTAGAAATAGGAAAGAAGATGGCCTTTGATTCACATCATAGGATTTTTTTCATTGAGTCTAGGCTAATGTTTATTTTCCTATGAAATGTGGAGAATAGGAAGAATTCCTTCATAGGAATAGAATTCCATTCCTACAAACCAAAGGGCTCTAAAGGAATTTTTTCTATAGAAATCCTATCTTATGAAATTCCTACAAGATTTCTCTAAATCAAAGGAGGCCTTATACGAGCAGTGGTGGAGCTTTGTGGGGGCCAACCTGGGCCATGGCCCCCCAGCTCACAAGAATACATGTATATATTCTTTTGTGTTAAGTCTATTTTTCACTAAAAATCAGCTAAAAATAATCATGTTTGCCCCCCCTCCACCCCATGGCCCCTCCATGATTTCTACTCAAGCTCCGCCACTGTATACGAGTACAAAATAAATCACAAAAGGCGCACCATCGCGGACGCACAAGCTATAGAATTGACTTTGGCTGACCTTTTCTCCGAACACGATGCCTATCTTAAAAAAAACTGAGCATTCACACCATCTGAACCAGTGCCGAGTCTAAGACTTGAACCTGGTGGGATGATTCCACCACAAAAGACTTAATCATCTGAGTTAGGCCCAGTTCGCAATTGGCTTTGGTTGTCATATGGTAACTCATTGTGTTTGTATGTTCGTACATTTAGCCCATCCCTCCTCTTGCTCGGTTTTGATATTTTCTTTCCTTCTATCTTTAGTTTTTGCATTGATTTTCCTTAAAAACCACCATACTACTCCACCCTTTATTGATTTAGCAAATAAAGTTCTCATCAAATAAGCATTCACCGAGTAAAATCTTAGAGTTTATTAGTCAAATATATCATCGGCATGATTTTATTCGATACACACTTATTTGCACAGTCACCTTAATATGAGCGGATAAATCACAACTAAACATGCTAGAATATTTACAACCCATTTCAACGCACAGGGAATTATTCTAGTTGGATTTACATGCAAGTGATGGTATCGATCTACATTTTCTTTGTCTACATCCAAAGTATAGACTCTTTTCCCATTCAAACATCAAAATAGCTTTGTGGGGGTAAGATAGTCATCTATAGTCTGAATAAAGTTTAGTCTTTAGTCTTTATACGCCCTATGTCAAGTCCTTTAGGCAAACAAAAACATATACCTTTTTTGGAAAGGACTAAAACATACGTCGGCTCATCCTATGGGCATAGGCTCTTGCGCCGTCGTCCCTCGTATGCAACTCGAGGGTGACCAAACCCTAGACGCCTCGGTCTTCCCCTTTTTCCCCCTTCTTGTCTGCTCCTAAGGAACTCATCGCTCACCTGCACCACTTGCAATGAAGGGGACGACGAGGCTTTCTGCCCTACTCTGCCATAGGATGCTCCGAAAGCGGACAACGACCCATACATGTGAACACGACATCGATCTTTTCCTGTGGGTGGCGCTGCAGGTGTTGGTCATCCCTACCGTCCATGTGGGCGATATTAATGGCGACAGATGTTCATCATTGTCGTGGGTTCCTCTGACGGTTGCACCAGATCTAATTCCCCTCATCCTCTTCCTCTCGGTTTCCCTCTCCCTAGACTGATTTGGATCTGCTACGCTATGTACCGCCAGATCTCGAAGGCTTTGAGGGTGGGTTAGCGGGAACCATGGAATTGGGGAAGCTCCTAGACTTCACATCGACCTTGACGACGATGTCACTCTTGAGCCTGTCTCCCTTTTGAGGACTTGTTAAGACCCCCTTCCTTCTATTTCTCAGTTGAAAACCTAGCCTGTGTTGGTTGGGCAACGACTGTGCTGCATCATCATGGTCCTCCTTGGAGGCGTAGTCTAGGGGTAGGGTGGGGGCTGGGACATGCTGTGAGTTGGGGAGAGGGGTGGATGCGGTGATGTTCTCGGTTAGCAAGGATAGTGGTGGAGGCAAGGCGGTATGTTTTCTTGCAATCCTTCATCGGTATTCTAGATGGTGAATGGCCTCCATTGGCATGATAAGGGTGAGTTCTTCAAGCATTGGCACACAAGGTGTGTGATAGAACTAGTGTTTCCTCCATGCAGAAACGATCTTATTGTCCAATGCGTTTTGGTGCTTACTCGACAGATTTTGTTCTTTTTTCTTCATTTGTGCAATGAATTCTCTAGCTTCTTGATCAAGTTTTATAGTGGTAGCGTTTGTGATCCCAGCCTGCTTGGTCTAGAGCGTGCTCCGCCCGCAATCTTGTGGTTTGTTTTCAAGCTTTTTGCATGTGTAATCAACAACATTGGCTTCATTACTTTGAAGCTAGGTTGCTTGTTCTCTAAAAAAAGCATTAGTTTTTTTATTATAGCTAAAGGAACAACCAAAGAAATCCAACTACAGAATTAATAGACCAATTTATAAGGGAAAATAGGCCAAGAATCCAGAGTTAGTGAAAACGAAGGAACAATTGAGAGAAAACCCTAACACAGGAAAGCTTCCTAGCTAAACTAGGCCTCAATCACCACCAAATGTAGAAACCGACTAGTACAACGCACAAACAAAACACCCCCTAAGCACTATGCACCAAAGTGCCAAAACCTTGACCATGATAGAACCCCGATATGGGTTGACCCAATGCTTATAGGACGACAACCAAACCAGTTTGGCACCATCGACATGCTAACCAAACCCACACATCCTGCTATATACCAACGCACTAACGCCGCCACCACCGCAAACCACACACCAATCACTCATGCACACTCTTAAAAACGCCTACCAGAGAAGAATAGTCAATTCCCTAAAGGTAAATTATCCAAAGAGGAAAAGCGAGTCAAAGATCAGCAAGACTGGTTCTAACGCATTCGCTCAAAGAGCACAATAACTCTCATGAATGACATTACATCAAAATTGGGGTGCAACTAACATCCGGAAAACCGCACATGACCAGCATACCTCCGCCAATGGCCGAGGCCACACAAAACACCACAACCATGGAGCAACTTGATCATAGCGCCTACCATTTCTAGCCACACTACAAAACTACCTTATGTTACATCCGCTGTTGAATTGTGCCATCCTCATTGCCAACCTTACAGCCAATTGCACTGTGGACCACCATTGGTCTTACGAAGAATTTGAGAGTTCAAACTTTTGATCGTGTACAACTTACAACAACAAGTTGGTGGGTGCGTCTCGTCCATCCGCCGTATTGGCTCGTCGGGTTACGTCTTCGAAAATTAAATAGCTCCTACCTCCAACCATTTTGTGGTTGGTTGTTCCATGTGAAACAAAGACAAATTTTTCTGAGAAGCCATCCTCGCAATGTTCTCAAGAGAATCCTTAAGCAAGGACAAACCTAGACCCTAAAAGCAAAGTGATTGAGCATCACTGGAGAATCTGATCGAAGCTGAACTAAAACTTGTTACTCTTGAAGACTGTGCATCTTCCAGGCGGTTAGGCATTGTTTAAACCATCTAACTCGTGGAGTTGCCAAAGAACACATTTGTAAAGGCCTGGAGATCACCTCAAGATATACCACAAGTAATTAGGCGAGTTGAGGAACTTAGCTAAAAAAGAACAAGATGAACACTTTTGTGTCTTCACAGTTGCGGCCCAGTCTCTCCAACTCAGACGTGGAGTTGTGCTAGCAACTTGAACTGGGGTAAACAAACCTTGTGTCTTCATCGAGCAAACCCGTTCCCATTTCTTCACACTAATTTACTTTGTGTAATTTGCATCCTCTGAAGCAATTTTCTCTTTCCCTCTTTGAAGCCTTTGTTGAATATTTTCATGTCTTTGTTGCATGTCACCATGTTGCGTTTTGTATTCAACATTTGTATTGTGAAGTGTATCTGCTTATTCATCAGACTAATCTACCCATACTATAATATTGTTATCATGCTTTCTAGCGCAACTCCCTTTTTTTTGAATTGCACCTCTCCCCCCTCCATCTCTCCCTCTCTCTTTCTTTCGGTTTTAGAAGTTCTGATTGCATGTTACTTTAGTCCTATGTGAGTAGATTCACTTTTTTCCCGTATTTCTTCACATTTGCTCTGTGTTAGTTCTGTTTAGTCTCATTCTTTTTCGAAGAATTTGGTCTTTAAAAAATACATTAAAATCTCGCATTCATCTCCCCTCTATTCGATATATTGATACAATAGTAAGGGCATCTCCAGCCGCGCCCCCAACAGGTGAAAGAACATGCGGTGCCCCCATGTTTGGTTTTGGTAATTGATGATAATCTCTATGGACTAATGGTTTCCTTGAGTTTATTTGAAGGTTTTGTCCATAGGCTTTTCTTGGAGTACATGTGTTGGTTTCAAGGAGAGTTTGTGTCGACCAAGGTGCTATTCAAGGAATTATCCAAAGATTGGTCATTTGAGAGTTGAGCTTATTGTAAGCATGTCTTGAAGAAGAAGATTGTTTAATCATTCATGATTACCTTCAAGACATCATCCAAATGAAGAGAGTTGGAAAGAATCAAGGTTGATCAAGACTAAGTCAAGAGTGAATCAAGTTGATCAACACACAAAGCGTACAAGATGTACAGAGGGATCAAGTGATCCCATGGTATGGTAAGCATTGTCCATTACTCTTTGTGTACTAACCCATGGTCTTCGTGAGAGTTCTTTGTGGGGTTAGGTTGCGGTGTGCAAATTCAAGTGAAGCATCACAAAGAGATCAAATGCTTGAAGCTTGCCGTCCATTTGGTGACAATGGACTTGTGAAGATGTGCGGAAGAGTGGCTCACCCATAGTGGAGTATGGGGGAGCAATCAACTAGTCTTCTTCGAGCCAACGCAATCAAGAAAGGTGGTCCAACTTGAGGGAGTCAAGATCGTCATCGTCTAGCTCAAGTGGACCATGTGCAAGGCAAAGGTTTGCCCTTGATAGGTTTTCTATTTTACCGGTCTCATGATGATAGTTGGGAAACCGGGTTATAGGATCGATTGTCGTACTATCAAGGGGGGCTCTCGATGAGTAGCTTGATCATATCATTCGTAGAGAGCTCAAACCATTGCATCCTTGCATCATCTTTTTGGGTTCTTGTTTGGTTCTTCTCCTTGTGAGATTTGGAGCTTATGGTCATTTTTATGACAAGCTCGAGCTCATCGAAACGGAGTTCACTTGCATCTTCTATGATGTTTTCGATGTTGGAGGATATGTCGTTTCTTCTCTGTTGGAGGTTTCACTCCTTTGTTTGTTAGGCATACCTCCTCTACCTCTTCTTACTATATCCAACAAGCTTGAGTTTGCTCAATTCGGAGCTCATTTGTAGAAGTTATGGCAGTTCTGGTTTTATTTTTTCCCTCTGTTGTCTTCTCTCGCAAAATGAAGGACTCCTAGTGTTGCTAATCTGGGGCATGCGGTAGTATCTTGCTCTCGGAGCGGTAGTACCGCAGCCCTGCGATAATACCATGATCCACCGCGGTAGTATTGCAGTGCTCACGGTAGTACCGCCTGTGGGAGCGGTAGTACCGCGGGCCTCGTGCCAGCGCAGCTACTCGAAGCGGTAGTAGGGCGGATGTAATTTTTACATCCGTGCCCTCTGCTGTAGTAATGTGCCGCGGTAGCGGTAGTACCGTGGGCTTTGGCCAGCTTAGCGACATGAGTGGAAGTAGGGCGGATGTAATTTTTACATCCGCCCTCTGTAGTACCGCTCTTCGTGTCTTGGTAGTACCGTGCGGATTTTTGCGCAGGTCCTCCCTCGGTGGAAGTAGGTGCGGAAGTAATTTTTACTTCCGTGCTTTCTCTCGACTAGTGCTACCTGCCTTACGGTAGTACCGTGAAGGCGCGGTAGTACCGCTCGTGTTTCTACCGTTCGTTGCCCTGTGCAACATGCCTTCATCGGCGATGCTTTGCACTTGCGGTAGTACCGCAACTGCAGTAGTACCGCTGCCGATCATGATAGTACCGCAGTCTCCGTCTTGATAGTACCCGGCGTCGTCGGGCTGAGTGAGGGATACCGGTTGGTTTTTCTCCCCGCCTATAAAAGGGGGTCTTCTTCCCCCTTGAGACCTAATCTTTGAGCTTGCGTTCTTCCCCCATTGTCGACCTTCTTCGAGCTTGCTATCTCTCAATCCCTCCAATGATTCTTGCTAGTTCTTGAGGGAAAAGAGAGAGGAGATCTAGATCCACGTTTCCACCAATCACTTTCTCCTCTTAGTGAAGGGAACCCTTGGATCTAGATCTTGGAGTTCTTCGTGTTCTTCTTTCGTTCTTCCTCTCATTTTCCTCCCTAGCATTAGTTGCTTTGGTGGGATTTGGGAGAGAAGGACTTGGGCACTCCGTGTGCCCTTGCCATTGCATTTGGTGCATCGGTTTGAGTTCTCCACGGTGATTCGTGGAAGTTACAAGTTGAGAAGCTTATTACTCTTGGGTGCTTGGTGCCCTTGAGCTTGTTCCTCATGGGTGCTTGGGCGCCCTAGACGGTTGGTGGTGTTCGGAGCTCAATCATTGTGGTGTAAAGCTCCGGGCAAGCGTCGGGTCTCCAATTAGGTTGTGGAGATCGCCCCGAGCAATTTGACGGGTACCGGTGACCGCCCCCAAGGGTTGCCAAAGTGTACGGGTTCGGTGACCGCCCCCAAGGGTTCCATTTGTACGGGTTCGGTTACCGCCCTCAAGGGTCCCTTAGTGGAATCACGGCATCTTGCATTGTGCGAGGGCGTGAGGAGATTACGGTTGCCCTAGTGGCTTCTTGGGGAGCATTGTGCCTCCACACCGCTCCAAACGGAGATTAGCATCCGCAAGGGTGTGAACTTCGGGATACATCGTCATCTCCGCGTGCCTCGGTTATCTCTTACCCGAGCCCTTTACTTATGCACTTTACTTTGTGATAGCCATATTGTTTCTTGTCATATATCTTGCTATCACCTAAGTAGTTTTTCTTGCTTAGCATAAGTTGTTGGTGCACATAGGTGAGCCTAGTTGTTGTAGGTTTTGTGCTTGACAAATTAACCGCTAGGTTTATTCCGCATTTGTTCAAGCCTCAATCGTAATTATTTTAAAGCGCCTATCCCCCCCCCTCTAGGCGACATCCACGATCTTTCAACAGGCCCTCCCCAGGCGATTTTGCCGCGCCGGCGCCAAAAAAAGGCCCCAGTCGCGCTCCCAGAAGCCCGTTTTTCGCCGGCTCGGGCCAAAACTGGTGCCGGCGGACCCAGGCCGAACCCGGCGCCCTGGGGGCGCTTGGGGAGCCGACACAAGCGAAAAAGGCGCGTGGGCCCACCCTGGAGGCGACGCGAGGGCCTTTTCCCGCCGTTTCTTGACGCTTTTCCCTCGCATCTCTCCCGCTCGCTCGCCTTCCTCCCGCCATTCTCTCCCTTTCTCCCGCTTAAACCGCCTCCGCTCGCCAAGAAGCACGCCATGTCACCGAACGCCATGCACAAGGCTGCGGGTAACCGCGATCGCCCTGCGGCTCACCAAGCAGAGGAAGCCGAGGGCACCGCATCGAAGCCACCGGGCCTGAACGCCGAGTGGACGGTGGAAGTTCAGCCGCTGGCGATCACCGCCGACAGTGAACAGGCCATAGCCAAGAAGGCCCGCGACAACGCGCGGCAGCAGCGACGTCTTCCTCATCGGTCGACCAGCGGGATGAATCCACCCGTCGTCACCATGCCCAAGACGCGCATACAGGGACCGCAAGGCGCCGGATCTCTATGGGGTTCACCGTCGCTGGCTACGCCGACGGCGACGCCGCAGTGGGTTCAATCAACGTGACCTTCCCTCATGGTCACCCTCTACGCCAAGACGCCCTCGCCCGCCTTCGGCGTGCAGTACCCTCCATACAACTACTAGCCGTCCGCCGCCTACGCGTCCACACCGACGCCCCATCTCTACCGTGGACCGCTACCCTTCTCGCACCTCGGCGACGCCGACGACACGGGAGCCGACATGGACGACATCATCGCGGCAGGATCGACCGCGGCCGCCGCGTCTCCCGGGTTCGCCACCCAGGACGAGGTGGTGGACCTCAGCGGCAACATGGAGGCCGAGCTCGGCTACGTCTACGGCGACGACGCGCAGGAACCCGAGGAGGAGGAGGACGACCAGGAGGAGGAGGAGGAGGAGGAGGAGGAGGAGGAGGAGCCGGCTCCTGTTCCGACGAAGGGGCGTCGGAAGAAGAAGAAGCGGGTGGCTAGGTCAGGTGAACCGCGCATCAAGTGGACGTCCAACGAGGAGTGCCTCGCCGAAGCTTGGAAAGTCGTCTGCCTCGACCCGACCACCGGCACGAACCAGAGCTTGGAGACGTACTGGGAACGCATCGAGGCCGAGTTCGACGAGCGGAAGCTCGTCGACCCCTACTTCAAAGGCGTCTACATGCAACGCGGCTCCAAGGCGATGGCGAACCATTGAGGGCGTGTCCAGTTGGCGTGCAACAAATGGCATGGAATCGTCGAGGAGGTCGCGGCTCGCCCGGAGAGCGGCGCCAGCGTTGAGGATCAGGTACGCACGCCGTTCGCCTGCATATCTTCGCCCCTCGCCCGCCGCCCGCCAACTGTTTCGTCCCCTCCGCAACATGCGTATGTTCGCCATGTATCGGGGCGACAACCAAGACGCCGACTTCAAGCACCTCCACGTCTATAAACGCATTGACAAGTGCGAGAAATGGGCGGAAGTCCGACGTGCCCTCGACAAGGCCAAGGAGACATACAAGCCGGACGCGCGACTCCGGGCGCTGAGGGGCGGCCGGACGGCAACAAATTGGCAAATAAGAAATGCGCCGACGCGGCAACCGCGCGATTGCAGGAGTCCATCGAGCATTGCCTCGCCGACGCCCGAGCCCAGGCCGTCCCCACGAGAAGAGAAGACCGAGGCGCGGTGGTCGCCGCTAATGAAGACCAACGCCATCAAGCTCGACCTGCTCCATTTAACGTCGCCGCGAAGAAGAGGAACACCGACATGGCTTTTCCGATGGGCGGGCGGACATGCTCCAGAGCAACGACGAAGCTCAAGGCGTGGTACCGCGCAGCGAGGCCTCATCTCGAACGAAGCTGCCGGCAACGCCGACGATGCCGACGACGCCCACGCCCACACGGACGCCAAGCCCGAACGACGCGTCTACATCGCCGCCAAAGAAGCCGGGTTGCCGCCGACGCAGCCCAGCACCAAAGCAGCTCCGACCTCGACGAGCCCGCGCACGCCGACTCCGCCAACGCCTGGAGCCGACACCGCCGAGTGAATCGCCGTGCGCACGCGATCGCCGGATTCTTTTTTTTGTAACGCCAGACTACGTACGATCGCCGGATTTGTGGCGTCTTTTGAGAGCGGGAACGACCAAGTTTAAATTTTCCACATCCACAGGGCGGTAGCGTGGGGCGTGGTAGCTAGGTCGCCTGTGGCGAACTAAGCGCCGCCTCCAGCCGGATTTAAGCGCCTGGGGGCGAGCAATTTGAAGATGCCCTAAGTATGCTCCATGGAGTTGAGACACGACAACTGACACATGTCGCGTGCATAATTTTACTTTCAAAAGTGGGAGAAGTTATACTTGCCAAAAGGAAAATAACACACCTAAGAGGTCAAAATTGGGAAATTACACAAGTCCTAGCAAGGGCATCCCTAAGATTTCAGCCTCCAACAAGGACCCCCATGCAAACCGACTACTAATCGATTGCCCTACGAGGCTATGCGGCTACGCCCCTACCGCTCTCTCTCATCATCAGGAAAAGTCTATTTTTTCAAGAAGAAAAAAAGCCCCAACTCTCAAAACACCCGCACATATTATTTTTTCCACGGGAAAGAGAAAAAGAAAACACCTATCGATAAAACTTTACCAAGGATTGCTCCAAGGAGCAGCTCGTCCTTCCCTTTTCCCAATCTCGCAGCTTCCATCTCTCTGACTCCTCCATCCTCCCGAAGCCGAAGCCTGCCCAGTGCCCACCCCCCATGTCTCCCGCTGCTACCGCCGAGATCACAACCGCCCTGCTCCTCTGCACCAGCAGCAGCATCGGAAGCAGCACAAGCTGCAGTGCAGACGGTTGCTGATTTCCCCGTAATCAAGCTCCCTTCCTTGCCTTTTTCTTCATCTTCTTCCTCCTCTCCTCCTTTCTGGAAGGTATACCGTACCCCAAGAATCGCGCAAAGGACCACCCCTCTTCTTCCTCCAGAATCCAGCTGCTGCTGCTGCTGCTACTGCTGCTGCTAGTGGTAGTAACCAGCTAAGCGCTTCTTGATCTGTTCTGGTGTCCGTGTACATGGAGATGCGATGGGTGCGGAGGTAGCTGCGCTGTGCTGAGTAGTAGGTGAGCAGTGAGCCGCAGCTAGCGGCGAGCGCGGGGGAAGGAGATCGATGGAGGATCTGTACAGCATCCACCCGGGGATCTCTCGCGGCGGCGAGGGTGGCGCGGCCTGCAGCGAGGCGTCGGGGGTCGCCGGCGGGGCCAGCTCTCCTCCCCCGCCTCCGCCGCCTGCGGATCTGACGGAGCTGATGAAGGCGCAGATCGCCGGGCACCCCCGCTACCCCTCCCTCCTCTCCGCGTACATCGAATGCCGCAAGGTCCGTCCGTGTCCAGCTCCAGCTCCATTTTGCATGCTGTAGTCCACTAGTAGCTAGAGCTACCTAGCTCGCTCAGCGCAGCTCATCCTCAGAAATTAATTGCCACGTTTGATTCTTGATTTGTCAGGTGGGCGCGCCACCGGAGGTGGCCGCGCTGTTGGAGGAGATCGGCCAGCCGGAGAGGCGCGGCGGAGGTGCCGCCGCCGCCGGGGAGATCGGCCTCGACCCCGAGCTCGACGAGTTCATGGTAGGTACAACCAGTTCAAGGCAGCTCGCTCCACTAATCCTCGCTCGCTAGCTCTTGCTTGTTATTACATGTGGAGATGACGACGCGGCTCGCGCGCGCATGCAGGAGGCCTACTGCCGGCTGTTGTCGCGGTACAAGGAGGAGCTGTCCCGGCCGTTGGACGAGGCCGCCTCCTTCCTCACCACCATCCGCTCGCAGCTCACTAATCTCTGCGGCGGCGGCGCCACCGCCACCTCGCCGCACTCCGGTATATAATTTACATGCATCCATGCATTGCATCTCGGCCTTGATTTTCTCCGGCTAGCCTCTGCAGCCTTGGATTCGTTCGCCATTGTTGTGTTGTGTCATGTGTGAAAGTGTTTGATGCTTTGTGTGTGAATGTGGCTTTGATGATGAATGCGTGCGTGCGTGCGTATGTGCGTTCTTGATAGGTCAAATCGTGTCCATGCAAATGGGGCGCAGGTGTGTCAGGCTACGGGGCCGGAAGAGTAAAGCTTTGGTGGTGCTCGTGTAGGGTTTTGTCCAAGGTTCCATCGTCCTTGCAGCTCCAGCCTACCTATGCATGCTTCTCTCTCTATATCTCTCTCTAGATCCTTCTCTCTCTCTCTCTCTCTCTCTCTCTCTAGAGGCTAGTGAGGCAGGAGTAGCTACTAGCCTGCTATATGTAGACTTTGCAGGTCGGGCCGGTGATGGAACTTGAGAGAGAGCTGGGATGGGATGGCTTTGGAAAAAGAAAAGAATCTTGCTCTTGCATGCTGGTTAATCACTGGTGCCCAATGGTGGAGCTTTTCTTCTTGTTGTTTCTGTGGGGGCAAGTGAAGATTAGTTTTGCTGTGGCTAGCTCATTTCCCACAAACGTATTTTTATTTCGTCATGCTAGATATGATGTCTTGGTTGAATTTGTTTAATTTAAGTATTGTTTGTTTTTAGTTTTTGTAGTTTGAGGCATTTTTCTAACGAAATCTCATTTGAAGATGATGGGCTTGAGATTTCGTCGGATCCGTGTTACACTTACGGTTACTACATAAGTATCTTGTCATTGCAGTTTCGATAGGAGTAGGATTTTAGGTCCATCTCTTGTTTAAGAACTTGACTGATTGAAGATTAACAAGGCTATATATCGAGCTGTTTCTGCTTGGAGCAATTGTTTCTTAAGCCATTCTACATCTGCAAATCCATCGAAATAGTAGCATCAATTTTTCCAAGTTTTGTCATAACCACACATGTTTTTGCAAAACAATTTGTAAGAAAACATTTTTAAGCATGTATAGACATACACTTTTTTTTTTACATAACATATGACAAACCTAAGGTTTTCAAGTTTGCAGTGGTGCTGACAAATTAGGCCCACTCGACATCCAACGTGTGCATGGCAGCTTGTTTCCATTGATATTCTGCAAATAACCAAGGTGCAAGTTATGTCGAATGCGTGCATTTGTAGATATCATAGTTATGTGAAATACGTGCTCTCAAAAGTGTAGCTTTGTCTTGTAATATCGGCAAGAACAAAAGGGGTTTTCAGGAATTACTTACCTTCCTATCATGAACATCCGAGTTTGGAGTGGTGAAAACACACAAGGTTTTGGGAACTTCATATGTTTAATAAAGTCAGAAGGACATTTTGTCACTGTGATGGCTGGGACATAGTAAACATGTGATTGGTGTTGCATATACCACCTATGTAACAGTAGTTCTTGTGGCCAAAACAGTTCCTGTTTTGTTTTTGCTGCCTTCTAGTATATTTGGTACAATGCCAAGTGGCAAGTGGAAATGTACGGTACTACAAAGGAGCATGAAGTCTTTACGTGCCTAGTTAATTTCCGAGTTTCCTATCAATTTTACCACTTATCATTCTCTCATTAACTCCGTACATGTTGAGCTTGGTCAAGCGTAGCATGTTTACCTAGTTAAGGTTGCAAATCATTGAGAATTTCGATTTTTTAGTATAAAGGAAAATGCATGTTGACCTTGAGTATTTGGTTGGAGCTTTATGTGACTATCCATCATAGCTATGCTAAGACTGAGTTAATGATACCATATGCAACTAGATCAACAATTCTTAGAAATGCTAAGTATTTGGTTTCCAGTCTAGTTAGGTCACATGTATGAATTATCACTAAATAACAGACTATATTCACAATAGGTCAAACCATTATGGCTATTGCTTACATGATAGTCCTTAAAAAATCCATAGGTATGGTCAGTTTGCTCGGACTGAACAAAGGTACTGGTGCGTCTATTCTAATTTTATTTATATATGTGTTTTCCATGATTATTCTGCACAAGTGAGGTTCAGATACTTTTTTTTCAAAAGGAGATAACCTTGGCCCCTGCATCATCGTGATGCACACAGCCAATCAGATGATCTATCTGTTAAGATAAAAATGGACAGCATTCCGAGCAGCAATTGTTTATGCCTAATTTGTGCACCTCACATAGGATTCAAATTATGATTCCAGTCTCCATATATTTTGACTTTGTTAATTGAGCCCATCATCTTGTAGTGTGCCCCTTCCATCAATTCTGTCATTCTGATTTGCTTTGATGGGAAAGGCAACCTCTCTACCCATTTTATTAACGTAGGAAAATATCAAAAAGGCGTACAAGAGTTTTTTTACATGATGGCAAGAAAACGGAAGAGATAAAAGACGTAAGCTACATTTCCAGCTTGAGTCAACCAACTTTGGTTAATGTTCTCATCGACAAGATAAGCTATATCGAGCATGGTAAGGGAGGTCTCGTTAAGGGTCCGTCTGTTTCGGTCCTTCCACACATTCCACTCGGTGAAGCCGCTGCAGAAAGCCTTATCACGGTTAAGAGTACTCTTTTTCCACCAATCCTCCAAAGAGAAGTCATGAGTCGGCCCTTGGGGGATAGATAGCCAAGTTGATACGATTACCAAACTCCACGGGTTAATAGGCATTCACGCGCACAAGGTGCTCATTGATCTAGAACCTGGTGAAACAAAGCTTGCAAAACCTCCTCCTGTGGCCAACCTCAGATGGCATGGCGATGTGGGAAAGGATGTTAGCATGATCAGCTAGGTGTGTCGTCACTTGAAAAGGTCACATTGCACTGCATGATATACATTTATTTCTGGTAGTATTTTAACACAAATTTTAAGCTTTCAATATGCACTTCACAGGAAATGCCCTATTGTTAGAATTTTGAAATATGCACAACTCAATTGCTAAAAGGTACTCCCTCCGTTCCAAAATATAAGATGTTCTAATTTTTTTTCTAAATCAGATGTGTATGGACGCGTTTAGTCTATACTGAAGTACCCAAAACATCTTATAACTTGGAACGGAGGGAGTACATAGTAATATTATGTAGCTAGATTATTTGTATCCAACTATTCTTATTTATTACATGACCTGCCACTTCAAAACATTTTTTTACCGAACAAAGTTCGTTACACCAAGCAATTAGGAAAAAAAAATGAGAATAGACAGTAAACATCTATTTATTACAGCTCAAAACATATAGCTGTTGGAATTACAAATTACATATAACCATATAGGTTATGTCACCTAGCATAACTGTTCCATTTTTGTGTCCTCGCCAGACCTTTTATTATGACGCGAGTAAGCCTAGATAGTATGAAAATGCTTCTTTTCTTTCTGACTATGCAAAGTCTTGAGGTCTTGCTGAAGATCTAACATGTACTACAAACTCCGTCCCTAAATATATATAGTTGCATCCATAGAAAGATTGAAGAGTTTTTTTTTTCTGATGCTTGGTTTAGAAGGTACAACTTGTACTAATGAAACTCAACTCACAATACAAAAGAGCCATTTGCTTACCTAGAACTTGATTGCAGTACTGGGAGTGTTTCCTAACGAGACAGCAGCTGTATGGATGGCTCCATGAAAACTGCAGTCACGCCGAAAAAGTGCTTAAATAGTCTCTGTTTCCTGAAGCGCAAACTAAACTAGTCAGTTTGGCACCAGCAGTTCTTCATTCGTATAGGGTTCGACAGATAAAGTGGCATGCTTTTCATCTTATTTGCTTTGATGCATTGGGTGTTGCAGAACACATTGACCTTTAGATAATACAGACTAATACTTGTCAGCACTGATTTACTAACCAATCGAGCATAGCACATCCTCCTGGAGAAATTTTCAGTTCTGAATTTCCTTTGGTCATCTATTCCTGAGACATTTTTCAGAAGTTTTTCTGTCTGCAGCTTCCCAAATTGTTGTTTGTCAAGTGTCCAACAGCACCTTGGGTCTGATTATCTGCTTATTAATGTTGTCTTGTTCTGCTTCTGAAGTGGTACCTCTTTCCAGTCCAAGCCTGGATCTCCTATATACTGTAGCACAGCCATTCAACCTGATCCTGACACAACACATTACTCTGTCTAACCCGTGTCCGATTTCCATTGTATCAATAATGCAAGATGAAATGGTGGGGTCGTCGGAGGACGAGCCGTGTTCGGGGGACGCCGACGGGTCCGACGCCGGCATGCAAGAGCACAGCTCCCGGCTGGCTGACCACGAGCTCAAGGAGATGCTGCTCAAGAAGTACAGCGGCTGCCTCAGCCGCCTCCGGTCCGAGTTCCTGAAGAAGAGGAAGAAAGGGAAGCTGCCCAAGGATGCCCGGCTTGCTCTCATGGACTGGTGGAACACACACTACCGCTGGCCTTACCCCACGGTAAATGAGATCTCCAACCCCAGCTGCATCATCAGCCTTGATGGCCGATCATCATTCATAGATGGAGACTGTGGTGTTTGCAGGAGGAGGACAAGGTGAGGCTCGCCGCGATGACGGGCCTGGACCCGAAGCAGATCAACAACTGGTTCATCAACCAGAGGAAGCGGCACTGGAAGCCGTCGGAGGACATGCGGTTCGCGCTCATGGAGGGCGTCACCGGAGGAGGGGGGTCCTCTTCCGGCACGACACTCTACTTCGACACGGGCACGATCGGGCCATGAGATGGATGGATGACTGCTCATTTCCGGCGGCCATAAAGCTTATTGGCTCTATTGCACACAGACACGGTGGTTGTGTGATTAGTAGCAAGGGAGGGAGGGATGAATGAATGAATGAATGATATCAGATACGTACTAAAGATTTATTAATCAAATGGATGAATAGCCCCCATGACCATTTTGTCGAAATTATTGTGTATATGTATGGGCGCTGTAATCAGCTGGCTGTAATGTGATGGTGTACAAGCGAAATTTCAGGTGACCTGTAAAAACTTTTCTCAAGCTACTACTACAATAGCTAATTAATTAATCTGATTGTTTGTATCCCCAGCGGTTGCCCTGTGAAGTCCCTCTCGATAGGAAGGAGTAGTCTATTGAAAAATTACGCAAATCTATGATTAATTCTAGTGAATTAATTCATGATTAAAATGTTATTAGCATGAATAGCTCTAGTATACTAGATGAACAGAAGGACACAACTATCATAATTAGAGACATGATGACATGATCAAATTACAACGCACATACTGATTGTTCGTACATGAAGTAGCCGACTACTTCATCTACGAACCTACTAGTCGAAGCAGACATTGGTGATGATGGCGCCTGACAATATTACTATTTTGTGCATTTTCAAACCAAATCAAAAAATCATAATGAAAATAAATCTAACCGAACCAAATTTATGGTTGACGGGTTTCAATACAGCAAGGGTTAATCGAATTAATATATATATTTATATTTCTTGAGCGACAAACAAACAAGCAGTCGAGCACGTGAGCTTTTCTTGCTTGCATTATCCAACATTCACATGACCAAACACAATCTTATATACACCTTACATCTGCTCTTCGCCAACTTAGTCGAGGTGGCGTTAAAGTTGCTACCGTTGTTCGTATACACTGACTTATGAATGATAGTACAACATAAAAAATTAAAAGTAGTTGTGATCTGCTCACTCAGACCCAAGAAAAAGTAATGGGCAGATCAATGGCCCAAAAGAACTTGTAACATAGTCATTTTTCTTGTGCATGACTCATATTCCCTGCTAAGCATGTCCATTTTTCTTATAACATTGTTATTTTTCTCTAAAAATGCTAATCACGTCCATAAACAACACAAAGTATGCATTGCACATTTGCATGCATGACCAATCATCAAGGCATGAATTCATGCATATATATTTATACATAGTTATATACTAATTGTATAGAAAAGTATGTTACTTCCAAATTCGTGTCAACTTTGGTTATTATGGTATATACAGAAATCATACCGAGATAATTCAAGATATACCAAAACAGAACCATATTTTAATCTCATACCATATTTACCGAAGTATCATTACCATACAAACCCAAAAACCATATAAACCTGAATCATATAAAACGAATAAACTAAATGCACAGTCTTCTTTTTTGAGGGAAAAACTAAATGCACAGAGTCAGTAGTAGCGAACTGGCACGCAACACACAACTTGTTCGTAATGATGGGCTAGCCCATCTAAGGGCCTTAAGCATTTCGGAGGATCCTCCAGGTTTGGGAAGGTTCCAAAAGCTTATGGGCCTGGGTTTTTCTTGTAGATTTTAGGCGGTTTTTGTTTGTTTTCCCCATTTATCTCTACTTCTTTCCACTATTTCACTCGGTCGGGTTCTTTTTTCATCCCATTTTCTTCGCTCTTTTTCTTTATTTTTTTATTAAAAAAACATAGTGAGCATTTTCCAAATTTCAGGCCTTTTGAATTTATGAATACTCTTTTATTTAGCGGGAATTTTCAAAATTTTTGGTTTTTTCTGCATATACATGATTGTTTTAGAAAAAATCACGAATTTTAAAATTTGTGAAATTTTTTAGTTCACGAGCATTGATTTTTTTCCAATTTCCGAACCTTTTGTTCAAATCCGCAAACATGTTTTCGAATTTGTGTTTTTTTGTATAACTTTAACATTTTGTCAAATTCACATTTTTTTGAATTTGTGAATTTTTTTCAAATACTCACACATTCTTTTGTTTCGTAAATATTTATTGAAATTTTGTACTTTTGTTAAATTTGGGAACTTTTTCACTGGTGAACCCAACCGTAATAGAAAAACGAGTAAAACGCGAGCCAAGGAGAGCGGGCGAGTGAGGCGCTTGGCCCACTGACTATGCGCGAGTGCTGGCGGATGACCTGGCGCTTGAAGCGCCAAATAGGCTCTCCCGAGGTAAACTTGGGTTTCAAGCTAGAATCCAGCCTGAACTACAGTACCTGGTTTTGAACCCATCAACAGGGAAATTAAGCCTTTTTATTTGGGGAAGGACTTCATGGCTTCAAATAATAGTCTCGCGAGGTTCTGAACACCGGCGGGTCGGCCCAGGCGTGGGCTCATCCTATCTTCGGCCAAGCGCCGAGATAGACTCTCGGGCCCATTTGACCACGTATACTAGGCAAGTTAGGGATCATCTTAGGGGCCGAGGGGGGAGAGGGGTCACATTCTCGATCATCCCAGAGCTAGGGTTTTCATCTATAAGCATCTCCCTTCTCTCTGCTACTAGGCCATGAGCGTGTAATCCAAGAAACAGATCTTTTTTATCGCCGGTGAGCACTCGAGCAATACAACCACCAAAAGGAGGAGTCTCATGCCATACCATGTTGATCCTTAACTGCCTCCTCCGGGAGGATCTGAACCTTGGTAAACTCCCTTCTTGCACCTTACCATGTTGATTCGCCACTTGCATGCCTCTCCGATCAAATACATTGTCAGTTATGAAATACCGATAGTTGGTGCCCTAGGTATGAGTTGTACGCAAGGATCCTTTGAGTTTGCTAGATGACCAGTTGCGCCAATGGCCCAAAGGCCAAGAGTAAACCATGTATTGAAAGAGTGTACATTAATATTATTCGGGCACATATCTTGAGCTCCTTGTGGTTCTTGCTCTGTTTCCACTTGAGCAATCCCTCTCTGCCTCCCAAACCTTCACTGATGCCTGCAAAATGTATGCACATGGGACTGCATTAATATAGCCAAATGAACAAATAGTCCGACGAAGTCATTCACTATAACCAACAATTGTCTTCCTAAACCACAACTTGAAATACTCTAGATAGCCTCATTTCAAAAGAAAAACTGAACAACAATCGGATGGCAGAGACATCAAAATAGCTCAAATGATGCAACCATTTTCCAATTTCCAGGAATTATTATGTCGCATACTTGTACAGTTGTACTTTTCAAAGCAGTTAGAAAACCAATTTTTTTCCCTTCATCATGCAAGTTCCGAGAAGATACTTCCTTGATGAGTGACCTTACTAAAGTACCGAAAAATCAAAACAAAATGTTAATTTCAAGAGGGGAAGCAGACACGAGTAACTTTCAGATATTGGTGACATCTCATTTATATACTCGAAGATGTTGTATCAATAACTATATACAGTTCTTATTCGATTCACACATATTTCTTTGGACCCACATTACAATTCAAGCATATTTTTCATTCTTGCCTCCTGAGCATGGTATTGTAAAGGGGAATAGAGAGACACGTTCCAAGGAAAAAGTAATAGAGCTATAGGAAATAAAGTAACTCATCTAGGTATGACTATGGACTCGGGCAGTGCAGCTCCCTTGGTCTTGGAAGGTGAAGCAAAGAATTTGCGACGAGCGCTCTTAGGGCATGGTGAGTTGCTGCATTTAAATATAAAAGTATATCAGGTGTTGGCAAAGCAACAGATTGTGCAAAATGTAGCAAAGGACAAAGGCAGGCTTGGTACCTAGGTGTTTTAGGCGAAGCGCTTGCCCCTTTCCTTTCATAAAGGTCAAAAATTAAAAAGGGAAATAGAGAAGAACTCAACTGAGCAGAGCAAGCGAAACAATGGGTACATCTATTATACATGCAGGACCATAGAACTATTGTTGTCCCCAAACTGAAGAAAATATGAAAGAAACTATACCAGCATGAAGCAATGTTGCTAGGCCCCTCACAAGCAACAACTGTAGTACTACTTAATAGGCTATGGATACAAAGAAGCTGGAAACAAGGACGGATAAAAATCTGAGACGGGAGACAGGAAAAGAACATGAACAATTGCCCTTGCGAAATCTTTTTCTAGTTCTTTAACGCTTGATGACACCACACTAGTATGTATCATTTGTGCCACGTGCCTCAATATCGTCCTAAACTTGATGTAATAGAATTATCGAATGAGCACAATGAATCAGCCTACCAGAGAATTAGAGCATATGATGGCATTAATATTCTGCAAGTAAATTTGTTGAAAAACAATGGCAAGCTTTGAATAACCCCGAACAGAGGATGAAAACTTTGTTCCTTGAGGTAGAATCAAAGTCCACCATATAACTAAGACCATTAGTTTATGATTGAATTATGAAGATAAGAAACATGCCTGTCCTTATTATAATTTTCATTTTCTTAAGAAGCTTAATTTCAGAACATGCGCACTTGCCAGAAAACACAGAAAACAATAACCGTAAAACAGTCACAGTACTATTAAAAACATGGTAACCTTTAGTATATATAGCAAATTTAGAAGGTCAATTAGATTTTGGACATAAAATGGGCAAGATGTAGGGGAACGCAGTATTTCAAAATTTTTACCTACGATCACGCAAGATCTATCTAGGAGATGCATAACAACGAGCGGAGAGAGTGTGTCCATGTACCCTCGTAGACCGAAAGCGGAAGCGTTTAATAACACAGTTGATGTAGTCGAACGTCTTCGGGATCCAACCGATCCAAGCACCGAACGTACGGCACCTCCGCGTTCAGTACACGTTCAGCTCAATGACGTCCCTCGATCTCTTGATGTAGTTGAGGATGAGGGAGAGTTCCGTCAGCACGACGGCGTGGCAACGACGATGATGAAGTTACCGGAACAGGGCTTCGCCTAAGCACTACGACGATATGACCGAGGTGTGTAACTGTGGAGGGGGGCACCGCACACGGCTAAGACAAATCTTGGAGTGTCTTTGGGGTACCCCTGCCCACGTATATAAAGGAGGGAGGAGGAGGAGGCCGGCCTAGGAGGGGCGCGCTTATAGGGGGAGTCCAACTAGGATTCCCAATCCTAGTTGGAGTCCCCTTCCTTTTCCAAGAGGGGAGAGAAGGAAGGAGTAGGAGAGGGAGAAGGAAAGAGATGGGGGCGCTACCCCCTCCCTAGTCCAATTCAGACTTGCCATGGGGGGCACCCCTTGAGGCCCTTCTCTCCTTTCCCGTATGGCCCATTAAGGCCCACTACTTCCTCCAGCGAATTCCCGTAACTCTCCGGTACTCCGAAAAATACCCGAATCACTCGGAACCTTTCCGAACCTTTCCGATGTCCGAATATAGCCTTCCAATATATCAATATTTATGTCTCGACCATTTCGAGACTCCTCGTCATGTCCGTCATCACATCCGGGACTCCGAACTACCTTCGGTACATAAAAACACATAAACTCATAATACCGATTGTCATCGAATGTTAAGCGTCACGGACCCTCACGGGTTCGAGAACTATGTATGAACATGGCCGAGACTCACTTCCGGTCAATAACCAATAGCGGAACCTGGATGCTCATATTGGTTCCTACATATTCTACGAAGATCTTTATCAGTCAAACCGCATAACAACATACGTTGTTCCCTTTGTCATCGGTATGTTACTTGCCCGAGATTTGATCGTCGGTATCATCTTCCTAGTTCAATCTCATTACCTGCAAGTCTTTTTACTTGTTCCGTAATGTATCATCCCGTAACTAACACATTAGTCACATTGCTTGTAAGGCTTATAGTGATGTGCATTACCGAGAGGGCCCAGAGATACCTCTCCGACAATCGGAGTGACAAATCCTAATCTCGATCTATGCCAACTCAAAAAACACCATCGGAGACACCTGTAGAGCATCTTTATAGTCACTCAGTTACGTTGTGACGTTT
The DNA here is from genome assembly GCA_021605145.1 of Aegilops bicornis. Classification (NCBI taxonomy): domain Eukaryota; kingdom Viridiplantae; phylum Streptophyta; class Magnoliopsida; order Poales; family Poaceae; genus Aegilops; species Aegilops bicornis. Next base: position 27,692,833 of record CM038673.1, on the reverse strand, counting down.
GATAGCACACTAAGTGTTCCTCCGGTATTTTGGAGTAGCATAATCTCATAGTCAGAGGAACATGTATAAGTCATGAAGAAAACAATAGCAATAAAACTCAACGATCATAATACTAAGCTAACGGATGGGTCTTTATCCATCACATCATTCTCTAATGATGTGACCCCTCTCATCAAATGACAACACATGTCTATGGTCAGGAAACATAACCATTTTTGATTAACGAGCTAGTCAGGTAGAGGCATACTAGGGACACTCTGTTTTGTCTATGTATTCACACATGTACTAAGTTTCCGGTTAATACAATTCTAGCATGGACAATAAACATTTATCATGATATAAGGAAATATAAATAAAAACTTTATTATTGCCTCTAGGGCATATTTCCTTTAGTCTCCCACTTGCACTAGAGTCAATAATCTAGATTACATAATAATGATTCTAACACCCATGGTGACGATGCGCGTGGGAGACTGAAGGAAACATGCCCTAGAGCATGACTTATAGATATGCATCAGACAAGTGTACAAATTGCTGTGTCGACTTGGTTAAGTTTCTAGCCATAGACATGTGTTGTCAGATGACAGATCATCATTGAGAATGATGTGATGTCCCATCCGCTGGTGCGATGATCGTGGAGGCTTTCTTCATGTACACTAGGACTGCAACTGAGGAGGATGATGTATCAAGCGTCACAACTGCTGGTGATTATAAAATGCGAGTTGTTGAGAGGCAGTACGTGATTACAACAACGATGATCATGATGCACGACATAATCTTGAATTCTGATGATGATCGAAATGAAATCAGTCGAGACGATTCGAGACATATATTGGGCGATGTTATTTGGACACGGAAGTGTTCAGGTGGTTTGGGTAAAACCCAGTGACGGAGGGGTTGGAACCCCACAGAAATTAATGGGCCACCATGGGCCTTAGTGGAGAGAGAGGAGGGCAGCGGGGCAGGCCGCCCCTTGGAGTCCGAATAGGACAAGGGAAGAGGCGGCGCCCTTCCTTCTCCCTCTCTCCCTCTCATTCCTTCCCCCTCTCTTCCCTTGTTGGAAACCTACTAGGAATAGGATTCCTAATAGGAATCCTACTGGGCGCGCCCCATCACTAGTAGAAAAAGGGCCATTTGTCCCGGTTCGTAAGGCCCATTTGTGACTAAAGTGTCGTTACTAATGCCCTAGGTCTTTAGTCTTGGTTCTTACATGAACTGGGACAGATGGGCCTCCACGTGGCCGGTGCTGCGAGCCCAGGCAGGAGGGCCTTTAGTCCCGGTTGGTGGCGCCAACCGGGACCAATAGGCATCCACGCGTCAGCAGCTGACATGAGCTGAGGTTTTTGTTTTTTCCTAAAAGGGGGTGGTTTAGGGGGTAATTTAGGGTGTGTTAGCTAGCTAACACAGAGAAGTGTCCTCTCTTATTTCCATGCTTGGTTTACCAACGCTACTACTATGCCTAAACATGGCTTAGATTAAAGTGAAGGCAACATGTGGTGCAACTCGAAAGTAATACTAATCCTAACTTGATCAAGTTTGGATTAGTACTACTTTCGACATGCACCACATGCATGTTGCCTTCACTTCAATCCAATCCATGTTCATTTTACCCACTGATATATAGTAACTCTTCATGCCCGCATCATGCATCATCAAAATAATAAGTTGTCCTAATCATCATCATACAACTTCTACTCGTTATTAATAACAAGTCATAAGATCATCATCCTCATAGTCATCGAACCAACCCTACTTAATTGTTCTAGGCACATGATCATCAGTATTACGTAGGACCTAAATACCCTCTTTAAGGTAAAATAGCATAAAACAATATAGACCCTGACTCTCCATTATGGAGAATGGAGATCATCCTATCTCCAATTCTTGCGCTTCGCTTAATTTTGCTTCCAAGAACCTCCTTACGACTGTCCATACATTTTTTCCATTCCTTGATTTTCATGTCTCCACTTCTTTTAGAAATACAGTATGGACAGTTGAGATTCGTAGGATGACCTGGACGTATGTTCAAAACATCAAGGCGACCACTCTGATACATCAGATGAGGCACACAATCATTTGGGATTTTGAAAGTGCAACTATCCCTAGGTGGTTTTGGTAATTCCTAACAACATATAGCTCATTGAGCTAACACTATTTCAAGACTAATATTTCAGGAAAGCTCAATGATTGGCATGGCATGGATGAGAAAAGTGGACCCCTCAAAATGCTAAGGACAAAGGGATTGGCTCAAGCTCAAGACTCTACATTTTATAATTTAGTGATCCAAGATCACATTGAGTCTATAGGAAAAGCCAATACTATCAAGGAGGGATGAGGTGTTGCTTAATGGATTACTTGCTCCAAAATGCTTAGTGATATGCTCCAAAGCCCTCAACTACTTTCTCACATCCACATATGACATAAACCAAAAATCAAACTCGGCCCCACCGATTCTTTCTATCCGGCGCCACCGAGTTCAGATGTCATAGCCACTGCCACGAACCCTAGGCAAATCGGTCTCATCGATAGGGATCCCGGTCTCACCGAGATGGGATTGTAATCTCTCTGTTTCCCTTCGTAACGTTTTGGTCCTACCGAGATGAGCGATCGGTCCCACCGAGATTGCAATGTAAACTCTCTGTTTCCCTTCTGTAACATTTCGGTCTCACCGAAATGAGCGAATCGGTCCCACCGAGTTTACCTAACCAACTCTCTGGTTAGCTTATTACCAAAATCGGTCTCACCGAGTTTGTGTAATCGGTCTCACCGAGATTACGTTATGCCCTAACCATATCGGTCCTACCGAGTTGCATGTCGGTCCCACCGAAAATCCTAACGGTCACTAGATTTGCTGAATCGGTCCGACCGAGTTTTTCAATTCGGTCCCACCGAGATTGGCAAGTTGTGTGTAACGGTTAGATTTTTTGTGGAGGCTATATATACCCCTCCACCTCCTCATCATTCATGGAGAGAGCCATCAGAACGAACCTACACTTCCAATACACATTTTCTGAGAGAGAACCACCTACACTTGTGTTGAGGCCAAGATATTCCACTCCTACCATATGAATCTTGATCTCTAGCCTTCCCCAAGTTGCTTTCCACTCAAATCTTCTTTCCACCAAATCCAAATCCCGTGAGAGAGAGTTGAGTGTTGGGGAGACTATCATTTGAAGCACAAGAGCAAGGAGTTCATCATCAACACACCATTTGTTACTTCTTGGAGAGTGGTGTCTCCTAGATTGTCTAGGTGTCACTTGGGAGCCTCCGACAAGATTGTGGAGTTGAACCAAGGAGTTTGTAAGGGCAAGGAGATCGCCTACTTCGTGAAGATCTATCGCTAGTGAGGCAAGTCCTTCGTGGGCGACGACCATGGTGGGATAGACAAGGTTGCTACTTTGTGGACCCTTCGTGGGTGGAGCCCTCCGTGAACTCACATGACCGTTACCCTTCGTGGGTTGAAGTCTCCATCAACATAGATGCACGATAGCACCACCTATCGGAACCACGACAAAAACATCCGTGTCTCCAATTGCGTTTGAATCCTCCAAACCCTTCCCTTTACATTCTTGCAAGTTGCATGCTTTACTTTCCGCTGCTCATATACTCTTTGCATGCTTCTAAAGTTGCTAAAATATGCCAAGAACTAAAATTGAGAAAAGGCTAGATTTTTATTTGGTCAAGTAGTCTAATCACCCCCCTCTAGACATACTTTCGATCCTACAAGTGGTATCAGAGCTTTGGTCTCCATTTGCTTTGATTTCCATAGCTTTTGGTGGTCATAGCCTTGGTTTCACAACCTAGGAGAGTATGGCGTCTAGCGAAGGAAATTATCACCGTAGAGGTCCTTACTTTGATGGTACTAATTTTGCTAGTTGGAAGCATAAGATGAAAATGCATATTCTTGGACATAACCCCGCCGTTTGAGCTATTGTGTGTATTGGCTTGCAAGGTGAATTCTTTGATGGGAGAGAACTGAACCGTGAAGCTAGCGCGGAAGATTTGAAGATGCTGCAATACAACGCTCAAGCTTGTGATATCCTCTTCAACGGATTGTGCCCTGAAGAATTCAAAAAAATCAGCCGTCTTGAGAATGCAAAGGAAATTTGGGATACTTTGATTGATATGCACGAAGGTATCGAATCCGTCAAGGAATCCAAGTTAGATGTGCTTCAAAGTCAGCTTGACAAGTTCAAAATGAAGGATGGTGAAGGTGTCGCTGAAATGTACTCTAGGCTTGCTCTTATCACAAATGAGATTGCCGGCTTAGGAAGTGAAGAGATGACCGACAAATTCATCATCAAGAAGATCCTAAGAGCTTTGGACGGAAAATATGATACCGTGTGCACATTGATCCAAATGATGCCCAATTACAAAGATCTCAAGCCAACGGAAGTCATTGGAAGAATTGTTGCTCATGAGATGTCACTCAAGGATAAGGAGGAACTTCACAACAAGTCAAGTGGTGCTTACAAAGCCTCATGTGAAGCCCCCACATCATCAAGTGAGAAACAAACCTTCAACTTTGAAGAATTGAGCCTAATGGTGAAGAACTTCAACAAATTCTACAAGAATAGAAGCAAAGAGAGAAGCTCCAAGTCAAGGTCCTACAATGACAAAAGATCTTCTAGTCGAGAGCGTAATTGCTACAATTGTGGAAGACCGGACACTATTCAAATGAGTGTCGTCCCCTACAAAAGAAGAGAAGATTCTCCAAAAGAAGAAGTAGAAGAGAAGAAACAACATCAAGAGAGAGAAGGAGTAGGGATGATCGTTATGAACGAAGACCCTCACGGAGAAGCAAGGATTCGAAAAGAAAGGACAAGTCATCAAGGAGCTACACAAAACAAAGACATCAAGCTCATGTTGGTGAATGGGTATTCGGCTCCGACTCCGACAATCACTCCGAGAGAAGCTATCACTCCGACTCCGAATATACTCAAGATGAAGGTGTTGCCGGTCTAGCACTTGTGTCAACCAACTCCTACGACATATTTGATTCACCAAATGAAGGACTTGGAAGATGCTTCATGGCTAAAGGCCCAAAGGTATCACACCCAGTATGTTGATTTCAATAGTGATGAAGATGACTTGCTAGGTGATGATGATTTACTTGTTGACAACTCTAGTGATGAATACTATGATGAAACGTCAATTAATCATGATAATCAAGATAAAACGAATGACAATGACAAGGAGAAGATTGAGTCTCTAACTAAAGAACTAAACACTCTTAAGTTAGCTCATGAAACTATCTTAGGAGATCATCAAGAACTTTTAAGGACTCATGAGAAATTACGTTTTGAAAAGCTCAACCTTGAGCAAGAGCATGGGTTCTTAAAGGCAATCAATGATGATCTTCGCAAGAAAAGTTCTTCTTACATTGCCAAGCGTTTACTCTTATCCACTTACATGCCTCAAGTCAAGTCTAGTAACAAGAACAAGAAAGATTCTTCCTCTAGTAGTAACAATAGTCATGCTAAATCCAATGTTGTTGCTTCTAGTAGTTCTCTTGATTCCACTAATGATTCTCTTAGCCAAGTTACACTTGAGCAAGAAAATAGCTTATTGAAGGGAATTACAGAGAAAAGTGTCTACAAGAGCCTTGCCGGGAGTAAGCAATTCAAGGAAATTGTACGCAAGCAAGGAAGCCACCGGAAGAACCAAGGTGTTGGTTTTGAACGGAAGTTCAATGCCAATGGAGTTGAGTGGGAAGAAGATCAATACCCCAAGACGAAGTTTGTTCCTCAACAGGAGAAGTATGATCCTACTTCTTTCAAAGGGACACAAGCTCAAGATGATCTTCCACCACAAGACCACAAGCAAAAAGGCAAGGACAAGCTTCAAGAGGAGATTGATGCATTTGAAGAAGCTCCTAAGGCCTTGGTCAAGTGGGTTCCCAAGACTACATCAAGTTCTACTTCATCAAGTACGACTACAACTCCAAGGATTCCCATCAAGATGATGTGGATCCCGAAGAAGAAGAAATAGAGAGTTCTTGAGGGTGACTCCGCCAAGATATTTCACTCATATCATTTTGACAAGAACAAGTGCAATCAACTTCCATATCTTGCACTAGTTCAAGGAGTCACAAACCCTCTTGTTGGTAAGACAAGGGACAAGGTAGCCTAATGCCTTCATAGACATCATCTTGTGTGTGCATCATTCTATGTCTATGGATATCCTTGTTTGTTCCTTGTGGGACTAACCCGTGCAGGTATTGAAAGTGCAACTCACTCCAAAGGATTTCTCCAAATGATCTACATCAACATTGAGCACCCACATCTTCAACAGCTACATGAAGTCATCGTCGACAAAACCCAAGGTTAGTTCATCCCTCTAAGGGGGGATCTCACATCTAGGGGAGCTTTACTCTAAGAATTGAGCTAAAGAACCTCTAATGGTGTGAACACAACAACGCTTTATGTAAAAGTGGTAACCCCACTTGTGCTTAAACGATGAGTATGACCTATGATCAAATGTTCTCATTTGACTCCTAAGTCAATGTACTCATATATAGATGACCTAGTCATCGCCAATTGCTTGATAGATGCTAGAATTGGTTGTACATGCTTTGCCACATATTTCATTTGCCATTTTATTGTGTGAGCATGTTGGTTGCATAATTTACTCATTCGAGGACATCCACTTGTTGTTTTGATTGTTTGGATTCCTTTTCTTTTGCCAAGTGGGTGGACAAGAATGCCTAAGAACCTTCTCTAGCTATCTATGCTTTTCTTGTCTCAAACTCTATTCATGCTACATCACAAAATTTGATCAAGTCAGATTTGAACCACTCTGTGTGAGGAGCACTCGGAGTCCCCGATTCATCATAGACTTAAACTTCCAAAACTTCTTTGTGGGTTTCGGTCTGACCGATTCTTCCATTTCGGTCATACCGAGATCACTAAGTCGATCTAGGTTTTCAATCTTGGTGCAACCGATTTGAACTTTTCGGTCACACCGAGTTCTTTGTAACAGCTTGCGATTATGCATCTCGGTGCTACCGAGTTGTTCCACTCGGTCACACCGAACTCGAGCTATATATATCCACGGGTCAAATTTTGGAAATTTCTCCGAACTCTTTCGCCACTCAGCCTGCTCTGCCTCCACAGGTCTCCGGATCGTCCTCCTAAATGCCACCGCCTCCTGCGCTGGTCTCCGCCGTCAGCAGGGAATCGTCTCCGCCGTTGCCGCCGTAGCAAGTCCATCGCTGAACTAGGGTATGGATTTGATCTTTGTGCTATTCCTAACTCCGAATCCCTAGCACATTGTTTTGCCATTAATCTTGCCATGATTGAGATCATCTTATCCACCGAAAACACTCCATAGATTAGATGTGAATTGAAAATTTAGGGTTAGGTAACCATCTCGGACCAACCGAGTTGTAGAACTCGGTACCACCGATTCGGCTAAGGCCATTGCACATGTAATTCTCGGCCTGTCCGAGAATTGCAAATCGGTGTGACTGAGTTCAGCACTTTGTGAAACCCTAGCAGTCTCGGTGCCACCAAACTGTGACTCGGTCTAACCGAGTTCACCAATTTAGGTTCCAAAAGCTGCTTCGGTATCACTAAGTTTACAAATCGGTAGATCCGAAATGCTTTCTGTGGAAAATTAAAACTAAGTTTTTGAGTCATTCTTTTGCAAAAACCTCTGTATTTTGTGATGCTCATCCACTCTACCTCATCTCTAAACTATTCACAGGGTCTGCTGTCAGAGTTTGCAATATGTCTGATCAGAGTGATAGTCAGAACAAGTCAGAGGAGCAGGTTCAGGTGAGTGAGGGCACTAGTCCCACTAGCGGCTATGATGTGGGTAGCAGGAGCACACCCAGCAACTTACCCAAGGCAGCCACCAGGGCCAGAAAGAAGAAAACTTCAGATTATGAGGATGAAGACTATGTGGCTGTTGAGGATGAGGCCACTTCCAAGAAGAAGGTGCTCAAGAAGGAGTATGGCGCAACTGCTGCCACTAAGCCTGGTATGAAGACCAAAGCACCTGCCAAAAGAATTCCCATGTCTAAAGCCAGAGCCACTACATCTGCACCAGCTATAACTTCTGTGCAACCAGCTCCAGCACCTACTCCTCCAGCACCATCTACATCGACTGATGCCTTCATTCTTGGAGTTCTGTCTACACCACCACCTGAAGACCAAGCCTGAGAGTCGATTTAGTGCTATGCATTTTCTATGAACTTTTTGGTAACTTGTTGCCAAAGGGGGAGAAAAATGTATAGATCATAGGCTTCGAGAGAGAGTGTTGCTTTTGTTCTCTCTTGTTTTGGTGGTTGAACTTTATTTGCTTGTTTGAGATACTTTATGCGTTTGTGAGATACTTGGATGATCATGTGTTTGATCATATGCTACCTTAATGCTTGTTGGATGACTTTATCCTTTTATCTCCCATATGATCATTCACTTTGCTTGGTGATGAGTGCATGTATTTATTTATTATCATTTTGAGCGCTCCACCAAGATGTATGTGACATGGAAGAGTAACCCATGATCCTAACTCATTGTGCATTTGCAGTCCAAAACAAATCTTAAACTATGCACAAATTTAGGGGAGCTCTTGCTTTTCACATACTTCTCAAAGCAACAATGTTTTTAACTCTTATTATCATTTGTCGAAGCTTTGATCTATATGTTGTCATCAATTACCAAAAAGGGGGAGATTGAAAGTGCAACTATCCCTATGTGGTTTTGGTAATTCCTAACAACATATAGCTCATTGAGCTAACACTATTTCAAGACTAATATTTCAGGAAAGCTCAATGATTGGCATGGCATGGATGAGAAAAGTGGACCCCTCAAAATGCTAAGGACAAAGGGATTGGCTCAAGCTCAAGACTCTACATTTTATATTTTAGTGATCCAAGATCACATTGAGTCTATAGGAAAAGCCAATACTATCAAGGAGGGATGAGGTGTTGCTTAATGGTTTACTTGCTCAAAATGCTTAGTGATATGCTCCAAAGCCCTCAACTACTTTCTCACATCCACATATGACCTAAACCAAAAATCAAACTCGGCCCCACCGATTCTTTCTATCCGGCACCACCGAGTTCAGATGTCATAGCCACTGCCACAAACCCTAGGCAAATCGGTCTCACCGATAGGGATCTCGGTCTCACCGAGATGGGATTGTAATCTCTCTGTTTCCCATCGTAACGTTTCGGTCCTACCGAGATGAGCGATCGGTCCCACCGAGATTGCAATGTAAACTCTCTGTTTCCCTTTTGTAACATTTCGGTCTCACCGAAATGAGCGAATCAGTCCCACCGAGTTTACCTGACCAACTCTCTGGTTAGCTTATTACCAAAATCGGTCTCACCGAGTTTGTGTAATCGGTCTCACCGAGATTACGTTATGCCCTAACCCTAACCATACCGGTCCTACCGAGTTGCATGTCAGTCCCACCGAAAATCCTAACGGTCACTAGATTTGCTGAATCGGTCCGACCGAGTTTTTCAATTCGGTCCCACCGAGATTGGCAAGTTGTGTGTAACAGTTAGATTTTGTGTGGAGGCTATATACCCCTCCACCTCCTCTTCATTCGTGGAGAGAGCCATCGAATGAACCTACACTTCCAATACACATTTTACGAGAGAGAACCACCTACACTTGTGTTGAGGCCAAGATATTCCACTCCTACCATATGAATCTTGATCTCTAGCCTTCCCCAAGTTGCTTTCCACTCAAATCTTCTTTCCACCAAATCCAAATCCTGTGAGAGAGAGTTGAGTGTTGGGGAGACTATCATTTGAAGCACAAGAGCAAGGAGTTCATCATCAACACACCATTTGTTACTTCTTGGAGAGTGGTGTCTCCTAGATTGGCTAGGTGTCACTTGGGAGCCTCCGACAAGATTGTGGAGTTGAACCAAGGAGTTTGTAAGGGCAAGGAGATCGCCTACTTCGTGAAGATCTACCGGTAGTTAGGCAAGTCCTTCGTGGGCGACAGCCATGGTGGGATAGACAAGGTTGCTTCTTCATGGACCCTTCATGGGTGGAGCCCTCCGTGGACTCGCGCAACTGTTACCCTTCGTGGGTTGAAGTCTCCATCAACGTGGATGTACGATAGCACCACCTATCGGAACCACGACAAAAACATCCATGTCTCCAATTGCGTTTGAATCCTCCAAACCCTTCCCTTTACATTCTTGCAAGTTGCATGCTTTACTTTCCGCTGCTCATATAATCTTTGCATGCTTGCTTGAATTGTGTTAAGATTGCTTGACTTGTTCTAAAGTTGCTAAAATCTGCCAAGAACTAAAATTGAGAAAAGGCTAGATTTTTATTTGGTCAAGTATTCTAATCACCCCCCCTCTAGACATACTTTCGATCCTACAGATTTCCTGTTGAATTAAAAACATATAGTAATAACTTCATAGTTAGCAATGCAGTTAAGTTTTAAAAGAATTTATGCAAAAGATGCACGAATGTCGTAATACTAAAAAAATCTTACCATGACATCTCCATGGATGTTACCGTAGTTCAACACGTGCACTAGTGGCACATATTGACCATAATGTGGAGGAGTCTTACAATAGATATTGTAATTCTCAAGATCAGTACAAAATGCGACCAGATGATTTTTCTCCTTATAAGTTAACTCAGAGCCATCGATGTAGTAGGCTCTGTCTACTATGTTCCGCACATTGTTTGAACAATCAAAATAAGCTATCAATGGAAATAAGCTGTCAACTATTTTGAAATGAACAAGATAAATTAGTTAATAACTATGTTTGAGAAACTCACATAGCGGTAGAATTGGAGGCGTATCAACAAGGACCCAAATGTCCATATTGTCTTGGTCGATGTCAGGATCACCAAGATCCATGGTGACAAGCATACCCTCATCAAAATCATACATCTTGCAAAATGCTTCCCAATTTTTGCAACCAAAATAGGTTACGCTCTCAGAATTATATAGATTTACTTCAAAATCCATATCATGATGGGTCCTTAGGTGAATTTTGTTTGTTTCCATACTTTCATGGTCTTCAAAACCCATCCTCTCCAAGACATAGCGTCTTGCATGGCATGGGATAAGCTAGTCGAATTGTAAAAGATGAAAATTACATGTTGAAATAGTTGAAGTCGTGCTTAATTACAAAAAAAAAAATAACACTTGTCATCGTTGCATACCGTTTCAACGTCGAAGGTCTCCTCCAGCTTAATGCTGAAGAGCCGACCTTCGTCCAGGTGAGGCTTGTCACGCAGACCTCGGTCGTCGTGGCACCAGTCGCACTCCCCCGGGAGACTTTCGTCGTCCAAGTACGACATTGCCTATGTTCATAATTCAAATATTAAACTTGTACAATTAAATATATGTACTAAAAAACCTAAATTAGATCATTATTATTCAACATGGGTTGACTATCGGTCTGTCGAGTCTTTTCTTGAAAACACTCAGCTCACGTGGTGTACATATTCGACCGTTGGTGATGGTAGCTCCTCCTTTCATCCCCGAGTGCATTACACCAAGTTGTCTAGCACACGTGAATGAAGGAGAAGCTACCCCCACGACAACAATCGGGATTCTTCGTCCTCTCATATATATATGGTGGAGACTCTTCCTCACTGATTCCTCTCTGACATTGCGACCGTCGGTGATGGTAGCTCCTCCTTTCATTCCCGAGTGCATTACACCAAATTGTCTAGCACACGGGAGCGTAGGAGAAGCTACCCCCACGACAACAGTCGGGATTCTTCGTCCTCTCATATATGGTGGAGACTCGACAGACTTAAAGTCAACCCAAAATATCGTTTCATTATCTTTCTAAAAAAGGACATATCGTCCTCTCATATATAGGACTCATATTGACATGGAGATTTGGCTGGTCTCACCTCGAGGTCGGAGGGGGGTCGGTGACGGGGACGACGGCGGGGATGATGGAGGGGCTCCTAGATTTCTGCAAAAACATAAACCCTATAAGCTATGAACTAATCAAATGCATACGCCTTGCATAGTGCTGTGCGATTTTAGCATTAAAAGTAGGAGTACTTTTCCAATTTGAGCATTCAATAAGCAAAACCAAAACGTAAAATAAAGTAGTATTCAAATTAGCATGCATTCAATTATCAGCAAAACTACATCATCTCTTGCGTCCGTACATCGTCGAATATTATCACTAATACACCTTGAATACTATCATACGTATAGCATTGCTAATATAGCTAGAACCGTAGCGCCCGGCAATGTATCGGCGAGGCGGTGGACACCAAAGAGAAGGAACCATCACAGGATCATAGCTCCAGTGAGATCCCTGAAGAACCTGCCAGGTATTGTCGGACCTGCCCTCCAACGCAACCATGTAGCGACGGACGTGCTCGTCCTCCTCGCTGACACGATGACGTACCACCTCCGCGGTGTCCGGAAGCCACGACACCGTCACTGGCCCACGCGACCACCACCAAACAAGGATCGGGTCAATGAAGGCTGGCTCCTCACCAACCTCCGCCCCCCGGAAGGTAGCACCTCCCAATACTAGCCCGGCGGAGCCCAGTCCCGGACATGGCCCCTCTGATCAAGCCGGCCTCCTCTGCCGAGTCGACGACGAGGATGCGGGATAGGCATCGTCGATGTTGATGCGGGAATAATTGCTCGAACTAAAAAAATAAACTAGTTCTATTAATTTTCTTGCTAAAAATAAACTACTTCTATATATAGTAAAATAAAGTAGTTTTCTTAAATCAACTAGTTCAACTACTACTAAGCACTTAATTACTATAAATAAAATAAAGTAGTACTTACTAAAAATAAACTACTTCTATATATAGTAAAATAAAGTAGTTTATTTAAATCAACTAGTTCAACTACTAAGCACTTACTATAAATAAAATAAAGTAGTGCTTACTAAAAATAAACTACTTCTATATATAGTAAAATAAAGTAGTTTTTGAAGGAAATATGCCCTAGAGGCAATAATAAAGTTATTATTTATTTCCTCATATCATGATAAATGTTTATTATTCATGCTAGAATTTTATTAACCGGAAACATAATACTTGTGTGAATACATAGACAAACATAGTGTCACTAGTATGCCTCTACTTGACTAGCTCGTTAATCGAAGATGGTTAAGTTTCCTAGCCATGGACATGAGTTGTCATTTGATTAACGGGATCACATCATTAGGAGAATGATGTGATTGACTTGACCCATTCAGTTAGCTTAGCACTTGATCGTTTAGTATGTTGCTATTGCTTTCTTCATGACTTATACATGTTCCTATGACTATGAGATTATGCAACTCCCGTTTACCGGAGGAACACTTTGTGTGCTACCAAACGTCACAACGTAACTGGGTGATTATAAAGGTGTTCTATAGGTGTCTCCGAAGGTACTTGTTGGGTTGGCGTATTTCGAGATTAGGATTTGTCACTCCGATTGTCGGAGAGGTATCTCTGGGCCCTCTCGGTAATGCACATCACTATAAGCCTTGCAAGCATTATGACTAATGACTTAGTTGTGAGATGATGTATTACGGAATGAGTAAAGAGACTTGCCGGTAACGAGATTGAACTGGGTATTGAGATACCGACGATCGAATCTCGGGCAAGTAACATACCGATGACAAAGGGAACAACGTATGTTGTTATGCTGTTTGACCGATAAAGATCTTCGTAGAATATGTAGGAGCCAATATGAGCATCCAGGTTCCGCTATTGGTTATTGACCGGAGACGTGTCTCGGTCATGTCTACATAGTTCTCGAACCCATAGGGTCCGCACGCTTAAAGTTAGATGACGATCAGTATTATGAGTTTTGTGTTTTGATGTACCGAAGGTAGTTCGGAGTCCCAGATATGATCACGGACATGACGAGGAGTCTCGAAATGGTCGAGACATAAAGATTGATATATTGGAAGCCTATATTTGGATATCGGAAGTGTTCGGGTGAAATCGGGATTTTACCGGAATACTGGGGGTTACCGGAACCCCCCCGGGGAAGTAATGGGCCTATTGGGCCTTAGTGGAGAAGAGAGAGGGCAGCCAGGAGGTGGCGCACAGCCCACTTGCCCCAGTCCGAATTGGACAAGGGAAGGGGGCGGCGGCCCCCCTCTCCTTCCTTCTCTCCACCTCCTCCTCCCCCCTTCTCCTACTCCTACTAGGAAAGCCTTGGCACGCTCTCCCTGGCCGGCCGCCTCTCCCCCTTGCTCCTTTATATACGGGGGCAGGGGGCACCTCTAGACACAACAATTTATCTCTTGATCTCTTAGCCGTGTGCGGTGCCCCCATCGACCATATTCCACCTCGATAATATCGTAGCGGTGCTTAGGCGAAGCCCTGCATCGGTAGCATCATCATCACCGTCACCACGCCGTCTTGCTGACGGAACTCTCCCTCAAAGCTCGGCTGGATCGGAGTTCGAGGGACGTCATCGAGTTGAACGTGTGCTGAACTCGAAGGTGCCATGCGTTCGGTACTCGGATCGGTCGGATCATGAAGACGTACGACTACATAAACCGCGTTGCGCTAACGCTTCCGCTTTCGATCTATGAGGGTACGTGGACACACTCTCCCCTCTCATTGCTATGCATCACCATGATCCTGTGTGCGCGTAGGAATATTTTTGAAATTACTACGTTCCCCAACATTGGTATCAGAGCCAGGTTTTATGCGTAGAGGTTTATGCACGAGTAGAACACAAGTGAGTTATGGGCGATACAAGTCATATTGCTTACCAGCATGTCATACTTTGGTTCGGCGGTATTGTTGGATGAAGCGGCCCCGACCGACATTACGCGTCTGATTCTGTGAGACTGGTTCTACCGGCGTGCTTTGCACCACAGTGGCTGGCGGGTGTCAGTTTCTCCAACTTTAGTTGAACCGAGTGTGGCTACGCCCGATCCTTGAGAAGGTTAAAACAACACTAACTTGATGAACTATCGTTGTGGTTTTGATGCGTAGGTAAGAACGGTTGTTGATCAGCCCGTAGCAGCCTCGTAAAACTTGCAACAACAAAGTAGAGGACGTCTAACTTGTTTTTGCAGGGCATGTTGTGATGTGATATGGTCAAGGCATGATGCTATATTTTATTGTATGAGATGATCATGTTTAGTAATCGAGTTATCGGCAACTAGCAGGAGCCATATGGTTGTCGCTTTGTTGTATGCAATGCAATCGCCCTGTAATGCTTTACTTTATCACTAAGCGGTAACGATAGTCGTAGAAGCAATAGTTGGCGAGACGACAACGATGCTACGATGGAGATCAAGGTGTCGCGCCGGTGACGATGGTGATCATGAAGGTGCTTTGGAGATGGAGATCACAAGCACAAGATGATGATGTCCATACCATATCACTTATATTGATTGCATGTGATGTTTATCCTTTATGCATCTTATTTTGCTTTGATTGACGGTAGCATTATAAGATGATCTCTCACTAAATTTCAAGATAAAAGTCTTCTCCCTGAGTATGCACCATTGCCAAAGTTAAATGCGTGCCGAGACACCACGTGATGATCGGGTGTGATAAGCTCTACGTCCATCTACAACGGGTGCAAGCCAGTTTTGCACACGCAGAATACTCAGGTTAAACTTGACGAGCCTAGCATATGCAGATATGGCCTCGGAACACTAAGACCAAAAGGATGAGCTTGAATCATATAGTAGATATGATCAACATAATGATGTTCACCATTGAAAACTACTCCATCTCACGTGATGATCAGACATGGTTTAGTTGATTTGGATCACGTGATCACTTAGATGATTAGAGGGATGTCTATCTAAGTGGGAGTTCTTAAGTAATATGATTAAATGAACTTAAATTTATCATGAACTTAGTACCTGATAGTATTTTGCTTGTCTATGTTGATTATAGATAGATGGCCCGTGCTGTTGTTCCATTGAATTTTAATGCGTTCCTTGAGAAAGCAAAGTTGAAAGATGATGGTAGCAATTACACGGACTGGGTCCAGAACTTGAGGATTATCCTCATTGCTGCACAGAAAAATTACGTCCTGGAAGCACCGCTGGGTGCCGAACTGCTTGCGAATCTGGTAGCGACATTAATAACGTATGGCAGAGGAAAGCTGATGACTACTCGATAGTTCAGTGTGCCATGCTTTACGGCTTAGAACCGGGGCTTCAACGACGTTTTGAACGTCATGGAGCATATGAGATGTTCTAAGAGTTGAAGTTAATATTTCAAGCAAATGCCTGGGTTGAGAGATATGAAGTCTCCAATAAGTTCTACAGTTGCAAGATGGAGGAGAATAGTTCTGCCAGTGAACATATACTCAAAATGTCTAGGTATAACAATCACTTGATTCAACTGGGAGTTAATCTTCCGGATGATAGTGTCATTGATGTAATTCTTCAATAAGCGCCACCAAGCTACAAGAGCTTCGTGATGAACTATAATATGTAAGGGATGGATAAGACAATTCCGAGCTCTTCGCAATGCTAAAGGCTGCGGAGGTAGAAATCAAAAAGGAGCATCAAGTGTTGATGGTCAACAAGACCACCAGTTTCAAGAAAAGGGCAAAGGGAAGAAGAAGGGAACTTCAAGAAGAACAACAAACATGTTGCTGCTCAAGAGAAGAAACCCAAGTCTGGACCTAAGCACGAGGCCGAGTGCTTCTCTGCAAGCGGTGGACCTTTGGAAGCGGAACTGCCCCAAGTATTTGGCGGATAAGAAGGATGGCAAGGTGAACAAAGGTATATGTGATATACATGTTATTGATGTGTACCTTACTAGAGCTCGCATGAGCACTGGGTATTTGATCTTTGGTTACATTGCTAATATGTGCAACTTCGAAGCAGGACTACGGATTAGCGAAGACTGGCTAAGGGCGAGGTGACGATCTTGCGCGTGGGAAATGGTTCCAAAGATGATGTGATCGCTGTCGGCGCTACCTCTACATCTACCTTCGGGATTAGTTTTAGACCTGAATAATTGTTATTTGGTGCCCCATTGAGCATGAACATTATATCTGGATCTTGTTTGATGCGAGACGGTTATTCATTTAAATCTGAGAATAATGGTTGTTCTATTTATATGAGTAATATCTTTTATGGTCATGCACCCTTGAAGAGTGGTCTATTTTTGTTGAATCTCGAAAGTAGTGATACACATATTCATAATGTTGAAGCCAAAAGTAGTGCAACTTATTTGTGGAACTGCTGTTTGGGTCATATTGGTGTAAAGCGCATGAAGAAACTCCATACTGATGGACTTTTGGAATCACTTGATTATGAATCACTTGGTACTGGCAAACCATGCCTCATGTTCAAGATGACTAAAACGCCGTTCTCCGGAACTATGGAGCGAGCAACTGATTTGTTGGAGATAATACATACTGATGTATGTGGTCCAATGAATGTTGAGGCTCGCGGCGGGTATCGTTATTTTCTCAACTTCACAGATGATTTGAGCAGATATGGGTATATCTATTTAATGAAACATAAGTCTGAAACATTTGAAAAGTTCAAAGAATTTTAGAGTGAAGTGGAAAATCATCGTAACAAGAAAATAAAGTTTCTACGATCTGATCATGGAGGAGAATATTTGAGTTACGAGTTTGGTCTACATTTGAAACAATGTGGAATAGTTTTGCAACTCTTGCCACCCGGAACACCACAGTGTAATGGTGTGTCCGAACGTCGTAATCGTACTTTTCTAGATATGGTGTGATCTATGATGTCTCTTACCAATTTACCGCTATCGTTTTGGGGTTATGCTTTAGAGACGGCTGCATTCACGTTAAATAGGGCACCATCAAAATCCGTTGAGACGATGCCTTATGAACTATGGTTTGGCAAGAAACCAAAGTTGTCGTTTCTTAAAGTTTGGGGCTGCGATGCTTATGTGAAAAGCTTCAACCTGATAAGCTCGAACCCAAATCAAATGTGTCTTCATAGGATACCCAAAGGAAACTGTTGGGTACACCTTCTATCACAGATCCGAAGGCAAGACATTCGTTGCCAAGAATGGATCCTTTCTAGAGAAGGAGTTTCTCTCGAAAGAAGTGAGTGAGAGGAAAGTTGAACTTGATGAGGTAACTGTACCTGCTCCCTTATTGGAAAGTAGTTCATCACAGAAACCGGTTCTTGTGACACCTACACCAATTAGTGAGGAAGCTAATGATATCGATCATGAAACTTCAGATCAAGTTACTACTGAACCTCGTAGGCCAACCAGAGTAAGATCCGCACCAGAGTGGTACGGTAATCCTTTTCTGGAGGTCATGTTACTTGACCAAGGTGAACCTACAAACTATGAAGAAGCGATGGTGAGCCCAGATTCCGCAAAATGGCTTGAGGCCATGAAATCTGAGATGGGATCCATGTATGAGAACAAAGTATGGACTTTGGTTGACTTGCCCGATGATCGGCAAGCCATTGAGAATAAATGGATCTTGAAGAAGAAGACTAACGCTGACGGTAATGTTACTGTCTATGAAGTTCGACTTGTTGCAAATGGTTTTCCACAAGTTCAAGGGATTGACTAAGATGAGACTTTCTCACCCGTAGCGATGCTTAAGTCTGTCTGAATCATGTTAGCAATTGCTGCATTTTATAAAATTTGGCAAATGGAAGTCAAAACTGCATTCCTGAATGGATTTCTGGAAGAAGAGTTGTATATGATGCAACCAGAAGGTTTTGTCGATCCAAAGGGAGCTAACAAAGTGTGCAAGCTCCAGCGATCCATTTATGGACTGGTGCAAGCCTCTCGGAGTTGGAATACACGTTTTGATAGTGTGATTAAAGCATATGGTTTTACACAGACTTTTGGAGAAGCCTGTATTTACAAGAAAGTGAGTGGGAGCTCTGTAGCATTTCTGATTATATGTGGATGACATATTGCTGATTGGAAATGATATAGAATTTCTGGATAGCATAAAAGGATACTTGAATAAAAGTTTTTCAATGAAAGACCCCGATGAAGCTGCTTACATATTAGGCATCAAGATCTATAGTGATAGATCAAGGCGGCTTGATAGGACTTTCACAAAGCACATACCTTGACAAAGTTTTGAAAAGTTCAAAATGGATCAAGCAAAGAAATGGTTCTTGCACGTGTTACAAGGTGTGAAGTTGAGTCGGACTCAATGCACGACCACCGCAGAAGATAGAGAGAAAATGAAAGATGTTCCCTATGCTTCAGCCATAGGCTCCATCATGTATGCAATGTTGTGTACCAGACCTGATGTGTGTCTTGCTATTAGCCTAGCGAGGAGGTACCAAAGTAATCCAGACTGGATCATCGGACAGCGTGATCAAGAACATCCTGAAATACCTGAAAAGGACTAAGGATATGTTTCTCGTTTATGGAGGTGACAAAGAGCTAGTCATAAATGGTTACATCGATGCAAGCTTTGACACTGATCCAGACGATTCTAAATCGCAAACCAGATACGTGTTTACATTGAACGGTGGAGCTGTCAGTTGGTGCAGTTCTAAAAAAAGCGTCGTGGCGGGATCTACGTGTGAAGCAGAGCACATAGCTGCTCCGGAAGCAGCAAATGAAGGAGTCTGGATGAAGGAGTTCATATCCGATCTAGGTGTCATACCTAGTGCATCGGGTCCAATGAAAATCTTTTGTGACAATACTGGTGCAATTGCCTTGGCAAAGGAATCCAGATTTCACAAGAAAACCAAGCACATCAAGAGACGCTTCAATTCCACCCGGGACCAAGTCCAGGTGGGAGACATAGAGATTTTCAAGATACATACGGATCTGAATGTCGCAGACCCGTTGACTAAGCCTCTTCCACGAGCAAAACATGATCAACACCAAAACTCCATGGGTGTTAGAATCATTACTGTGTAATCTAGATTATTGACTCTAGTGCAAGTGGGAGACTGAAAGAAATATGCCCTAGACGCAATAATAAAGTTATTATTTATTTCCTCATATCTTGATAAATGTTTATTATTCATGCTAGAATTGTATTAACCGGAAACATAATACATGTGTGAATACATAGACAAACATAGTGTCACTAGTATGCCTCTACTTTACTAGCTCGTTAATCGAAGATGGTTAAGATTCGTAGCCATGGACATGAGTTGTCATTTGATTAACGGGATCACATCATTAGTAGAATGATGTGATTGACTTGACCCATTCCATTAGCTTAGCACTTGATCGTTTAGTATGTTGCTATTGCTTTCTTCATGACTTATACATGTTCCTATGACTATGATATTATGAAACTACCGTTTACGGAGGAACACTTTGTGTGCTACCAAACGTCACAACGTAACTGGGTGATTATAAAGGTGTTCTACAGGTGTCTCCGAAGGTACTTGTTGGGTTGGCGTATTTCGAGATTAGGATTTGTCACTCCGATTGTTGGAGAAGTATCTCTCGGCCCTCTCGGTAATGCACATCACTATAAGCCTTGCAACCATTGTGACTAATGAGTTAGTTGCGAGATGATGTATTACGGAACGAGTAAAGAGACTTGCCGGTAACGAGATTGAACTAGGCATTGAGATGCCGACGATCGAATCTCGGGCAAGTAACATACCGATGAGAAAGGGAACAACGTATGTTGTTATGCGGTTTGACCGATAAAGATCTTCATAGAATATGTAGGAGCCAATATGAGCATCCAGGTTCCGCTATTGGTTATTGACCGGAGACGTGTCTCGATCATGTCTACATAGTTCTCGAACCCGTAGGGTCCGCACGCTTAAAGTTAGATGACGATCGGTATTATGAGTTTTGTGTTTTGATGTACCGAAGGTAGTTCGGAGTCCCGGATATGATCACAGACCTGACGAGGAGCCTCGAAATGGTCGAGACATAAAGATTGATATATTGGAAGCCTATATTTGGTTAGCCGAAGTGTTCCGGGTGAAATCGGATTTCTTAGAAGTACCGGGGTTACCGAACCCCCGGAAGTAATGGGCCTATTGGGCCTTAGTGGAGAAGAGAGAGGGCAGCCAGGAGGTGGCGCGCGGCCCCCTTGCCCCAGTCCGAATTGGACAGGGGATGGGGGCGGCGGCCCCCCTCTCCTTCCTTCTCTCCACCTCCTCCTTCCCCCCTTATCCAACTCCTACTAGGAAAGGAGGAGTCATACTCCTGGTGGGAGTAGGACTCGCCCCTTGGCGCGCCCTCCCTGGCCGGCCGCCTCTCCCCCCTTGCTCCTTTATATACGGGGGCAGGGGGGTACCTCTGGACACAAAAATTGATCTCTTGATCTCTGAGCCGTGTGCGGTGCCCCCCTCCACCATATTCCACCTCGATAATATCAAAGCGGTGCTTAGGCGAAGCCCTGCGTTGGTAGCATCATCATCATCATCACCACGCCGTCATGCTAATGGAACTCTCCCTCAAAGATCAGCTGGATCCGAGTTGGAGGGACATCATCGAGCTGAACGTGTGCTGAACTCGGAGGTGCCGTACGTTCGGTACTCGGATCGGTTGGATCGTGAAGACGTACGACTACATCAACCACGTTGTGCTAACGCATCCGCTTTCGGTCTACGAGGGTACGTGGACACACTCTCCCCTCTCATTGCTATGCATCACCATGATCCTGTGTGCGCGTAGGATTTTTTTTGAAATTACTACGTTCCCAACAGGTTTATTTAATCAACTAGTTCAACTACTTATTAAGCACTTACTATAAATAAAGTAGTTCTATTAAATCAACTAGTTCAACTACTAATTAAGCACTTATTATAAATAAACTAGATTAACTAGTTCTATTATTTATTGACCCCCCCTCATGTCGAAGTTATCGGGGAGGGGGTATATCGAGAACGACATACCCGATAAAAATTAAGAAGAGGAAGAAGAAGGAAAAAAGAGGATAAGAAGAAAGGAATAGAGGAGAAGATCGAAGAAAAAAAAAGAAGAAAAAAAGAGGAGAAGACGACACGAATAGAGGAGAAGAATAAAAAATAGAATATTTTCTATTTTTTGTTCTTCTCCTCTTTCCTTTCTTCTTCTCCTCTTTTTTCTTCTTCTTTTTTCCTCTTCTTATTTATTTCTCCTCTTTTTTCCTCTTCTTCCTCACCTCTTCTTCTCCTTCTTCTTCTCTTTCTCCCTCTCCTTCTTTTTCTTCTTCTTCTTCCTTCTTTCCTTCTTCATCTTTTCTTCCTTTTCCTTATTTTACTTTTTCCTCTACACTAACCTAAAATGTACTAACCTAAAATCGATATCTACTAACAACCTAAATAAAAAATTAATACATATATGAAAAAACATATATAAACAAAAAAATGCTATGAACATTATATTCATACATACATAGCCACATCCATTCATCATATAGCTACCACATACATATATACATTATATATATGAAAAAATGCAATGAACAAAAAAATAATACACATTATATGAAAAAAACACTGAGCAGAGCCGTGGCGGCGGCGGCTCACATCGGGGGCGGCCGGCGAGGGCGACAGCGGGGGCGGAGGAGGGCAACGGCGTGGGTAGCGGAGGGCGACGGGCGACGGCGCAAGGGGCCGGAGGGCGACGGCGACGGCTCGGCGGCGGCGGAGGGCGACAGCGACGGCGGCGGGGGGCGGAGGGCGACGGCTGATACGTCTCCGTCGTATCTATAAATTTTGATTGTTCCATGCCAATATTATACAACTTTCATATACTTTTGGCAACTTTTTATACTATTTTTGGGACTAATATATTGATCCAGTGCCCAGTGCCAGTTCCTGTTTGTTGCATGTTTTATGTTTCACAAAAACCCCATATCAAACGGAGTCCAAACGGGATAAAAATGGACGGAGAATATTTTTGGAATATTTGGAGAATATGGGAAGAAGAATCAACGCGAGACGGTGCCCGAGTTGGCCCAGGCAGGCGCGCTTCGACCTTCCAGGCCACCCGTAAGGCGGTTGCTGCTCTTCTTTGGCCGCAAGAAAGCTAATTTTCGGAAAAAAATCTCAGCGAAGGTTTCAATCAAATCGGAGTTACGGATCTCCATATATATATATATACGAAATGGTGAAAGGGCAGAAAATGAGAGCCCATAAAGAGAGAGAGACAGAGAGACAGATCCAATCTCGGAGGGGCTCTCGCCCCTCCCACGCCATGGAGACCATGGACCAGAGGGGAAACCCTTCTCCCATCTAGGAGAAGGTCAAGGAAGAAGAAGAAGGAGGGGGGCTCTCTCCCCCTCGCCTCCGGTGGCGCCGGAACGCTACCGGGGGCCATCATCATCACCGCGATCTACACCAACACCTCCGCCATCTTCACCAACATCTCCATCACCTTCCCCCCTCTATCTACAGCGGTCCACTCTCCAGCAACCCGCTGTACCCTCTACTAGAACATGGTGCTTTATGCTTCATATTATTATCCAATGATGTGTTGCCATCCTATGATGTCCGAGTAGATTTTCGTTGTCCCTATCGGTGGTTGATGAATTGCTATGATTGATTTAATTTGCTTGCGGTTATGTTGCTGTCCTTTGGTGCCCATCATATGAGCGCACGCGTGGATCACACCATAGGGTTAGTTGTATGTTGATAGGACTATGTATTGGAGGGCAAGAGTGACAGAAGCTTCAACCTAGCATAGAAATTGATGCATACAGGATTGAAGGGGGACCAATATATCTTAATGCTATGGTTGGGTTTTACCTTGTCGGTGTCAAAACTGGCGGATCTAGGGTAGGGGGTCCCGAACTGTGCGTCTAGGCGGATGGTAACAGGAGACAAGGGACACGATGTTTTTACCCAGGTTCGGGCCCTCTCGATGGAGGTAAAACCCTACTCTGCTTGATTAATATTGATGATATGGGTAGTACAAGAGTAGATCTACCACGAGATCGGAGAGGCTAAACCCTAGAAGCTAGCCTATGGTATGATTGTTCTTCGTCCCTACGGACTAAAACCCTCCGGTTTATATAGACACCGAAGAGGTTAGGGTTACATAGAGTCGGTTACAATGGTAGGAGATCTACATATCCGTGTCGCCAAGATTGCCTTCCACGCCAAGGAAAGTCCCATTCGGACACGGGACGAAGTCTTCAATCTTGTATCTTCATAGTCCAGAGTCCGCCAAAGATGATATTTCGCTATCCGGACACCCCCTAATCCAGAACTCCCTCAGTAGCCCCTGAACCAGGCTTCAATGACGACGAGTCCGGCGCGCATATTGTCTTCGGCATTGCAAGGCGGGTTCCTCCTCCGAATTCTTCATAGAAGATTTTGAACACAAGGATAGTGTCTGGCTCTGCAAAACAAGTTCCACATACCACCGTAGAGAGAATAATCTTTACACAGATCTGCTGACGTATTCCGCGGCGTGACATCACACCACGGCCAGGCCTTTATTCGAATCGTTTTTACTGTCCCACCTCATCGCGTTTAGCGAGGCGGTTTCCTCGGCACGTCTTATCAAAGCGGAGATCGTGCCCCATTATTCCGGGATTCTCATCAATACGGGCGTGGGTAACTTGATGCGTGCCCGTTGTACGCCTCCTCTATCGAAGGCGAGTCCCGAACGGTCACGGGGAGGGCTCTTGGTATTCAACCTCTTTATAACGAGACCAAGGCCCGCTCCTTTCTTTCAATCTCAATCGAATCCGCCCCTCGCCTCGAGTTCCAACACCCAAAGCTCCAGATTCAGGCGCTTCGGACCTTCGACGATGTCCGGCTCCGACCTGCACGGCCGGTGGATGCCTTCCTCCGTCACGGAAGAGGACGTGCTAAAGCTGAGAGACGCCATGTATCTAACTGGCAAAATTTCGCATAGGCTGCCTGCCCAAGGGCAGGTTATTCCCACTCCCGAGCCTGGTGAGAGCGTGGTGTTCGTGTCTCACTTCCTTCGGGGTTTAGGCTTCCCGACGGACCCCTTCGTGAGGGGCTCATGTTTTATTATGGGCTGGAATTCCATGACTTGGATCCGGAGTCCATCCTCCACATCTCATCGTTCATTGTCGTATGCGAAGCCTTCCTCCGCATTACCCCTCACTTCGGGTTGTGGCTTAATACCTTCAAAGTGGAGCCGAAGATGATCAAGGGGCAGCAGGCAGAGTGCAGAGGGGCTGTTATAAGCAAGAATGTTGACGCTCCATGGCCCGAGGGCTCTTTTCAAGAGGAGCTCAGTTTATGGCAACAGGAGTGGTTTTATATTACCGCTCCTAGGGGCACCAAATGGGTGGCGCCACCTGCCTTCCACTCGGGTCCTCCACAGCGGCTGGTGTCATGGGTCAATAAAGGGCTTGACTGGGGGCCGTCCAAGGACGTACCTCTGTTGCAGGGCCGTATTCAAGACCTCCGAGAGAGAGAGAGAGATCAATCTGGTCGTAGTAGCGCAGGTCATGCTGATTTGGCACCTTCAGCCCTGCAAACGTCGCCCCCTCCGCCTGTGGGAATTTAATCCGGAGGGACCACGAGCTCTCCAACATTTTATGGGCGCGACGCCCGTGGAGATGTATAAACTATTCTTTGGATCACAAGAGATGTGTCCGGACTTGACCGAGGACGCAGGTCTGAGCTGCAATCGCCCAGATACTCAAGTAAGTAGTCCTGTACCCGGACACGCTATCCGTACATTTATCATAAACTTGCCCTTTAAAGAGTTGTCCCTTGAACAGGAGTGGATAAGCGAAGCAAAAGCGATAAGGTGTCCGCCCTCCACGAGACCACGCGGATCCTGTGTTAACCAAGATCTTTGGAGGCTGCGCCTTTGGAAGAAGGCGAAGGGGGGAACAGGGAAGCTACTGCCTCCGCGAAGGAGGCTATCAAGAAAGGGGGGATCGAGAATCCCTCCCTCCAGGGGGAGAAGAGGACCGCTTCTGAAGATCCGGAGGCCAAGGCCTCAAAGCAGGGGAAGAAATCTTTGCCAGAGGGTCCTCCGCCGGGAGACGCCCCAGCCGCACTATTTCCCCAAGGGGATCAGCCCTCCAGCGGGCCATAAGTAGAGAGGGGAGTTTTGTAATAAGGGACATCCCTGTTTTTATTTCTGAAGATAACCGAGATTTTACCTTGTAGTTCGGATCTCAGCCCTTCTCAGCAGAGCTCATCTTCGGGGGATCTTCGTCCGGAGATGATGGAGAGCGAAACGCCTCCACCTGTCGTACCGTCATGCGAGGTGGGCGACCCTAATGTGTCGTCGCGGAGGGTTTCCCCGAGTCCGGCGGGGCCGGAAGGTCGTCGTATGTCCCCTCAAAGCCCTCTGCGTCCGGATTTCGAAAAAGGCCATCGGATGAATCTGGCGCCAACTGGTGTGCGGTCGGGGGAGCTGAAGGATCGGCTGGGGCGAGAGTCTATCTCAGAAGATCACCGTGCGTTAATGGGTACGGTGATTGAAAGGATTTCATCCGCTGAGAGCGGATTGCATGAAGCCATCAGAAGTTTACTGACGAGGTTTGAGGTACGCAAAAATGATGTATCTTCTGACAGTTTTGCATATAGAATGCGCCCTGTATAGATAGTAGCCCCTGAGACTCGGTACGTTGTCAAAAGTGACAGCGCGCCGAGGATCATAATCTCAGTTATAGTATGTCTCGTTTCCTATGTAGGTGGCGGAGCGTCCGGTGGCCAATGGGATCGATGAATTTGCCGAATCAAGCGGCAACTTGATGTGGCGGATGCGACATCGCTGGTCAATAAGCGGCTTGACGAGTCACAAGGTATGCAACTTCTCTGCGGACACACGGTAAGGGAGCTTGACGCCCATGCCTTACAACATGTATGCTTAATGCAGATGGTGCCGCTGCTATGGAGAACCTTCGGGCGGAGCTCGCCCGAGCCAAGGAGCAAGCCAGAAAAAGTGACGCGGCTGCCTTAAAGGCGGCCGAAGAGCTAAAAGCCGAACAGGCTGCTCACTGCCGAAGCAGGAAGGAAATGGCTGAGATGGCCGTGAAGTTGAAGAATGCTACCAACCGCTGCGAGTTTCTTGAAAAAGAAGGTCGAGCGGAGCAAGAGGTAATGAAAAAGGCCACCACCGAGGCCAAGGATGCTCGCTCCGCGATGAGAGCTATAAAGGAGGAGCTACGTCAAGCCGGGGATATCGCGGCTGGAAAGCCCTTTCTGCTGCGGAGGAAGTTCATGGATCCGAAATATGCTTAGTTGGACCGGCTGTGGTGTGCGGAGGATGCTTATCTAGACTTAGCGGCGAGTGCCGCGGACGCGGTCGAGCACTTCCGAGGTCAAAAGGATCACGGAATGGAAGAGCTGTTTTGGTCGCAGTTCCGTAACCCAGAGCGTCCACTTCCATTAACCGATCGGTTAGCCGAATGGGCTGAGCTGAATAGGTTGTCCGGACTTGCCATGAAGGATGTCGTGACTCATTTGTGGCCGAAAAGGCCCGAGCGAAGAGTTATTTTGGCTTGGTGCAGCGGTTCCTTGGTGCGGTGCCGCATATCGATGCAATGAAGCGGTCGGCATGCATAGAGGGTGCGCGGATGGCCCTTGCCCGTGTCAAGAGCGTCTTTGGGGCGGAGATGAAGGCCACCGGCGTTGCATCCCGGATTCGGACCCGGAAGCCGAGTGCGATCGAGCACTATTTTGAGGAAGTCTGCAGGCTTTCGTTTAATAGAGACGCAATGCTCGAAGGATATTATGTTCTAATGACATGTATGATTTGTGAAACAATGTTTCAATAGAATATAAGAGCTTTTATACTTGTGCATTCAAGTAGTAAAATACCTCCTGTGCGGCCGTTAATGTATATGTGTATATAACCTGAAAGATGGCAGTCTTCGGCTTCAGCCCCCACACACATAATGCGGGGGTGTTTGCAAAAAGGCGCATTTTCGCACTTAATCCAACGTCTTGGTCCTGTAAAGGAGGTGATAGCGTAGCAAACTAGGCAACCGGACTATAATGCTTTATCACTTTCACTTAGCCATAGGAGTTCGATGGTGGGGCTACTATATAGCCCCTAGGGGCACCGCGCTCTCCCAATTCGGGCGTATGTGCTGACCGGAAAAGCGGTCCTTCGTTAATGCGGAGGAATTCTAAACATTCCGTGGGTCATCGAGTGGTTGACCGGTGTCTCGCTATATCATGACAGTTAGTTTTCGGCTTTCTCTCTTGAGGTGCTCACCTGGCGAACCGGGCACTGTCGCGATAGTTCTCCTGGTGCCGCGTTAGCCGATAGAAGGGAACGTAAGGCAGCAAAACACAGGAGCCGGGAAAATCCAACATTTGACCAAAGACATGATTCGGAGCTGATGCATATAAGGCCTAACTCGAGACGCCGAATACTCCCTAAGGTATTCGGTCTTTATGAAAGCGGGCCGAACAACGCCCTTGGTACAAGCCCACGGTGTCCAGTGCAGCGCAAAATTCCAGCGGCCCGATGCCAAAACGCCAGCCTCCTCCTCGGTTATAGCAAGAAACCGGGGGATGTGTACCAACAAGAGACAGTAAAAAAGGTTTACGCAGGGTCTTAATCTGAAAAGAATCCTTGCAACGGGTCCCTACTGCACGTCTGCGCCTGTGTCTCCGTTGTGCCGTATCCTGGACGGGTATAGCACGACGTTCATCTGTAAACGAGAGGAACTTAGTTGAAAAAAGATCGTGCAAAAAATGTACTTTAAAATAAATAGAGTATATGATTCAAAAAATGAATAAAATTGAGCTTTATTGTCTCTTGTTGTACATGCGTGGAGCCCCTTGTAAGGGGGTACGCGGCTAGTAAGCCCGTTGTTTATATACGCCGGACTCGCCTAACCGTGTCCGGGGTCTGAACGACCTGTTTAGGTGCTTTGATCAGCGAAGCCGGATTAGTGCGTGGCTGTAAAGGCAGTCTCACATTCTTCCGTGCTCGAGGAACACTCGAAGTTTCCCTTTAATGAGATGATGCCGCGTGGACCGGGCATTTTAAGTGTAAGAGATGCATAATGCGGTATTGCGTTGAAGCGGGCGAAAGCTTCGCGTCCCAATAGTGCTTGATAGCTACTTTTAAATGGGGTGATGTGGAAGTTTCACGACGGAAGTTGTCGGATGAGCCGAACACAACCTCTATCGGTAGAGAGCCCGTACAATAGGCATATGGGCCTGGCATTACCCCTTGAAAGGAAGTGTTGCTATGGCGAATTTTGGTTGGGTCTATCCCCATTCTGCGGATTGTGTCCAGATATAGCAGGTTTAGATCACTGCCGCCGTCCATTAGGACTTGTGTAAATTGGAGTCCATCGATTATAGGATCTAATATCAAGGCAGTCCATCCTGCGTTCCGGATACTTCTGGAGTAATCCTAATGGTCGAAGGTGATTGGTTTTGACAACCAGTGTCGGGACTCCGCTGGGATAGACCGTGCGGCGCGTATTTTAATGGGCGCCGCTCTGTTTTTCCCTTTTGTCACTTGAAGTGAGTTTACTGTTTTGACCTCTTGTGGGAAATCCTTTTTTTTCCGGTGCTCTGCTTGTGGGGTTCGTCATCGTCCTCACTTGGTGTGTCGAGCCCCTTGTGTTCGGCGTTGAGTCTGCCGGACTGCTTGAAGACCCAACAATCTCTGTGGGTATGGTTTGCAGGCTTCCCGGGAGTACTGTGGATTTGGCATATCTTGTCCAAGATTTTTTTTAAGTTGGATAGCTCGTCGTTGTTATCCTTAAGGGGCGGTTTTTTATTATTCTGCCGAGAGCTTTTGAATCCGGCATTGACTGCCATGCTCTTCGGGCTGTTTCCCTTGGTCCGACGCTGGTCCTTGCTACGTCGTGGTTTCCCATTTCCATCCCTGACTTCGGATGTACTTGGGTCGCTGGTACTGCATCTTGCCAGGTAGCTATCCTCTCCCGCGCAAAAGCGGGTCATGACGCTTGTTAATGCGGCCATTGTTCTCGGCTTTTCCTGGCCAAGGTGTCTGGCGAGCCATTCGTCTCGGACGTTGTGTTTGAAAGCTGCTAAGGCTTTGCGTCCGGACAGTCGACTATTTGGTTCTTTTTGGTGAGGAACCTGTTCCAGAATTTGCGTGCTGACTCTCCGGGCTGTTGAGTTATGTGACTTAAATCGTCTGCATCCGGAGGGCGGACATAAGTCCCCTGAAAATTTGCTCGAAACGCATCCTCGAGCTCTTCCCAACTTCCAATGGTATTTTCTGGGAGGCTTTTGAGCCAATGCCGAGCTGGCCCTTTGAGCTTGAGGGTAAGTATTTTTATGGCATGGAGGTCATCTCCTCTAGCCATGTGTATGTGGAGGATGTAATCCTCAATCCAGACTCCAGTGCATTGTTCCATCGTATGCCTCTATGTTTACGGGCTTGAATCCCACTGGAAATTTATAATCCAGCACCTCATCGGTGAAACATAGGGGGTGTGCGGCGCCCCTATATTTGGGTGTGCTGTGATGTTCGAATACTCGACGTGTTGCATTGCTTTCTAGAGCTTGTTTTCTTGGCCCATAGATAGACCTGACTGGGCCATCCTTTTGGTGCGAATCCTTGTGCGGATCGCGTGCCGGCTTGTGTGCGGCGCCGCTTGCCGCTCTATGTTTGCCATGTGGTCGTCTATCCGACCGGGCAGCCTCTTTGTTCTTTGATTGTGGGGGCTCTACGGCATCCTCATCGAATTCGGGCAGTAGTTTGCGCTTCGGGTAGCTCTTTGTTTTGCGACTGTTGCCGTATTTGTTTGCGGTGTTGAGTACTTTGCTCCATCTGATTCTGAGTGCATCTTCCGCTGTTTTGAGCTTCCGCTTCTGCTTTTTTCAGGCTACGTGCGATTCGACGAGCCTTTTGTGGAGGTTCTTCTACTCCAACAATTTGTCCGGCGTGAGATCGTCCGGACTGTTATCTTCGCCGGGGACGGATTGTTTATCCAAGTTATCCTGTTCGGATGGTTGCTTGATGGCATGTTCGTCGTCCACCGGTTCGCCCTGCTCTATGGCTGGGTCTGTATGGATGCTGTCTTTGTCGAGGCGGGATTTTGAGCGGCGCTTACGTCGCCGTTTTGACTGCTTTTCGAGGGAATTATCCTTCGTAGCGTCCCGTTGTTCCTCGCCGTCGCTTCCTTTAGGTGTATCCACCATATATACATCGTGAGTTGAGGTGGCTGTCCGGTACCCTATAGGTGCTGGTTCATAATTATCTCCTGCATCGTCGTCCATACCGTCGCTGTCTTCAGAGTCGAAATCGAGCACGTCGTTTAAACTTTCGACAGTGGCTACAAAGTGGGTGGTGGGTGGGTGTCGAATTTCTTCGTCGTCCGCATCCCAGCCTTGCTGACCATAGTCCGGCCAGGGCTCTCCTAATAAAGAGAGAGATTTTAGTGAATTCAGGATGTCGCCAATGGGAGAGTGCTGAAAGATGTCCGCGGCAGTGAATTCCATGACCGGCGCCCAATCGGATTCGATTGGCAGGGGCGCGGAAGGTTCGGTGTCCGGATAGGAGTCCGGCACTTTGGAGTCACGAGCTTCACAAAGGACAGGGAAGGTGTTCGGCTCAATCGCCGTAGAGATCGCAGCCCCCGAGGCGGTGTCCAGCCACTCGTCCTCGATCGGTGAAGTCGGCTCCGAGCTAAGGGTCGGGCCGGACATCGCGACCTCCGTGGCACTGTTCGGCGGCGGAGCTAGATTGTGCCCATCGAAGCAGTTCGGCGCGCTTGGCTGTGGCTCGAATCCGTCGAAGATCAAGTCTCCACGGATGTCGGCCGTGTAGTTCAAACTCCCAAATCTGACCTGATGGCCAGGGGCGTGGCTTTCGATCTTCTCCAGATGGCCTAGCGAATTGGCCCGCAGTGCAAAGCCGCCGAATACGAAGGTCTGTTCGGGGAGAAAAGTCTCACCCTGGACCGCGTCGTTGTTGATGATTGAAGGAGCCATCTGTCCTAAAGGTGACGACACAGAGGAACTCCCAATGAAAGCACCAATGTCGGTGTCAAAACCGGCGGATCTCGGGTAGGGGGTCCCGAACTGTGCGTCTAGACGGATGGTAACAGGAGACAAGGGACACGATGTTTTTACCCAGGTTCGAGACCTCTCGATGGAGGTAAAACCCTACTCCTGCTTGATTAATATTGATGATATGGCTAGTAGAAGAGTAGATCTACCACAAGATCAGAGAGGCTAAACCCTAGAAGCTAGCCTATGGTATGATTGTTCTTCGTCCTACGGACTAAAACCCTCCGGTTTATATAGACACCGAAGAGGGTTAGGGTTACACATAGTCGGTTACAATGGTAGGAGATCTACATATCTGTATCGCCAAGCTTGCCTTCCACGCCAAGGAAAGTCCCATCCGGACACGGGACGAAGTCTTCAATCTTGTATCTTCATAGTCCAGGAGTCCGGCCAAAGATGATAGTTCGAATATCCAGACACCCCCTAATCCAGGACTTCCTCATACCTTAATGAACGTTAGTAGTTGCAGACGCTTGCTAATAGTTCCAATCATAAGTGCATAGAATTCCAAGTAAGGGATGACATGCTACGAGTGGTCTCTCCCACATAAAACTTGCTATCGGTCTAGTAAAGTAGTCAATTGCTTAGGGACAATTTCGCAACTCCTACCACCACTTTTCCACACTCGCTATACTAACTTTATTGTGTCTTTTATCTAAACAACCCCTACTTTTTATTTACACGCTCTTTATTATCTTGCAAACCTATCCAACAACACCTACAAAGTACTTCTAGTTTCATACTTGTTCTAGGTAAAGCGAACGTCAAGCATGCGTAGAGTTGTATCGGTGGTCGATAGAACTTTAGGGAATATTTGTTCTACCTTTAGCTCCTCGTTGGGTTCGACACTCTTACTTATCGAAAGAGGCTACAATTGATCCCGATATTGAAGCGTTTATTGAGAAAGTCTCTGCTGTCCAAGAAGAGACTAATATTTTGCAGGAGTCTATGGAAGAAGAAATTGATGAAACTGTGAGCTCATTGGATGAAAAATATGATGAGGAGAGCAAAGAACAAAAGGAGGAAGAGCGGATTAGCTACATGTTCCCACCTTCTAATGAGAGTAACTCTTCAACTCATACATTGTTTAATTTCCCTTCGTGCTTACCGAATGATGATAGCTATGATAATTGTTATGATCCCGCTGATTCTCTTGAAATATCCCTTTTTGATGATGCTTGCTATGCTTGTGGCCAAGATGCCAATATGAATTATGCTTATGGAGATGAACTTGATATAGTTCCTTATGTTAAACATGAAATTGTTGCTATTGCACCCACGCATGATAGTCCTATTATCTTTTTGAATTCTCCCGACTACACTATATCGGAGAAGTTTGCTCTTATTAAGGATTATATTGATGGGTTGCCTTTTACCGTTGCACATGATGATTTGGATAGATATAATATGCATGTGCTTGCTGCTCCTACTTGCAATTATTATGAGAGAGGAACTATATCTCCACCTCTCTATGTTTCCAATATGATAAAATTGCAAGAAATTGTTTATACTAATGCATTGGCCTTTACTATGTGTGCATGAATTGTTCTTTTATGACATGCCAATGCATAGGAAGAGAGTTAGACTTCGTTATTGCTTGATATATGTTACTCTGTGCTCACTACTAAATTACAAATCATTGTTAATTAAAATTGGCTTTGATATACCTTGGGATCCGGGTGGATTCACTACTTGAGCACTATATGCCTAGCTTAATGGCTTTAAAGAAAGCGCTGCCAGTGAGACAACCGGAAGTTTTAGAGAGTCATTTATTTATGTTGTGTGCTTTTATATAGTTTATAAACAAAAAAATAAAGAGGGGAACTCAAAACTCTTCAAAAAGGAAAGTGAAAGTGAGATAGACGAGCATTGTGAAAGTGGGGGACGTCCTTGAACTTTGTTCATGCCCATGGAAGCTTTGTGAATCTTGATTACAGAAACTTTTCAACAAAAATAATTATCCCCTTGTAGAATTCCATTGTATTATAAAAATAATGTGCCAAGGTTTTCCTTTAGGATGTTCACAATGCTTGTTGGTTTGTACGGTGCAGGACAGAAACTTTGGCTGTAGTGCGCGATTTTTTGTTTTTTACTGGAACGTCAAATGGTTCTGATTCTTTTTGAAATGTCTTTCTATATAAATTATTTATTTTTCCTAATTTTGGAAGAATTTTTCCAGTATCAGAAGTATGGTGAATGTTCAGATTATTATAGACTGTTCTGTTTTAGACAGATTCTGTTTTTGATGCATAGTTTGCTAGTTTTGATGAAACTATCAATTTCTGTCAGTGGATTAAGCAACGAAAAAGCTATATTACATTAGACACAATGCAAAAACAAAATATGAATTGGTTTACAACAGTACTTAGAGTAGAGATTTGCTTTATTATACTAACGGATCTTACCGAGTTTTCTGTTGAAGTTTTGTGTGGATGAAGTGTTCGATGATCGAGGATGTCTCGATGTGAGGAGAAGAAGGAGAGGCAAGAGCTCAAGATTGGGGATGCCCAAGGCACCCCAAGTAAATATTCAAGGAGACTCAAGCGTCTAATCTTGGGGATGCCCCGGAAGGCATCCCCTCTTTCTTCAACAAGTATCGGTATGTTTTCGGATTCGTTTCGTTCATGCGATATGCAATCTTGGAGCGTCTTTTGCATTTAGTTTTCACTTTTATTTTATGCCCCATGCTGGTATGAGATAGTCCTTGGTTGATTTATAGAATGCTCTTTGCACTTCACTTATATCTTTTGAGTATGGCTTTATAGAATGCTTCATATGCTTCAGTTATATCATTTGAAGTTTGGATTGCCTGTTTCTCTTCACATAGAAAACCGCCATTTGTAGAATGCTCTTTTGCTTCACTTATATTCGTTAGAGCGTGGGCATATCTTTTGTAGAAAGAATTAAACTCTATTCCTTCACTTATATCTATTTAGAGAGATGACAGGAATTGGTCATTCACATGGTTAGTCATAAAATCCTACATAAAACTTGTAGATCACTGAATATGATGTGTTTGATTCCTTGCAATAGTTTTGCGATATAAAGATGGTGATATTAGAGTCATGCTAGTTGAGTAATTGTGAAATTGATAAATACTTGTGTTGAGGTTTGCAAGTCCCGTAGCATGCACGTATGGTGAACCGTTATGTAACGAAGTCGGAGCATGAGGTGTTCTTTGATTGCTTTCCTTATGAATGGCGGTCAGGGACGAGTGATGGTCTTTTGCTACCAATCTATCCCCCTAGGGGCATGCGTAGTAGTACTTTGCTTTGAGGGCTAATAAAATTTTGCAATAAGTATATGAGTTATTTATGACTAATGTGAGTCCATGGATTATACGCACTCTCACCCTTCCATCATTGCTAGCCTCTTGATGCACTGCATTGCCCTTTCTCACCTTGAGAGTTGGTGCAAACTTCACCGGTGCACCCAAACCCCGTGATACGATACGCTCTGTCACACATAAGCCTCCTTATATCTTCCTCAAAACAGCCACCATACCTACCTATTATGGCATTTCCATAGCCATTCCGAGATATATTGCCATGCAACTTCCATCATCATCATATACATGACTTCAGCATTTATTGTCATATTGCTTTGCATGATCGTAAGATAGCTAGCATGATGTTTTCATGGCTTGTCCATTTTTTGATGTCATTCTTGCTAGATCATTGCACATCCCGGTACACTGCCGGAGGCATTCATATAGAATCATACTTTGTTCTAGACATTGAGTTGTAATATTGAGTCATACGTAAATATAAGTGTGATGATCCTCATTATTAGAACATTGTCCCATGTGAGGTTATCAAAATAAAAGAGGCCAAAGAAGCCCAAATAAAAAAAAGAGGCCAAAGAAGCCCACCAAAAAAGGAAAAAAAAGAGAAAAAAACAAAAAAAAACAAAAAATGAGAGAAAAAGAGAGAAGGGGCAATGCTACTATCCTTTTACCACACTTGTGCTTCAGAGTAGCACCATGTTCTTCATATAGAGAGTCTCTTGAGTCATCACTTTCATATACTAGTGGGAATTTTTATTATAGAACTTGGCTTGTATATTCCGATGACGGGCTTCCTCAAATGCCCGAGGTCTTCATGAGCAAGCAAGTTGGATGCACACCCACTTAGTTTCCAGTTTGAGCTTTCATACATTTATAGCTCTTAGTGCATCCGTTGCATGGCAATCCCTACTCCTCACATTGACATCAATTGATGGGCATCTCCATAGCCCGTTGATTAGCCGTGTCGATGTGAGACTTTCTCCTTTTTTTTCTTCTCCACACAAACCCCCATCATCATATGCTATTCCACCTATAGTGCTATATCCATGGCTTGCACTCATGTATTGCGTGAGGGTTGAAAAGGCTGAAGCGCGTTAAAAAGTATGAACCAATTGCTCGGCTTTTCATCGGGGTTGTGCATGATTTGAATGCTTTGTGTGGTGAAGATGGAGCATAGCCAAACTATATGATTTTGTAGGGATGAGCTTTCTTTGGCTATTTTATTTTGATAAGACATAATTGCTTGGTTGGTATGTGAGGGAGTCCTGGATTAGGGGGTGTCCGGATAGCCGAACTATCACCTTTGGCCGGACTCCTGGACTATGAAGATACAAGATTGAAGACTTCGTCCCGTGTCCGGATGGGACTTTCCTTGGCGTGGAAGGCAAGCTTGGCGATACGGTTATGTAGATCTCCTACCATTGTAACCGACTCTGTGTAACCCTAACCCTCTTCGGTGTCTATATAAACCGGAGGTTTTTAGTCCGTAGGACGAACAACAATCATACCATAGGCTAGCTTATAGGGTTTAGCCTCTCTGATCTCGTGGTAGATCTACTCTTGTACTACCCATATCATCAATATTAATCAAGCAGGAGTAGGGTTTTACCTCCATCGAGAGGGCCCGAACACAGGTAAAACATCGTGTCCCTTGTCTCCTGTTACCATCCGCCTAGGCCTTGCGATTCGGGACCCCCTACCCGAGATCCGCCGGTTTTGACACCGACATTGGTGCTTTCATTGAGAGTTCCTCTGCGTCGTCATCTTTAGGCCCGATGGCTCCTTCAATCATCAACGACGCGGTCCAGGGTGAGACTTTTCTCCCCGGACAGATCTTCGTATTCGGCGGCTTTGCACTGCGGGCCAATTCGCTTGGCCATCTGGAGCAGATTGAAAGCTACGCCCCTGGCCATCAGGTCAGATTTGGAAGTTTGAACTACACGGCTGACATCCGCGGAGACTTGATCTTCGACGGGTTCGAGCCACAGCCAAGCCCGCCGCACTGTCACGATGGGCATGATCTAGCTCTACCGTCGAGCGATTGCCACAGGGCTGCACGATGTCCGCTCCGACCCTTAGCTCGGAGCCGACTGCGCCGATCGAGGACGGGTGGCTGGACACCGCCTCAGGGGCTGCAATCTCTTCGGCGATTGAGCCGTACACCAACCCTGTCCTTTGCGAAGCTCATGACTCCAAGGTGCCGGACTCCTCTCCGGACCCCGAACCTTCTGCGCCCCTGCCAATCGAATCCGATTGGGCGCCGATCATGGAGTTCACTGCCGCGGACATCTTTCAGCACCCGCCCTTTGGCGACATCCTAAATTCACTAAAGTCTCTCTCTTTGTCAGGAGAGCCCTGCCGGATTATGGTCAGGAAGGCTGGGAAACGGACGACGAAGAAATGCAAATCCCGCCCACCACCCACTTCGTAGCCACTGTCGATGATTTAACCAACATGCTCGACTTCGACTCCGAAGACATCAACGGTATGGACGACGATGCAGGAGAAGACCAAGAACCAGCGCCTATAGGGCACTGGAAGGCCACCTCGTCATACGACATATACATGGTGGACATCCCAAAAGATGGGAATGTCGATGGAACAACAGAGGATGACCCCTCCAAGAAATAGCCTAAGCGCCGGCGTCATCGGCGCCGCTCTAAATCCCACCACAGCAAAAACGGTGATTCCGGCACGGGAGACAATAACACCCCGGACAGTGCCAAAGACAACCTCCTCCAGCAGGATTCAGCGCAGGAGGATGGAGAAGCCAGCCCTCATGAGAGAGCGGCGGACAGAGAGGTAGAGGACGATAATTACATGCCTCCCTCCGAAGACGACGCAAGCCTCGACGACGACGAATTTGTCGTGCCTGAGGATCCCGTCGAACAAGAGCGTTTCAAACGCAGGCTTATGGCCATGGCAAGCAGCCTCAAGAAAAAGCAGCAACAACTTAGAGCTGACCAAGACTTGCTAGCCGACAGATGGACTGAACTCCTTGCAGCCGAAGAGTATGAACTCGAACGCCCCTCCAAGAGCTACCCAAAACGCAGGCTACTACCCCGATTAGAGGAGGAAGCACCCAAACCTACATCACCAGCGCACGATGCGGCCGACCGGCCACCTCGTGGCCTTGACGAAGAGGCCTCTCGGCCCTCCACTCCAGCCGCACCCCGGCGTCGCTCAAAAAGTACCAAGGCATGGGGAAATGCGCCAGAACTGAGAGATATATTGGAGGACAAGGCAAGGCAAACAAGATCGATCTACGGATCGCGTGGGCGCCCCACGGCACATGACGATAACCGTCATGCCGGATACAGCAAATCCGGCCGAGCCGAACACAGCACACAAAGCTCATTTGAGCTACGTCGAGATATAGCCCAATACAGGGGCGCCGCACACCCACTATGCTTCACAGACGAAGTAATGGATCATCAAATCCCTGAGGGTTTCAAACCCGTAAACATTGGATCATACGATGGCACAACAGATCCTGCGATTTGGATCGAGGACTATCTCCTTCACATCCACATGGCCCGCGGTGATGATCTACACGCCATCAAATACCTCCCACTCAAGCTTAAAGGACCAGCTCGGCATTGGCTTAACAGCTTGCCGGTGAGTCAATTGGTTGTTGGGAAGACACGGAAGCCGCATTCCTCGACAATTTCCGAGAACGCGTATGTGCGACCACCAGACGCCGACGACCTAAGCCACATAATTCAGCAGCCATAGGAATCAGCCAGACAATTCTGGACACGGTTCCTAACCAAGAAAAATCAAATCGTCGACTGTCCGGATGCAGAGGCCCTTGCAGCCTTCAAACATAACATCCACGACGAGTGGCTCGCCCGGCACCTAGGACAGGAAAAGCCGAAATCCATGGCGGCCCTCACAACACTCATGACCCGCTTTTGCGCGGGAGAGGACAGCTGGCTAGCTCATAGTAACAACATGACAAAGAGCCCTGGTAATTCGGATACCAAGGACAACAATGGTAGGTCGCGTCGCAACAAGCACAAAGCGCCGCGTGCAGCGATAATGCCGAGGATACGGCAGTCAATTCTGGATTCAGAGGCTCTAAACCCGGTCAGCGAAAAAAGCCGTTCAAAAGAAATACTCCGGGCCCGTCCAATTTGGACCGAATACTCGATCGCTCATGCCAGATACACGACACCCCGAAAAACCAGCCAACCACACCAACATGGATTGTTGGGTGTTCAAGCAGGCAGGCAAGTTAAATGCCGAAAACAATGACAAGGGGCTGCATAGCGATGACGAGGAGGAGCCCCGGCCGCCGAACAATAGAGGATGAAGGGTTTCCCCACAAGTGCGGATGGTGAACATGATATACGCAACCCACATACCCAAAAGGGAGCGGAAGCGTGCACTAAAGGGGCGTATATGCGCTGGAGCCGGTCGTCCCAAAGTTCAACCCGTGGTCCTCCTGCCCGATCACTTTTGATCGAAGGACCACCCACCAAAGATCCGCCTTGGCGGATTCGCCGCATTGGTTCTAGACCCAATCATTGACAGATTTCACCTCACTAGAGTCCTAATGGACAGCGGCATCAGTCTGAACCTGCTTTATCCGGATACAGTGCAAAAAATGGGCATAGACCCCTCAAGGATTAAACCCACAAAGACGACCTTTAAAGGCGTCATACCAGGTGTAGAGGCCAACTGTACAGGCTCAGTTACACTTGAAGTGGTCTTCGGATCCCCGGATAACTTCCGAAGCGAGGAGTTAATATTCGACATAGTCCCGTTCGCGGTGGCTATCACGCCTTGCCGGACGAACCGCATTCCCAAAGTTCAATGCAGTGCCGCACTACGCATATCTAAAGCTCAAGATGCCAGGCCCTCGAGGAGTCATTACGGTCAACGGAAACACCGAACGCTCTCTCCGAACGGAGGAGCATACGGCGGCCCTCGCGGCGGAAGTACAAAGCAGCCTCTCAAGGCAATTCTCGAGTCCGGCTATTAAACGTCCGGACACCGTCAAGCGCGCCCGGAGTAACCTACAACAAGACCGCCTGGCACGTTCCGAGCATGCGTAGAAATGCGGCCCCAACCCCAGCCCTCGGGAAATTGCGAAACCAGTACTACGCGTACATAATTACGCTCTGGAAATACCATGGGCATAGGGGGAGGGGCACGACCACGGCATGCCCAGAATGCAGCTCAACCGCACTAGGGGCTCCTGATTGTGTCATTCTTTTTTCTTCTTCATTTCAGGACTCCGTTCTCCAGAAGCCCTGTCCAGCATTAGAATCGCCGAACACACGATGCAACAGCCAGGGAAGCAGAAAGCTACGTCGAGTGTCCAGGTGGTCTCTATTACGAGCAGTATACCTGTTTTTGCATACCATCCCGTAGCTCACCCCTGGAGGGGGACATGTCAAATAGTCCAGTCCCTTGTTTATCGCACTATTTGTATCGTTCTGCTTTTACCGCAACCTTCTTGAATAAACAATACATAGCTTTTGCCTATTATTGCATTCCCTTTTCTATCTATATATGTTCAATAATAACATGTTGCACCCGTACACTTTGATACAACCAAATACACCAGGGGCTTAAGTACCCCATAAATATGGTGTGATAAGTCCGACCACTTTCACAAGTGCGGCACCCCGAACTTATAACATTATATGCATCGGCTCCGAATCATGTCTTGGGTCAATAGTTGGGTTTGCCCGGCTCCCATGTTTTGGTACCTTACGTTCTGTTATATCGGCTAAGGTAGCGTTGGGAGAACCACTGCGATTGTGCCCCGGTAGAGCTGGGTTAAGCACCTCAGTGGAGAAAGCTAAAACTGACTGTCATGATAGGGCGAGAGCTTGTCGCTGTTCGAGAGGTTTTTCGAGTCCCTAAAGACTTATGCCGCTTAGAGCGAGGAGTCGGCTTTGTCCGGCCTAGGCGTGGATAGCACCCCGAACTCGGTCTTCCGAATACTAGGGGCTTCGCCAAAATTTAAAATTATAGAATTCTATGGCTAAGTGAGAGTGTTCAAGCATTATAGTCCGGTTGCCTTGTTCGTTGCGTTGAGCGCCTCCCTCGAAGGACCCAAGAATGGGAAAAAGAGCGCTCAAGTTTACCCCGAACACCCCAGCACTCGTGGCATGGGGGAAGAAGCCGACGACCCGCCATCTCTCAAATTTAATAAACGGCCGCACAGAAGGTAATATTTTAAATTCAAAAACGTTGCTTAACGCATATGAATAAGTTTTCAGCGTACAGGATAACAAATGCGAGTTTACTAAAAAATTACATCTTTGGAGCATTCACCCGCTATAAGGCGGGCACCCTTCAGGACGCCCTCATAATATCTCGGGCTTGCGATGCTCCTTGCCCGATGGTGGTCCGTCCATCACAAGCTTCTCAGCGTCCATCTTGCCCCAGTGCACCTTAGCACGGGCAAGGGCCCTACGGGCACCTTCGATGCAGACGGAGCACTTGACGACTTCAATCCATGG
Organism: Aegilops bicornis; assembly: GCA_021605145.1. Lineage (NCBI taxonomy): Eukaryota > Viridiplantae > Streptophyta > Magnoliopsida > Poales > Poaceae > Aegilops > Aegilops bicornis. Next base: position 27,651,280 of record CM038673.1, on the reverse strand, counting down.
ACAGGCGTCCACTAGCCGCCTCACCAGCCCGAAGTAGCTCCCAGGCATGGCTTCCTTAGGCCACAGCCAAACTATGAGGCCCTTCATGGCCTGTTCGGCCACCATATGGAGCTCGACCAGCTGCTTCAGCTGGTCACTCAAGGGCACCGGGTGTCCGGCCTCAACATACTGAGACCAGAACACCTTCTCCGTCAAGCTCCCCTCCTCGGCTCGGTAGAATGCGGCAGCATCGGACACACTACGGGGCAGATCTGCGAATGCTCCTGGAGAGCTCCGGATTCAGGTAAGTAATAGATAATTCACTTTCACGTCCTTGCTTTGCATAAAGAATGCCTTACCCGCCGCTATCTTCTTCATCGCCCCAATTTCCTGAAGGGCTTTTTGGGCTTCGGCCTTAGCGGCTTTGGCACTCTCAAGGGCCGAGGCGAGCTCGGACTCTCGAGTCTTTGAGTCATGCTCCAACCTCTCATGTTTTTCCATGAGAGCCTGGAGCTCTTGCCGCACCTCTGCCACCCACGCCTCCTGCTTCTCTCGCTCGGTGCGCTCCGCGGCCGCATTGCTTTCGGCCTTGGACACCGCTTCCTTCAGGGTCGCCACCTCGTTCGTGGCCCCTACAATACTCACGTTAGTCCTGTCATTTTTTGCAACCACATCTTTTATATACTTCATAAGGTATTACTTACCTTCCTTGTCCTCGAGCTTCTTTTTGGCAAGACCGAGCTCGTTCTTGGAGTGCTCGAGGCTCTGCTTCAATGCATCGACCTCCGCAGTCAGTGCGACAGAGGTCAGCACTTAGCCTGCATTCCCATATTGACATACTTATGTTAGACTCCAGCGTATATCTTTTAGATCCTCAGTTCGGCTTTTCTTTCCGAACACCAGAGCATCAGGGGCTACTGTCTATGCGGTAATATTTTTACATATCTTAAATACATACCTCAAAGCCTGTTAGAAGGCTGGCACAGGCTTCAGTCAGCCCGCTCTTGGCGGACTGAACTTTCTGGATCACCACACTCATAACAGCGTGGTGCTCCTCGTCGATGGAGGCGCCGTTAAGCGCCTCCAGCAAACTATCCGGCACCTCCGGTTGGACGGAGGTCACCGGTGTCGCAGTCTTGCCCTTCTTACGAAGGGGCCGCCTGCCGGACTCCGGAACCACTGAAGGTTCCGGTGCGGAGTCCGGCCCAGGGCCGGACTCAGAGCCCTTTGGGGTTTCATCCCCTTTGCGCCTGGAGTCCGGGAGGTCGCCTCGCGGCACCTCTTGGACCACCTCCTCCTGGCTGGGCCACTTTTGGGACCCCACCTCGGCGTCATCAGCGGCGTGAGGATAGGAGGCGGCTGGAAGTGAAGTGCTATTCACATCCGACGAATCCAGGGAGCCGCTCGTCGAATCGTTGAGCCCGTCCTTGGGCGGGCTGCATGGTTATATTCGGCGTTAGAAGATACTGTGTGACAAATGAAACGCCATGAGTCATTCTGGTATCTGTACACTTACGATTTCGCCAGGGGCTTGGCCCTTGGTGGCCACTCCTCTTCGCCGTTGTCGGCGTTGGTGGTAGTCCGGAGGGAGGGTCCTTCCCTTCTTGGACCCTCCAGCCTCCCCAGTTGGGGCGTCCTTCCTTTTCTTCTCTCCCCCCGCTGGGGGAGAGGCTTCTTGTTCCTCCTCCTCGTCTTCACGGGAGGAGTCCGCCTCGGAGTCATCGGACAAGGAGTCTGACAACACCCGGCGCCGGGAACTCCTTCGAGTTCCCTTGGCCTTCTTCTCCGGCACCACGTGAGGTGCTGGAACCAGCAGCCCCGTCAAGCGGGCGGCCGCTGGGTCTTCTGGCAAGGTAGCCGGACAGTTAACCTGCCCAGACGTATTCTGCCAATCCTGTCAAAGGTAAGGGAGTTTAGATCCCGCATAGAGTCAAACTATGAAAAACAAGAGTCCCATAAAGGGTAAAATAGCTTACCTCGCTGGCCTGACGTTGCGAGCTGAATCCGCGATCTTCGGTAGCGGATGCGGGAGCCACGGCGCCCTCGAACAGTTCCTTCCAGGCATCTTCGTACGTAGTGTCGAAGAGCCTGCTCAAGGTTTGGTGCTGTGCAGGATCAAACTCCCACAAGTTGAAGGCCCGTTGTTGGCATGGGAGGATCCGGTGGATGAGCATGACCTGGACTACGTTGACAAGCTTGAGATTCTTGTTCACCAGGTTTTGGACGTAGGTTTGGAGTCCGGTCAGCTCTTCCAAATTACCCCACGTCAGGCCCGTCTCTTTCCAGGAGGTGAGCCATGTAGGGAAGCCAGATCGAATTGGGGCGCTGCCCATTTAGGGTCGCGTGGCTCGGTGATGTAGAACCACCCCGATTGCCACCCCTTTATGGTCTCCACAAAGGAGCCCTCGAGCCATAGGATGTTGGCCATCTTGCCCACCATGGCGCCTCCGCACTCCGCTTGGCGGCCACCCACAACCTTCGGCTTGACATTGAAGGTCTTCAGGCATAAGCCGAAGTGGGGCTGGATGCAGAGGAAGGCCTTGAACACGATGATGAACGCCGAGATGTTGAGGATGAAATTCGGGGCCAGATCGTGGAAATCTAGGCCGTAGTAGAGCATGAGCCCCCGGACAAATGGGTGAAGTGGAAAACCTAGTCCATGGAGGAAGTGGGTGAGGAACACCACCCTCTCATGGGGCACTGGGGTGGGGATGAGCTGCCCCTTATCGGGGAGCCGATCTTGCGATGTCGCTGGACAAGTATTCGGCCTTCCGCAGCTTTTTGATTTGCCCCTCCGTGACGGAGGAGGCCATCCACTTGCCTCCCGCTCCGGACATGGCTGGAGAAGGTTGAGGTGGGACGTGCAGACTTGGGCGCTGGAGATCGAGTGCACGGAAATGGATGAGCAAAGGAGGAAGAAGGCGTAGGTGAAAAGGTGGATCCTTATCCCCTTATATGGACGAATGAAGTTGTGCGTCCCCACCAGCCTGGTAAAACTCGCTCATCTCCCAAGCTCCGTAATCAATGGCGCGGTTAGGTTACCCACGCCCGTATTGATGAGAGTCCTGGAATAAGGGGACACGATCTCTGCTTTGACAAGACGTGCCAAGGAAACCGCCTCGCTAAACGCGCTGAGGTGGGACAGTAAAAACGATTCGAATAAAGGCTTGGCCGTGGTGTGATGTCACGCTGCGGAATACGTCAGCAGATTGAATTTGTGTAAATATTATTCTCTCTACAGTGGTATGTGGAACTTGTTTTGCAGAGATGGACACTATCCTTGTGTTCAAAATCTTCTATGAAGTATTCGGAGGAGGAACCCGCCTTGCAATGCCGAAGACAATCTGCGCGCCGGACTCGTCGTCATTGAAGCCTGGTTCAGGGGCTACTGAGGTAGTCCTGGATTAGGGGGCGTCCGGATAGCCAAACTATCACCTTTGGCCGGACTCCTGGACTATGAAGATACAAGATTGAAGACTTTGTCCCGTGTCCGGATGGGACTTTCCTTGGCGTGGAAGGCAAGCTTGGTGATACGCATATGTAGATCTCCTACCATTGTAACCGACTACATGTAACCCTAACCCCTCTTGGTGTCTATATAAACCGGAGGGTTTTAGTCCGTAGGACGAACAACAATCATACCATAGGCTAGCTTCTAGGGTTTAGCCTCTCTGATCTCGTGGTAGATCTACTCTTGTACTACCCATATCATCAATATTAATCAAGCAGGAGTAGGGTTTTAACTCCATCAAGAGGGCCCGAACCTGGGTAAAAATATCGTGTCCCTTGTCTCCTGTTACCATCCGCCTAGACACACAGTTCGGGACCCCCTACCCGAGATCCGCTGGTTTTGACACCGACAGTATGCTTGAAGTATTATTGTTTTTATGTCAAATGATAGACTATTGCTTTGAATCACTCGTGTCTTAATATTCATGCCATGATTAGGTACATGATCAAGATTATGCTAGGTAGCATTCCATATCAAAAATTATCTTTTTATCATTTACCTACTCGATGATGAGCAGGAATTAAGCTTGGGGATGCTGATACGTCTCCGTCGTATCTATAATTTTTGATTGTTCCATGCCAATATTATACAACTTTCATATACTTTTGGCAACTTTTTATACTATTTTTGGGACTAACATATTGATCCAAAGGCGGTGCAGTTCCTGTTTGTTGCATGTTTTATGTTTCGCAGAAACCCCATATCAAACGGAGTCCAAACGGGATAAAAACAGACAGAGAATATTTTTGGAATATTTGGAGAATATGGGAAGAAGAATCAATGCGAGATGGTGCCCGAGGTGGCCATGAGGCAGGGGGCGCGCCCCTGACCCTCGTGGGCCACCCGTAAGGCGGTTGCTGCTCTTCTTTGGCCACAACAAAGCTAATTTTTGGAAAACAATCTCGGCGAAGGTATCAATCCAATTGGAGTTACGGATCTCCATATATATACAAAACGGTGAAAGGGCAGAAATGGAGAGTGCAGAAACAGAGAGAGACAGAGAGACAGATCCAATCTCGGAGGGGCTCTCGCCCCTCCCACGCCATGGAGACCATGGACCAGAGGGGAAACCCTTCTCCCATCTAGGGAGAAGGTCAAGGAAGAAGAAGGAGTGGGGCTCTCTCCCCCTCGCTTCCGGTGGCGCCGGAACGCCGCCGGGGGCCATCATCAGCACCGCGATCTACACCAACACCTCCGCCATCTTCACCAACATCTCCATCACCTTCCCCCCTCTATCTACAGCGGTCCACTCTCCCACAACCCACTGTACCCTCAACTTGAACATGGTGCTTTATGCTTCATATTATTATCCAATGATGTGTTTCCATCCTATGATGTCCGAGTAGATTTTCGTTGTCCTATCTGTGGTTGATGAATTGCTATGATTGATTTAATTTGCTTGTCGTTATGTTGCTGTCCTTTGGTGCCCATCATATGAGCGCGTGCGTGGATCACACCATAGGGTTAGTTGTATGTTGATAGGACTATGTATTGGAGGGCAAGAGTGATAGAAGCTTCAACCTAGCATAGAAATTGATGCATACGGGATTGAAGGGGGACCAATATATCTTAATGCTATGGTTGGGTTTTACCTTAATGAATGTTAGTAGTTGTGGACGCTTGCTAATAGTTCCAATCATAAGTGCATAGAATTCCAAGTAAGGGATGACATGCTAGGAGTGGCCTCTCCCACATAAAACTTGCTATCGGTCTAGTAAAGTAGTCAATTGCTTAGGGACAATTTCGCAACTCCTACCACCACTTTTCCACACTCGCTATACTAACTTTATTGTTTCTTTTATATAAACAACACCTACTTTTTATTTACGCGCTCTTTATTATCTTGCAAACCTATCCAACAACACCTACAAAGTACTTCTAGTTTCATACTTGTTCTAGGTAAAGCGAACGTCAAGCGTGCGTAGAGTTGTATCGGTGGTCGATAGAACTTTAAGGAATATTTGTTCTACCTTTAGCCCCTCGTTGGGTTCCACACTCTTACTTATTGAAAGAGGCTACAATTGATCCCCTATATTTGTGGGTTATCAACGGCGATGGCGTGTGCGGCGGACGACGTCGGCTTGGGCTCGGGGGCACGGGCAACGACGGGGCAGCCTGGCAGCGTCGATGAGCTCGGCGTCGTCGGGGGGCAACTAGCCAGGGAAATCTGAAATTTCCCTAAGTGTTTCTTATATAGCAAAGGCTTTGGTCCAGGTTCGTGGCACCAACCGGGACCAATGCCCCCCTTTAGTCCCGGTTGGTGCCACCAACCGGGACCAAAGGTCTCTTTTAAGTAGCTCAAAGGGCGGAAAGCAGAGGCCTTTGGTCCCGGTTGGTGGCACCAACCGGTACTAAAGGGGGGGAATTGGTTCCGGTTGGTGCCCCGAACCGGGAGCAAAGGTGTGCATTGGTCCCGGTTCGTGGCACCAACCGGGACCAATGTCCTGCGTCTACCAAAGCCACGGTGCGGTGGGATGTTTAGTCCCACCTCGCTAGCCGAGGAGTGACAGGACCGATTTATAAGCCCTGCCCCGCCACCTCCATTGAACTCCTCTGAACTGCAGGCCTCTGGGCCTAATCTCGCACTGCTATGCTCAGGCCTCTTTGGGCCTTCAAGGGCTGAATCCTGGCCCATGGATGGGTTTCTAGTCGTATTCAGGCCGTGGTGGCCCAGTAGGTGGCATTTTTTTTTATTTTTTACCAGTTTTTTCTTTTCTTTTTTCCTTTATTTATTTTATTTTGTTTCTACTTACAACAAAATACTTACTGTTTCTATTTTATTTATTTCAGGAAAATTCTTTTTGCTTATAATGTTTTGAACAGAAAATACTTTGGTAATTTTAGGTCCATAAATTTTATTTATGTTATTAAAGTTTATTTTATTTTGCTTTTGTTTCTACTTATATATTTTATTAAAGTTTATTTTATTTTATTTGGTTTCTACTTACATCATCAATTTTCAACCCTTTCTGACTTCATTTGTTATTTTTCATGCATTTACTAATTATTTTGAGCTATAAGACCCTGAAATTGAAAAGCATTTCAAATGAACTCTAAAAAGGTTGAAAGTTGGCATGGTATCATCATTTCATCCACATAGCATGTGGAAGAAAGTTGAGAGGGTTACGGCAAAAACTGGATGCTCTTCGTGTACAAAATGCACAATCTCTTTCGAAGTATCAAGATTTCATATGGAAACTCGTCTGTTACAAAGGGATTTCCTTTTTTAAAACTTATTTGAACTCTTGACTTTTTGTGTGTTCAAAATGCACCATTCAAAGCCACATCATCAATTTTCAACCCTTTCGACTTCATTTGTTATTTTTCATGCATTTACTGATTATTTTGAGCTATAAGACCCTGAAATTGAAAAGCATTTCAAATGAACTCTGAAAAGGTTGAAAGTTGGCATGGTATCATCATTTCTTCCACATAGCATGTGCAAGAAAGTTGACAGGGTTACGAAAAAAACTGGATGCACTTCGTGTACGGACAATCTCTTTCGAAGTATCAGGATTTCATACGGAAACTCGTCTGTTACAAAGGGATTTCATTTTTTTAAACTTATTTGAACTCCCGACTTTTTGTGTGTTCAAAATGCACCATTCAAAGCCACATCATCAATTTTCAACCCTTTCTGACTTCATTTGTTACTTTTCATGCATTTACTGATTATTTTGAGCTTTAAGACCCTAAAATTGAAAAGCATTTCAAATGAACTCTGAAAAGGTTGAAAGTTGGCATGGTATCATCATTTCATCCACATAGCATGTGCGAGAAAGTTGAGAGGGTTACGACAATAACTGGATGCACTTCGTGTACAAAACGGACAATCTCTTTCGAAGTATAAGGATTTCATACGGAAACTCGTGTGTTACAAAGGGATTTCATTTTTTTAAACTTATTTGAACTCCTGACTTTTGTGTGTCTGTTCAAAATGCACCATTCACAGCCACATCATCAATTTTCATCCCTTTCTGACTACATTTGTTATTTTTCATGCATTTACTAATTATTTTGAGCTATAAAACCCTGAAATTGAAAAGCATTTCAAATGAAATCTGAAGAAAAGTTGGAATGGTTTCATCATTTCACCCACATAGCAGGGTATCATCATTTCAAATGAACTCTGAAAAACCGACAATCTCTTTCGAAGTATCAAGATTTCATACAGAAACTCGTCTGTTACAACAGGCATTTCAAATGAACTACGAAAAGGTTGAAAGTTGGCATGGTATCATCATAATAGTTGTGGAGAGAAAGTCTTCAGTTTTTCTTCGCTTGTGTCCTTTGCTTATTGCGCCGTAACCATGGATAATCTTCATCGTTTATCAGGATGCTTGGGTCAGCCTTGACTTTGAAGGGAGGAATTTCATGAAACTTTTCATAATCTTCAGACATGTCTGTCTTGCCCTCCACTCCCAGGATGTCCCTTTTTCCTGAAAGAACTATGTGGCGCTTTGGCTCATCATATGATGTACTCACTTCCTTATCTTTTCTTTTTCTCGGTTTGGTAGACATGTCCTTCACATAGATAACCTGTGCCACATCATTGGTTAGGACGAACGGTTCGCTAGTGTACCCAAGATTGTTCAGATCCACTGTTGTCATTCCGTACTGTGGGTCTACCTGTACCCCGCCTCCTGACAGATTGACCCATTTGCACTTAAACAAAGGGACCTTAAAATCATGTCCGTAGTCAAGTTCCCATATGTCCACTATGTAACCATAATATGTGTCCTTTCCCCTCTTGGCTGCTGCATCAAAGCGGACACCGCTGTTTTGGTTGGTGCTCTTTTGATCTTGGGCGATCGTGTAAAATGTATTCCCATTTATCTCGTATCATTTGTAAGTCAATACAGCCGAAGATGGTCCCCTGGACAACGAGTACAACTCATCACAAACTGTGTTGTCACCTCTGAGACGTGTTTCCAACCAACTGCTGAAAGTCCTGATGTGTTCACATGTAATCCAATCGTCGCACTGCTCCGGGTGTTTGGAGCACATACTGTTCTTGTGTTCATCGACATACGGGGTCACCAAGGTAGAGTTCTCAGAGAACTGTGTAGTGTGCTTGAGACCAAGAATGCCCGTCCTGCATATTATTGAGTCCCTCCAAGCGTGCCTTTTCGATCAGTCTCCCCTCATACATGATTTAGGGAGACCTATCTTCTTAAGGCCAGGAATGAAGTCAAACAAAACCCAATGACATCCTCTGTTTGATGGCCCATGGAGATGCTTCCTTCTAGCCTAGCGCGGTTACGGAAATATTTCTTTAGGACTCCCATGAGCCTCTCAAAGGGGTACATATTGTGTAGAAATATGGGGCCTAGAATGACAATCTTGTCAACTAGATGAACTAGGACGTGCGTCATGATATTGAAGAAGGATGGTGGGAACACCAACTCGAAACTGACAAGACATTGCACCACATCACTCGTTAGCCTTGGTATGATTTCTGGATCGATCACCTTCTGAGAGATTGCATTGAGGAATGCACATAGCTTCACAATGGCTAATCGGACGTTTTCCGTAGAAGCCCCTCAATGCAACCGGAAGCGATTCGTCATAATCACGTGGCGATCATGAGACTTTAGGTTACGGAACTTTTTCTACGGCATATTTATTATTCCCTTTATATTCGATGAGAAGCCGGTCGGGACCTTCATACTAAGCACACATTCAAAGAAGATTTCCTTCTCTTCTTTGGTAAGTGCATAGCTGGCAGGACCTTCATACTGCTTTGGAGGCATGCCGTCTTTTTCGTGCAAACATTGCAGGTCCTCCCGTGCCTCATCTGTATCTTTTGTCTTCCCATACACGCCCAAGAAGCCTAGAAGGTTCACGCAAAGGTTCTTCGTCACGTGCATCACGTCGATCGAAGAGCGGACCTCTAGGTCTTTCCAGTAGGGTAGGTCCCAAAATATAGATTTCTTCTTCCACATGGGTGCGCGTCCGTCAGCGTCATTCAGAATAGCTAGTCCGCCGGGACCCTTTCCAAAGATTACGTGTAAATCATTGACCATAGCAAGTACGTGATCACCGGTACACATGGTGGGCTTCTTCCGGTGACCTGCCTCGCCTTTGAAATGCTTGCCTTTATTTCGACATTCATGGTTGGTCGGAAGAAATCAACGATGGCCCAGGTACATATTCTTCCTGCATTTGTCCAGGTATATACTTTTGGTGTCAGCTAAACAACGCGTGCATGCGTGGTATCCCTTATTTGTCTGTCCTGAAAGGTTACTGAGAGCGGGCCAATCATTGATGGTTACAAACAGCAATGCGTGCAGGTTAAATTCCTCCTGTCTGTGCTCATCCCACACACGTACACCGTTTCCATTCCACAGCTGTAAAAGTTCTTCAACTAATGGCCTTAGGTACACATCAATGTCGTTGCCGGGTTGCTTAGGGCCTTGGATGAGAACCGCATCATAATGAACTTTCGCTTCATGCACATCCAAGAAGGAAGGTTATACATACATAGAGTCACGGGCCAGGTGCTGTGATTGCTGCTCTACTCCCCGAAAGGATTAATGCCATCCACGCTTAAAGCAAACCATACGTTCCTTGGGTCACCTGCAAACTCAGCCCAGTAATTTTTTTTGATTTTTCTCCACTGCGACCCGTCAGCGGGTGCTCTCAACTTCCCGTCTTTCTTACGGTCCGCACTATGCCATCACATCAACTTGGCATGCTCTTTGTTTCTGAACAATCGTTTCAACCGTGGTATCATAGGAGCATACCATATTACCTTCGCAGGAACCCTCTTCCTGCGGGGCTCTCCGTCAACATCACCAGGGTCATCTCGTCTGATCTTATACCAAAATGCACCGCATACCGGGCATGCGTTCAAATCCTTGTAAGCACCGCGGTAGAGGATGAGTCATTACGGCATGCATGTATCTTCTACACCTCCAATCCTATAGGGCATACGACCTTCTTTGCTGCGTACGTACTGTTGGGCAATTCATTATCCTTTGGAAGCTTCTTCTTCAATATTTTCAGTAGCTTCTCAAATCCTTCGTCAGGCACAACATTCTCTGCCTTCCACTGCAGCAATTCCAGTACGGTACCGAGCTTTGTGTTGCCATCTTCGCAATTGGGTTACAACCCTTTTTTGTGACCCTCTAACATGCGATCGAACTTCAGCTTCTCCTTTTGACTTTCGCATTGCGTCCTTGCATCGACAATGACCCGGCGGAGATCATCATCATCGGGCACATCGTCTGGTTCCTCTTGATCTACAACAGCTTCCCCCATTGCAGCATCATCGGGCACATCGTCTGATTCCTCCTGATCTTCAGCAGCTTTCCTCGTTGCAGCATCACCATATTCAGGGGGCACATAGTTGTCATCGTCCTCTTCTTCTTCGCCGTCTTCCATCATAACCCCTATTTCTCCGTGCCTCGTCCAAACATTATAGTGTGGCATGAAACCCTTGTAAAGCAGGTGGGTGTGAAGGATTTTTCGGTCAGAGTAAGACTTCGTATTCCCACATTTAGGGCATGGACAACACATAAAACCATTCTGCTTGTTTGCCTCGACCACTTGAGAAAATCATGCACGCCCTTAATGTACTCGGAGGTATGTCTGTCACCGTACATCCATTGCCGGTTCATCTGCATGCATTATATATAATTATGTGTGTCAAAAGTAAGAAAATTAGACAAGTATCTATGTAAAGTAAGAATTTTTTCTTTCAGAAAGAAGATAAGAACAAGAGGCTCACCACGGTGGTGCCGGCGACGAGATCGGCGCTGGCGATTGACGGGTGTGAAGATGGGGACGGGGCGTGATGGACTGCTAATATAACCTAGACAAATCTCGGAAAAAATGGAGCTCGGAGGTCGAGCTTCGAGAGGAGAAAGCTTAACTAGTGTGGTTCGGGAATTTCATCAAACACCTCATGTGCACAGGAGGTGAGCTAGAGCACCCAATGCCCTCCCCCTCACCGGCCAGCAAAAAACAGAGCACTGTGGAGTGCTCTGCTGTGGCGATGGGGTATATATAGGCAACTCATTTGTCCCGGTTCATGGCGGGAACCGGGACTAAAGCTCCCCCTTCTGTCCCGATTCGAGCCACGAACCGGGACCAATGGCCGTGGGCCAGGAGCGAGGCCCATTGGTCCTAGTTCTTGCCTAGAACCAGGACAAATGGGTCCACATGAACCGGGACCAATGCCCACGAGGTCCCGGCCCCCTGGGCTCACGAACCGGGACTAATGCCTCCCATGGGTCCCGGTTCGTGCAGAACCGGGACTAATGGGCTGGCCATGCCCGAATGAAAGCCCTGTTTTCTACTAGTGCATGAGGGCCGGCCGGCCTCCCCCTTGCTCCTTTATATACGAGGGCAGGGGGGCGCCCTAGAACACACAAGTTTACAGTTGTCTTAGCCGTGTGCGGTGCCCCCTCCACAGATTTCCCCCTCGGTCATATCGTTGCAGTGCTTAGGCGAAGCCCTGCGTCTGTAACTTCATCGTCACCGTCATTGTGCCATCGTGCTGATGAAACTCTCCCTCGACATCAGCTAGATCTAGAGTTTGTGGGACGTCACCGAGCTGAACGTGTGCAGATCGCGGAGGTGCCGTAAGTTCGGTGCTAGGATCGGTTGGATCGTGAAGACGTACAACTACATCAACAGCGTTGTCATAACGCTTCTGCTTTCGGTCTACGCGGGTACGTGGACACACTCTCCCGCTCTTTGCTATGCATCACCTAGATGGATCTTGTGTGTGCGTAGGATTTTTTTTTGAAATTAGTGCGTTCCCCAACAGTGGCATTCGAGCTAGGTCTATGCGTAGATGTTATTTGCACTAGTAGAACACAAAGAGTTGTGGGCGATAATAGTCATACTGCTTACCAGCATGCCATACTTTGATTCGGCGGTATTGTTGGATGAAGCGGCTCAGACCGACATTACGCGTACGCTTACGCGAGACTGGTTCTACCGACGTGCTTCGCACACAGGTGGCTAGTGGGTGTCAGTTTCTCCAACTTTAGTTGAATCGAGTGTGACTACGCCCGGTCCTTGTTGAAGGTTAAAACATCACAGTTGATGAAAAATCATTGTGGTTTTTGATGCATAGGTAAGAATGGTTCTTGCTAAGCCCGTAGCAGCCACGTAAAATTTGCAACAACAAGTAGAGGACGTCTAACTTGTTTTTGCAGGGTATGCTGTGATGTGATATGGTCAAGACGTGATGATATATAAATTGTTGTATAAGATGATCATGTTTTGTAACAGTTATCGGCAACTGGCGGAGCCTTATGGTTGTCGCTTTATTGTATGAAATGCAATCACCATGTAATTGCTTTACTTTATCACTAAGCAGTAGCGATAGTCGTGATAGCAATAGTTGGCAAGACGACAATGATGCTTCGATGGAGATCAAGGTCAAGCCGGTGACGATGGTGATCATGACGGTGCTTTGGAGATGGAGATCAAAGGCACAAGATGATGATGGCCATATCATATCACTTATATTGATTGCATGTGATGTTTATCCTTTATGCATCTTATTTTTCTTAGTTCGATGGTAGCATTATAAGATGATCTCTCACTAAATTTCAAGGTATAAGTGAAGGAAATATGCCCTAGAGGCAATAATAAAGTTGTTATTTATATTTCCTTATATCATGATAAATGTTTATTATTCATTCTAGAATTGTATTAAGCGAAAACTTAGTACATGTGTGAATACATAGACAAACAGAGTGTCACTAGTATGCCTCTACTTGACTAGCTCGTTGAATCAAAGATGGTTAAGTATCCTGGCCATAGACATGAGTTGTCATTTTATTAACGGGATCACATCATTAGAGAATGATGTGATTGACTTGACCCATTCCGTTAGCTTAGCACTTGATCGTTTAGTACATTGCTATTGCTTTCTTCATGACTTATACATGTTCCTATGACTATGAGATTATGCAACTCCCGAATACCGGGGGAACACTTTGTGTGCTACCAAACATCACAACGTAACTAGGTGATTATAAAGGTGATCTACAAGTGTCTCCGATGGTACTTGTTGAGTTGGCATAGATCAAGATTAGGACTTGTCACTCCGATTGTCGGAGAGGTATCTCTAGGCCCTCTCGATAATGCACATCACTATAAGCCTTGCAAGCAATGTGACTAATGAGTTAGTTGCGGGATGATGCATTACGGAACGAGTAAAGAGACTTGCCGGTAACGAGATTGAACTAGGTATTGAGATACCGACGATCGAATCTCGGGCAAGTAACATATCAATGACAAAGGGAACAACGTATATCATTATGCGGTTTTGACCGATAAAGATCTTCGTAGAATATGTGGGAGCCAATATGAACATCCAGGTTCCGCTATTGGTTATTGACCGGAGACGTGTCTCGGTCATGTCTACATAGTTCTCGAACCCGTAGGGTCCGCACACTTAACGTTCGGTGACGATCGGTATTATGAGTTTATGTGTTTTGAGGTACTAAAGATAGTTCAGAGTCCCTAATGTGATCACGGACATGACGAGGAGTCTTGAAATGGTCGAGACATAAAGATTGATATATTGGATGACTATATTCGGACACCAGATGAGTTTCGGGGGTCACCGGATAATTATCAGAGTGCGGGGGGGGGGGGGGGGGTGGTTATCGGGACCCCCGGGGGGACTATTGGGCCTACATGGGCCATAGGGAAGAGGGGAGTCAGCCCACAAGGGGCAGCCGCACCCCCTCCCTATAGGGAGTCCGAATTGGACTAGGGAGGGGGTGCGCCCCCCCTTTCCTTCTCCTCTCCCTGTCCTTCCTTCCCCTTCCTCCACCTAGTTGGACTAGGAAAGGGGGAGTCCTACTCCTACTAGGAGGAGGACACCTCCCCCTCCTTGGCGCGCCCCAAGTCCGGCTGGCCTCCCCCTTGCTCCTTTATATATGGGGGCAGGAGGGCACTGTCGGTGTCAAAACCAGCGGATCTCGGGTAGGGGGTCCCAAACTATGCGTCTAAGGCGGATGGTAACAGGAGGCGGGGGACAAGATGTTTACCCAGGTTCGGGCCCTACTTCCTGCTTGATTGATCTTGATGATATGAGTATTACAAGAGTTGATCTACCATGAGATCGTAGAGGCTAAACCCTAGAAGCTAGTCCATGGTATGATTGTTCTTGTCCTACGGACTAAACCCTCCGGTTTATATAGACACCGGAGGGGGCTAGGGTTACATAGAGTCGGTTACAAGGGAGGAGATCTACACATCCATATTGCCAAGCTTGCCTTCCACGCCAAGGAGAGTCCCATCCGGACACGAGACGAAGTCTTCAATCTTGTATCTTCATAGCCCAACAGTCCGGCTGTCCGAGGACCCCCTAATCCAAGACTCCATCAGTAACCCCCGAACCAGGCTTCAATGACGATGAGTCCGGCGCGCAGATTGTCTTCGGCATTGCAAGGCGGGTTCTCCTCCAAATTCTGAGTACCTGTCGAGTAGCGTCCGGCTTCCCATGAATGTCGCAGTCCTTGGCTTCTGCGCCTAATAATGGCTATCCTCCACGTGTCAAGCGAATGCGAGAAGTCGGTGCATTTTACACTTGCCAGCCTAACCATGTAACTAAATCTTCTATTTAAGGAGGCGGGGATCCTCAAATCCAGATCACACCATCCTCCCATAGCGAGTATCCATCGGAGCACGCCCGGAAAGGTCCATCCCATCATGGCCGGCCATCGCAGCTCCTCCTCTCGCTCCCATAGCCCTAAGCCAGGCAATTGGAAGAAGTGTTCCTTCCCTCACAACCAATTAGTAGAGTTACAGACCCAGGGATTCCTCCCTCCAGCGTATATGGTCCCCGTTCGAGCCGGACTCGCCAACTACAACGGCGAGGAGCAAGCGGAGAGCTTTCCCAACCCTTCCATGGGGGAGCGGGTATGCCTTGTCCCTTACTTATTAAGGGGGCTCGGATTTCCAATCCATCCGTTCCTCCGTGGGCTCCTGGAGTTCTACGGCCTCCAGCGACATAACGTTACTCCGGCCTCCATATTACACATCGCTAGCTACGTCGCCCTTTGCGAGCTGTTCTTCGGCTGCGAAGCTCATTTCGAGCTATGGAAGAGGCTATTCTGCCTCGTACCCCGTACCTGAGGAGAATTCAATATATCAAGTGGGCGGAGCCGAAATATGGCGCATCGCCAGGACCGGATACCTATCCAGGACTCCGAAGAATACATCCAAAGACTGGCCTTCGGAGTGGTTTTATATGGAGGACGTCCCCCTTCCGGACTCTATTCGATGGGCCTTCCTGAGTTCGACAATGCTCCCTTGAAGAAACGTCGCAACTGGCGCCCTCGGAGCCCCCAGGAGGAAGATAACGGAGAAGTCCTCTACCTGATGGGCCGGATACAGACGCTGGCCAAGTCAGGATTGACAATAATCGAGGTTATGTCAATATTTATAATGCGGGGGGTGCAGCCACTTCAATATCGGGGGCAACCCATGTGGCACTTCAACGGAGAAGACGACGCCACCCGCTGTGGTCGTAAGGGACCGGACTTAGTCGCTGCTCTAGCAAAAATTCTGTCCGATTTGAACAAAGGAGAGGAAGAGGAGTTCATCCGCATTAAGCCACGGGATGGATTCTCCATGTACAACCCCCAAGCTGGGTGAGCTGCTACTTTTTACTCCAAACCTTCCCGCATTCTTCGTCATAGTATTTACCTTGCCATTCCATAGCAGGAACTGCGAAAAGCTGTAAGGGAGGTCCACAGCCCGCCTCCACAACCGGAAGACCATGACCGGGCCCTCGACCCTGGACTCGAAGAAGATCCAGACACATTTGTGGAGCTTATTGACAGGAAGTTTTATCAATTAAGCTGCGACGGTGCCATGGTGGCCATCGTAGCCGATTATCCGGGACTACTCCCCGCATCGCATGTAAGTAAAACCGGAGTCCTAACTTCCAAGAAGGATCCCTTTTTCTGCACTTCACCTACCGCACACATATGGTGTCTTACAGGGAAGGCCCTCGGGACGCCATGCCGAACCCGCAGTGACTCACCAACAAGGGGCACCGGCGGGTAGGCTTAAAAGGAAGGCGGTCAGGACTGAGACGCCGTCGCAGAGGTATGAAAAAAGAACCCCACTCCATGGTTGTCGTCTTTTAAAATATAATAACGCCCATGTTTCCTAGTAGGAAAAACGCTCGCCGTACTATATCTGGAGAGGTTGCCGGCCACGCCTCCACCAGTCGGGCTCCAGAGCCGGACTTAGCGGCGGATGCTAACATGGGGCCAACACCGGATGTTTCTCCTACAGAGGATGCGGATAGGCTGTCCGCTACGAATTCTGAAGTGGACAGCGACATGAATCACAAGCGTCGCCGGGCCGTACTCCGCGACGCTTGTTTCTCCCAAGAGGCGTTTGATGCCTTCAACTCAGGAGACGCGTACATCTGAGGTGCTCAAAATGGTCTTGCCAGAGCCACGGACCAGTATATAAAGGATATACGGGTAAGAAGATCTAGTAATTATGTATATCAGTAACCCCTGAGACTTGAAACAGTTGGCACAACTGATTTAAGGATCATTGTTTGCATAGGTTCTTACGGAGAAGAATAGCCAGTTGTCTCAAGAGCTGGAGGAGTGCAAAGCCCAGCTTCAGGCCGCAGTTGCCGCAGTGAAGGTGTCCGAGAAGGCCCCATCTGGTAACACTTGTTTCCATTGCAAAGAATGTCATGTACCAGGTATTATGCGGCATGCGTGCAAATCTAACAATAGATTCTACAGATGACTCCGGAGTGAGTCCGGAGATCGTGCGAGGGGATGAGCAACATGCTAAACGACAACTAAAGGCTGGCGAGCGCGTGCTTACATGAGTTAGGCGGGAGAAAAACGATCTCCAAGACGCCAATATCCGGCTGGGCGATGAACTGAAAGATGTTCGAGCCCAGCTTGCTGACTCCGTAAAGGAGAATAATAGGCTTCGACGCGGCATTTTCAGTAAGTGCTTGAACGAACTTTTAAAGAGTTCGGCAAAGAAACCGACTGACAGAGTCATATCTGTAGGTATGCTGACGGGTCGTCCCGCCGAGGAAATGCCCGGGTCTGCAAGTGATCTTCTGCCAGAGCTCTCCCAATTGCATGAACAAGTTCGGCAGGTGATGCAGGGCATTGCCCAAGCCTTGTGGCCATCCGCCTCCCTGCCAGGAGAAATGGGGGAGCTTGTAGAGAAGCTCAAGGGAGCGCGGCGGCACTTCCGATTATGGAAGATATCAGCCTGCCGACAAGGTGCAAGGGAAGCTCAGGCCATGGTGAAGATGTGATATACCAAGGCTGACCCGAACCACATGGCCGAGGTCGGACCTGTGGGGTCTGATGGGAAAGAGATCCCCGTCAGTTTGGTGTATGATCAGGTAGAATTAGCCGCAAAGTATTCCCAATAGGATTGTAGTCTAGACAGCCTGTTGGATGGTATAGAAGAAGAATTTAGTCAGTCTAACTGACTATGTACTTCAAGTGACATGTATTGTCCCTAGCCGGATTGTAAATCATTTGTCATGGCGGACCTTTTTTGCTTTGACCTCCGGACCCGACAATCCGTAGTGTATCCGAATACCCGCTTAGTTATGTGAAAACCAGGGTACGCGTGGAAACCAGGCTTAGGGGTCATAAGTGCTTGAACAGACAAGTACCCAACTAGCTATGTTATATTACATGGATAATAAGAAACATCTTCCATGGAGAATAGTTCTGTTAAGGGTTCCTTTCCCTGGGTACACATGCATTAATGTGCATGTCTCGAACTATGAAAAGAGACGCAAGATATAAACATCTGGGGGCATGCAGTACAATAAATAAGAATCGTCTTTTGTTCACCGACCAAATATTCCCTTAAGAACGCTAGCTTTCGGCTTCACCCAGTCTGAGGTACACATCCGACTGATCCGGCAGTAACAATCGCAGAGGTGCTCCCCTTATGCCCTAGCTGAATTAACGGGAACGAAGGGCATAAAAACAAGAGCCAGGCAACCTAGCTTGGCCAAAACTTAAGTCATATCGATGCATATAATGGCGAAAAAAGGTACATGTGAAAAGTAACACATGTGTGGGGCCTAGAGCCTGGAGCGTAGCTATATTAAGCTTTTGTATAAGAAGCCCCCAAGTATCATGAGCGTGGCTAGCGCGTCAAGATTGTGTAGTCAAGACATATTTTAGCCTTGTAAGGCCTCGAAGAAAAAAGGGAAGAAAGAAAGAAAAGACAGATAACGAATATATATAAAAAATTGACAGAGGTAAGGAGACAAACATAGAATCCGGAACTAGGCGTAGAACCTTCGGAGTTTGGCTGCGTTCCATGGGTTTGGCTCGAGTCGATTGTCCGATGCATCCCGCAGATGGTACGCTCCACCGGTCAGAACTTGGTCAATAATGAAGGGACCTTCCCATTTGGGCTTGAGCTATTTCTTTTTCTTCTTTGGTAGGCGTAGAACGAGTTCGCCAACAATATAAGTTTTGGCCCGTACTTCTCTGCTTTGATACCTTCGATGTAGCGACCAGACCTCAAACAGTCTGATCTCTGGGCTTCAGTGTCATCCCTGGATCAAGAATGTCTTGACGCATACGATGCTTGAAGGATTTATAACAGTAGCAATCACACACTTATTACATCGAATGTCTCAAAAGAGAACTTATTACAATAAATATGGCTTAAGGCCATCTAATAACGATAACAACGGAAGGCTTGGAAGATAAGTGAGTCCATCAACTCCAACGACATCACTGAGTATAGAACTACGACCTAAGGCACCTTACTCGTCGTCTGAAAATTCTGCAACATGAACGTTGCAGCCCGAAAACGGGTCAGCACATGGAATATGCTGGCAATGTAACACATAGAGAGTATTGAACAGAAGTATGCTATACTACATGCATATAAGGTTGGTGGAAAGCTCTATGGTTACAGTTCTTGCATAAAGCCAATTTTCCCCTACTGCAAAGGAATAAATTTTATTTAACTATCATGGTGGTTGTTAAACATTGAGGGTGTAGACACCCTCTCAATCCCAATTAAGCATCTTCATTAAAACCCAACAAAATTAATTAAAGTAACATGATGGGATTCACATGATAATCCAAGTACTAGATACTCAAGATGTCCATAACCGGGGACACGGCTAATCATGATTAGTTTATACACTCTGCAGAGGTTTGCGCACTTTTCCCCACAAGACTCGATCTCCTCCGTTTGGATTTCTCGCACTAGATGGTGTTTAAGAAACGGATGACCGAGACATAGTCTTTCAGAAGCACTAGCACCTTACGATCGGGTAGACAGTTACACCTACTTTCCCCTACATCTGCTAGTCTACCACCTGTAAGAGTTCAAGACGACTTAATCAACTATGCTAGAGCCCATAGTAGCTTGTGGCTGCACATGGAAGTTTCTAGCATGAATAATCTCATGATCCCTTTGAGCCTGGGTGGCGGTCCATAAAGAAAAACAGGCAATCGCTGGAATATCCAGGTGCCTCAATCCACCCAGATGTGTGTTAAAGTTGCCACCTTAAATAAACCATTAAATAACAATCTCACATCTGTCATGGATACACTCACCCAATCCACGTCTACTAGCATAGCATGGCAATAGGCAAACATAGAAGTAACTCCCAAGGGTTTGATAATAAAACAGGTAATAGGGACTACCATCATCTACTTCCCAAAACCCACAATTTAATCAGATCCTAACCATGCAATTGTTTGAGGATTGATCTAATGCAATAAAACTGGGTAGTAAAGAGGTATGATCAAAGTGTTACTTGCCTTGCTGATAATCCGTGAAACCTAGCGATTCGAAATAGCAAGCGGCGCACTCCGGGTACTCTATCGCAACAAACAAGCATACAATAAGTACTCAACTAATGCACGGGTAAAACTCAAATAAGAAATCTAACCAGAAAGTTCAACTTAAGAACTCCGGTTTGCAAAAAGAATCAAATCAAACGAAGCAACGAAAGTCAAACGGCGAAAGAAACAAGCTTCATTTACTAATCTGGACCTAAGTCAAATTTTACAGAAGAAAAAACTTGTTGAATTGGTTAAACGGAAAGAGGGTTTCGAGACGAAACTCTAGGCGCTTGAATCGTCTGATTCCGATAAACGAGCGAAAAGATCTACTAAAACGAAAATAGATCAGAAATCGCGATCTGGAATAATCGCGGAAAATCCGAGAAAAAGAAAAATTGACGAACGGTTTAACGAACGGATGTTCGTTAACTGCAACTAAACGATCGTCCGTTAAAACTAACAAATGAGCGAACGCTCGCTAAATAAGCGAACCGATAAAAATAAAAAAAAACCGATCCAAAAATAAAAATAAAACCTAGGGTTTTCAAAAAGAAAACCGAGTCGGTTTTCTTTAGAAAACCCAGGGCGGCGGCGGGCGGCTACCTTGTCAGGGCTCCAGTGAGGTCCGGCGGCTCCGGCGGGGCTCCGGGCGGTGAGGCGGCGGCGGCGGCAGCTGGGAACGGCGGCGGCGACGCGATCTGTGGCGGCGGAGGCAGGGCGGGTCGGTGGTGGGGTGTGGAGGGCGTGGCGGGCGGCGGTATTTATTGGGGGCGTCACTGCCTCGGGAGGGGGCGCCTCGGGAGGCGTCTCCTCCGGACTCGGTCGGCGGTTACTTGGCTGGGACTCCGTCCCGAGCCGGCAGACGGCGGCTGGGCGGCTCGGGCCTTCGGCCCAATCGGGCGCGTGGTATTTTTTTAAATAAATTCCGCCGAAACTAAGAAAAATTCTAGAAAATAATATAAAATTCTAAAAAATGCTAAAATAAATTTTCACCGCCTAAATAAAACATTTAGAACGAGATGAACATTTTCTTGGCCCTAAAATGCAGTTTTGACAAACGTGCAATTTTCCTAAATTCAAATAAAATAGCCAAAAACTACGAAATAAAATCTTATTTGATTTTTTATTAAATCCTCAATATTTCTTTATTTTGGGAAAGTCATTTTATTCCCTCTCTCATATTTTTTCAATAGAAAAATTGAAGATAAAATAAATACAATCAAATGATCCTATTTTCAAAATTTGAGAAAACTCCAATATGAAAATAACGAAAATCCCAACTCTCTCTGAGGGTCCTTGAGTTGCGTAGAATTTCTGGATCAGGCCAAAAGCAATAAAATATTATATGCAAATGATGATCTAGTGTATAACATTCCAAATTGAAAATTTGGGATGTTACAAACCTACCCCCCTTAAGATGAATCTCGCCCTTGAGATTCGGGTTGGTTAGAAAATAGGTGAGGGTGGTCCTTCAGCAGATCTTCCACTCGCTCCCAGGTGGCTTTATCCTCGGTGTGGTGGCTCCACTGAACTTTACAGAACTTGATAACCTTGCTGCGGGTGACTCGGCTGGCATACTCGAGAATCTTGACTGGTTTCTCCTCATAAGTCAAATCCTTATCTAACTGAATGTATTCCAGCGGCACTGTATCTCTCAGCAGTATATCAGCCATCTCTGCGTGGCAGTTCTTCAACTGGGAAACGTGGAAAACATCGTGAACTCCTGACAAATCTTCGGGCAATTCCAATTTGTAAGCAACTTCTTCCATGCGTTCCAAAACTTTGTATGGTCCCACAAAACGTGGCGCTAACTTTCCCTTAACTCCAAAGCGCTTAACTCCTAAGTGGAGATACACGAAGATGAACTCTATCTCCGACTTTGTAAACTGTCTCCTTGCGTTTAGAATCTGCATAGCTCTTCTACCTGGACTGGGCTACCTTGAGCCTATCACGAATCAACTTCACCTTCTGTTCAGACTCCTTAATCAAATCTAGTCCAAAAAACTGGCGGTGTCCAACTTCATCACATGATAATGGTGTTCTGCACCTCCTTCCATACAAGGCTTCAAAAGAGGCCATTGAGGGAGTTCCGGATTAGGGGGTGTCTGGATAGCCGAACTATAACCTTTGGCCGGACTCCTGGACTATGAAGATACAAGATTGAAGACTTCGTCCCGTGTCCGGATGGGACTTTCCATGGCGTGGAGGGCAAGCTTGGCGATACAGATATGTAGATCTCCTACCATTGTAACCGACTCTGTGTAACCCTAACCCTCTTCGGTGTCTATATAAACCGGAGGGTTTTAGTCCATAGGACGAACAACAATCATACCATAGGCTAGCTTCTAGGGTTTAGCCTCTCTGATCTCGTGGTAGATCTACTCTTGTACTACCCATATCATCAATATTAATCAAGCGGGAGTAGGGTTTTACCTCCATCGAGAGGGCCCGAACACAGGTAAAAACATCGTGTCCCTTGTCTCCTGTTACCATCCTCCTAGACGCCAGATTGGGACCCCCTACCCGAGATCCGCGGTTTTGACACCGACATTGGTGCTTTCATTGAGAGTTCCTCTGTGTCATCATCTTTAGGCCCGATGGCTCCTCCGATCATCAAGAACGATGCGGTCCAGGTGAGACTTTTCTCCCGGACAGATCTTCGTATTCGCGGCTTTCTTGCGGGCCAATTAAACAGCCATCTGGAGCAGATTGAAAGCTACGCCCGCCATCGAATCAGATTTGGAAGTTTGAACTACACGGTGACATCCGCGGAGACTTGATCTTTGTGAGTTCGAGCCACAGCCAAGCCCGCCTTTATTACGATGGGCATGATCTAGCTCTGCCGACGAACGATTGCCACGAGGTCGCATGTCCGCTCCGACCCTTAGCTCGGAGCCGACTGCGCCGATCGAGGACGGGTGGCTGGACACCACCTCGGGGGCTACGATCTCTACGGCGATTGAGCCGAACACCAACCATGTCCTTTGGTTAGCTCGTGACTCCAAGGTGCCGGACTCCTCTCCAGACTCCGAACCTTCCGTGCCCCTGCCAATCGAATCCGATCGGGCGCCGATGATGGAGTTCTCCGCCGCAGACATCTTTAAGAACTCTCCCTTTGGCGATATCCTGAATTAACTGAAGTCTCTCTCTTTATCAGGAGAGCCCTGGCCGGACTACGGTCAGCAAGGTTGGGATGCGGACGACGAATAAATTCAAAGCCCACCCACCACCCACTTCGTAGCCACTGTCGATGATTTAACCGACATGCTCGACTCCGACTCCGAAGACAGCGATGGTATGGACGACGATGTAGGAGAAGAACTTGAACCAGCACCTATAGGGCACTGGACAACCACCTCATCTCCCGATGTATACATGGTGGACACACCTAAAGGAAACGATGACGAGGAACAAAGGGACGCCACAAAGGATCATTCCCTTGAAAAGCAGTCAAAACGGCGATGTAAGCGCCGCTCCAAGTCCCGCCTCGACAAAGATAGCAGCCATACAGACCCAGCCATAGAGCAGGGCGAACCGGCGGACGACGGACATGCTATCGAGCAACCGTCCGAACAGGACAACCTGGATAAACAACCCGTCCCCGACGAAGATAACAGTCCGGATGATCTCACGCCGGACAAGTTGCTAGAGCAGAAGAACCTCCACAAAAGGCTCGTCGCCACTGCGCGTAGCCTGAAAAAGCAGAAGCGGAAGCTCAAAATAGCGGAAGATGCACTCAGAATTAGATGGAGCAAAGTACTCAACACCGCAGACAAATACGGCGACAGTCGGCAACAAAGAGCTACCCGAAGCAAAAACTACTGCCCGAATTTGATGAGGAGGCTGTAGAGCCCCCGCAATCAAAGAACAAGGAGGCCACCCGGTTGGATAGAAGACCCCATGGCAAACATAGAGCGGCAAATGGAGCCGCACACAAGCCGGCACGCGATCCGTACAAGGATTCGCATCAAAAAGATGGCCCAGCCAGATCTATCTACGGGCCAAGAAAGCAAGCTCCAGTACGCAGTGTATTGCAACAAATATCCGAACATCACGGCACACCCAAATATAGGGGTGCCGCACACCCCCTGTGTTTCACCGATGAGGTGCTGGACCATGAGTTTCCAGCGGGATTCAAGCCCGTAAACATAGAGGTATACGACGGAACAACAGACCACAGGTGCGGATTGAGGATTACATCCTCCACATACACATGGCTAGAGGAGATGATCTCCACGCCATAAAATACTTACCCCTCAAGCTCAAAGGGCCAGCCCGGCATTGGCTTAAAAGCCTTCCCGAAAACACCATTGGAAGTTGGGAAGAGCTCGAGGATGCTTTTAGGGCAAATTTTCAAGGGACCTATGTCCGACCTCCGGATGCAGACGATTTAAGTCACATAACTCAACAACCCGGAGAGTCAGCCCGGAAATTTTGGAACAGATTCCTTACTAAAAAGAACCAAATAGTCGACTGTCCGGACACTGAAGCCTTAGCAGCTTTCAAACACAACGTCCGAGACAAATGGCTCGCCAGACACCTTGGGCAAGAAAAGCCAAGAACAACGGCCGCATTAACAAGCCTCATGACCCGCTTTTGCGCGGGAGAGGATAGCTGGCTGGCAAGATGCAGTACTAGCGACCCAAGTACATCCGAAGTCAGGGATGGAAATGGGAAACCGCAACACAGCAAGGACCAGCGCCGGACCAAGGGAAACAGCCCGAAGAGCACGACAGTCAACGCCGGATTCAAAAGCTCTCGGCAGAATCATAAAAAACTGCCCCTCAAGGACAACAGGGACGAGCTATCTAACTTAAACAAAATCTTGGACAAGATATGCCAAATCCACAAGACTCCGGAAGCCTGCAAACCATACCCACAGAGATTGTTGGGTCTTCAAGCAATCCGGCAAACTCAACGCCGAACACAAGGGGCTCGCCACACCAAGTGAGGACGATGACGAACCCCACAAGCAGAGCACCGGAAAACAAAAGAATTTCCCACAAGAAGTCAAAACAGTAAACTCAGTTCACGTGACAAAAGGGAAAAACAAAGCAGTGCCCATAGAGATACGCGCCATACGGTCTATCCCAGAGGAGTCCCGCCACTGGTTGTTAAAACCAATCACCTTCGACCATCAGGGTTACTCTAGAAGTATCCAGAATGCAGGTTGGACTGCCTTGATATTAGATCTGGTAATTGGCGGAATCCAATTTACACAAGTCCTAATGGACGGCGGCAGTGACCTAAAGCTACTATATCAGGACACAATCCACAAAATGGGGATAGACCCAACCAAAATTCGCCATAGCAACACTTCCTTTCAAGGGGTAACGCTAGGCCCATATGCCCATTGTACGGGCTCTCTCCTGCTAGAAGTTGTGTTCGGCTTACCCGACAACTTCCGTCACAAAAAGTTAACCTTCCACATTGCCCCATTTAAAAGTAGCTATCAAGCACTATTGGGACGCGAAGCTTTCGCCCGCTTTAACGCAATACCACATTATGCATCTCTTACACTTAAAATGCCCGGTCCGCGCGACATCATCTCATTAAAAGGAAATATCGAGGGTTCCTCGAGCGTGGAAGATTGTGCGGCTGCCTTGACAGCCACACAATAAACCGGCTTCACTAACCGAAAGCACCTAAATAGGTCGTTCAGACCCCGGACACGGCTAGACGAGTCCGGCGTAAACATAAAAGGGCTTACTAGCCGCATACCCCCATACAAGGGGCTCCGCGCATGTACAACAAGAGACAATAAAGATCAATTTTATTCATTTTGTGAATTGTACTTTGTTTATTTAATTTAACTTACATTTTCGCACGATCTTTTTCAAACTAAGTTCCTCTCTTTTACAGATGAACACCGTGCTACACCCGTCCAGGATACGGCACAACAGAGACACATGCGCAGACGTGCAGTAGGGACCCATTGCAAGGATTCTTTTCAGATTAAGACCCTGCGTAAACCTTTTTTACTGTCTCTTGTTGATACACATCCCCCGGTTTCTTGCTATAACCGAGGAGGAGGCTGGCGTCTTGGCATTGGCCACGCTGTAATTTTGCACATACACGACACCGTGGGCTTATTACTAAGGGCGTCGTTCAGCCCATTTTCATAAAGACCGAATACCTTAGGGAGTGTTCGGCGTCGCGAGTTTGGCCTTATATGCATCAGCTCCGAATCATGTCTTTGGTCAAATGTTGGGTTTGCCCGGCTCTTGTGTTTTGCTGCCTTACGTTCTGCTCTATCGGCTAAGACGACACCAGGATAACTATTGCGATTGTGCCCCGGTTCGGCCAGGCGAGCACCTAAGTAGAGAAAGCCGAAAACTGACTGTCATGATATAGCGTGAGACTGGTCAATCACTCGATGACCCGCCGGAATCTTTAGGATTCCTCCGCATTGACGAAGGGCTGTTTCGGTCAGCACATACGCTCGAATTCGGGTGAGCGGTGCCCCTAGGGTCTATATAGTAGCCCCACTGTCACACTCCTATGGCCAAGTGAAAGTGATAAAGCATTATAGTCCGGTTGCCTAGTTCGCTGCGCTATCACCTCCTTTATAGGACCAAGATGTTGGAAAAAGTGTGAACATGCGCCTTCTGCGAACACCCCCGCATTATATGCGTGGGGGCTGAAGCCGAAGACTGCCATCTTTCAGGTTATATACACATATACATTAACGGCCGCACATGAGGTATTTTAATTCTTGAAGGCACAAGTATAAAAAGCTTTTATATTCCATCGAAACATCATTTTACAATAATACATGTTATCCAAACATAATATCCTTCGAGCACTGCGTCTCTATTAAACGAGCGCCCTGCAATACTTCCTGAAAATAGTGCTCGGCAGGTACTCGGCTTCCGTCCGAATCTTGGGATGCAACATCGGTGGTCTTCATCTCCGCCCAGTATGTCTTGACACGGGCAAGAGCCATCCGTGGACCCTCTATGCATGCTGACCTCTTCATTGCTCTGATATGCGGCACCGCACCAAGGAACTGCTGCACCAAGCCAAAATAACTCTTCGGCTCGGGCCTTTCCGACCACAGATGACTCACGACATCCTTCATGGCGAGTCCGGATAACCTATTCAGCTCCGCCCATTCGGCCAAACTATCGGATAATGTAAGTGGGCGCTCTGGATTATGGAACTGCGACCAAAAAAGCTTTTCCACTTCATGATCCTTTTGATCTCGGAAGTGTTCAGCCGCGTCCGCGGCACTTGCCGCCAAGTCCAGATAAGCATCCGCCGCACTCCACAGCCGGTCCAACTGAGCATATTTAGGATCCCCGAACTTCATCCGCAGCAGAAAGGGCTTCCAGCCGCGATATCTTCGGCCTGACGTAGCTCCTGCTTCATAGCTCTCATTGCAGAGCGAGCATCCTTGGCCTCGGTAGTGGCCTTCTTCATGTCCTTCTATTCCGCCCGATCTTCTTCAAGAAGCTTGCAGCGGTCGGCAGCATTCTTCAACTTCATAGCCATCTCGGCCATTTCCTTCTTGCTTCGGAAGTGAGCAGCCTGTTCGGCTTGTAGCTCTTCGGCCGCCTTTAAGGCAGCCGCATCACTTTTTCTGGCCTGCTCCTTGGCTCGGGCGAGTTCCGCCCGAAGGTTCTCCATGGCAGTGGCACCATCTGCATCAAGCATACATGTTGTAAGGCACGAGCATCATGCCCCCTTACCAGGTGTCTACAAAGAAACTGCATACCTTGTGACTCGTCAAGCCGCTTGTTGACAAGCGTGATGTCGGCATCCGCCACGTCAAGCCGCCGCTTTAATTCGGCAAATTCATCAGTCCGGCTAGCCACCGGACACTTCGCCACCTGCATAGGAAGGGCGACATATTATACCCGGGATTACGATCCTAAGCGCGTTGTCATTTTTGACAACGCACCGAGTCTCAGGGGCTACTATCTACACAGGGCACATCTTATATATGCGGAACCGTCAAAAGGTACATCATTTCGCGTACCTCAAAACCCGTCAGTAAACTCCCGGCGGCCTCGTACAACCCGCTCTCCACGGATGAAATCCTTTCAATCATCGTACCCATCAACGCACGGTGATCTTCTGAGATAGACGCTCGCCTGAGCGGATCCTTCAGCTCCTCCGACCGTGCACCAGGCGGTGCCGGACTCGTCTGATGGCCTTTTTCGAAGGCCGGACACGGAGGGCTTTGGGGGGCCATACGACTGCCTTCCGGCCCTGCCGGATTCGGAGAAACCCTCTGCGATGACACCTCAGGGTCGTCCGCCTCGCAAGGCGGTACGACACGGGGAGGTGTCCCGCTCTCCATCATCTCCGGACGAAGATCCCCTGAAGATGAGCTCTGTTGAGAAGGGCTGAGATCCGAACTACAAGGTAAAATTTCGGTTATCTTCATCAGAAATAGAACAAGGATATCCCTTATTTTTAAACTCCCCTCTACTTACGGCTCGCTGGAGGGCTGATCCCCTTGGGGACATAGTGCGGCCGAGGCATCTTCCGGCGCAGGACCCTCTGGCGAAGATTTCTTCCCCCGCTTTGTGACCTTGGTCTCCAGGTCTTCAGAGGCGGTCCTCTTCTTCCTTTGTACGGGGAAATTCTCGATTCCTCCCTTCCTGACTGCCTCCTTCGGGGAGGCGGTAAACTCATATTCCCCCTTCGCCTTCTTCCAAAGGCGCAACCTCCAGCATCTTGGTTAACACGGGATCCGGCGTGGTCTCAGGGAGGGGCGCCGAACACCTGATCAGTTTTGCTTTCGCTATCCACTTCTGATTAAGGGACAAATCAATAAGGGCAATTTTATGATAAATGTACGGATAGCGTGTCCGGGTACAGGACTACTTACTTGAGTATCCGGGCGATTGCAGCTCAGACCTGCGTCCTCGGTCAAGTCCGGACACATTGCTCTTGATCCGAAGAACAGTTTGTACATCTCCACGGGCGTTGCACCCATAAAATGTTGGAGAGCTCGTGGTCCCTCCGGATTAAACTCCCACAGGCGGAGGGGGCGGAGTTTGCAGGGCAGGGTGCGGCGAATCAACATGACCTGCGTCACTACGACCAGGTTGATGTCTCTTTCTAGGAGGTCTTGAATGCGGCCCTGCAACAAGGGCACGTCCTTGGACGGCCCCTAGTCAAGCCCGTTATTGACCCATGACGCCAACCGCGGTGGAGGACCCGAGCGGAAGGCAGGTGGCGCCAGCCATTTGGTGCCCCTGGGAGCTGTAATATAAAACCACTCTTGTTGCCATAGGCTGAGCTCCTCTTTATAAGAGCCCTCGGGCTATGGAGCGTCAGCATTCTTGCTTATGACAGCCCCTCCGCACTCTGCATGCTGCCCCTTGATCATCTTCGACACCACTTTGAAGGTCTTGAGCCACAATCTGAAGTGAGGGGTAATGCGGAGGAAGGCTTCGCATACGACAATGAACGATGAGATGTGGAGGATGGACTCCGGATCCAAGCCGTGAAATTCCAACCCATAATAAAACATGAGCCCCCTCACGAAGGGGTCCGGCGGGAAGCCTAGCCCCCGAAGGAAGTGAGACGCGAACACCACGCTCTCACCAGGCTTGGGAGTGGGAATAACCTGCCCTTGGGCAGGCAGCCTATGCGAAATTTTGCCGGTTAGATACCTGGCATCTCTTAGATTTAGCACGTCTTCTTCCGTAACGGAGGAAGGCATCCACCGGCCTTGAAGGTCGGAGCCGGACATCATCGAAGGTCCGAAGCGCCTGAATCTGGAGCTTTGGGTGTTGGAACTCGAGGCGAGGGGCGGATTCGATTGAGATTGAAAGAAAGGAGCAGAGCCTTGGTCTCTTTATAAAGAGGTTGAATACCAAGAGCCATCCCCGTGACCGTTCGGGACTCGCCTTCGATAGAGGAGACGTGCCAACGGGCACGACTGGGTTACCCACGCCCTATTAATGAGAATCCCGGAATAAGGGGACACGATCTCTGCTTTGACAAGACGTGCCAAGGAAACCGCCTCGCTAAACGCGCTGAGGTGGGACAGTAAAAATGGTTCGAATAAAGGCTTGGCCGTGGTGTGATGTCACGCCGCGGCATACGACAGCAGATTGAATTTGTGTAAATATTATTCTCTCTACGGTGGTATGTGGAACTTATTTTGCAGAGCCGGACACTATCCTTGTGTTCAAAATCTTTTATGAAGTATTCGGAGGAGGAACCCGCCTTGCAATGTCAAGACAATCTGCTATTTGGACTCGCCGTCATTGAAGCCTGGTTAAAGGGGCTCTTGAGGGAGTTCCGGATTAGGGGTGTCCGGATAGCCAAACTATAACCTTTGGCGGACTCTGGACTATGAAGATACAAGATTGAAGACTTCGTCCCGTGTCCGGATGGGACTTTCCTTGGTGTGGAGGGCAAGCTTGGCGATACGGATATGTAGATCTCCTACCATTGTAACTGACTCTGTGTAACCCTAACCCTCTTCGGTGTCTATATAAACTGGAGGGTTTTAGCCCATAGGACGAACAACAATCATACCATAGACTAGCTTCTAGGGTTTAGCCTCTCTGATCTCGTGGTAGATCTACTCTTGTACTACCCATATCATCGATATTAATCAAGCAGGAGTAGGGTTTTACCTCCATCGAGAGGGCCCGAACACAGGTAAAACATCGTGTCCCTTGTCTCCTGTTACCATCCGCCTAGACGCACAGTTCGGGATCCCCTACCCGAGATCCGCCGGTTTTGACACGGACAACCATCTTCATACTGGATTGATAACTGTTGTTGTAAGAGAACTCCGCATATGGCAAGTTGTCATCCCAACTAGATCCATAATCTAGCGCACAAGCTCTCAGCATATCCTCCAAAATCTGATTGACTCTCTCGGTGCATCCATCATGCTGCGGATGAAATGTCATCTTGAAATCTAGTTTGGTACCCAAAGTTTCGTGCAACTGATTCCAGAACTTTGAGGTAAACTGGGTTCCTCTATCTGATACAATGCTCCTATAAACTCCATGCAGACATACGATCCTGGTCATGTATATCTTTTCCAACTTAGCGCTGGTGTAAATGGTCTTCACTGGGATGAAATGAGCTACCTTCGTCAAGCGATCGACTACAACCCATATCGAGTCATAGCCTAAACGGGTCCTGGGCAATCCCGTGATAAAATCCATGCCTAGCTTATCCCACTTCCATTCGGGTATCGGCAATGGCTGTAACAATCCTGCTGACTTCTTATGCTCTGCCTGCACTCTCTGACATACATCACAAACTGCTACATACTCCGCAATATCTTTCTTCATTCTGGTCCACCAGAAAGTGTCTTTCAAATCCAAATACATCTTGGCATTTCCTGGGTGAATCGAGTACGGCGAATCATGGGCCTCTTGCAAAATCAACTTCCTGATGTCCGGATCATTAGGCACATAAACGCGGTCCTCAAACCATAAGGTATCATGTTCATCCTCACAAAATCCTTTAGATTTTCCCTTGCTCATCTTGTCCTTTATAGAGGCAATCTCCTTGTCAGTCTTCTGAGCTTCTCTGATCTTATCCATCAAAGTAGACTGAATCTCCAATGCTGCTACGTAGCCTCTCGGAACTATCCCCAAACATAGCTCTCGAAGATCCTCGGCTAACTCCTTTGGTAACTCTCCGGTCAAGAGTGTGTTGACATGTCTGTTGCGGCTCAACGCGTCAGCTACTACGTTAGCCTTTCCGGGATGATAATGCAATCTCATATCATAATCCTTGATGAGCTCCAACCATCTCCTTTACCTGAGATTCAACTCCTTTTGCGTGAAGATGTACTTGAAACTCTTGTGATCCGTGTACACCTCACAATCGTTTCCGATGAGAAAATGTCTCCAACTTCAATGCGTGCACTACGGCTGCTAACTCCAAATATGTGTAGCATAATTCAACTCATGGGGCTTAAGCTGTCGTGAGGCATACGAAACAACTCTTCCCTCCTGCATAAGCACTGCTCCAAGTCCTTGACGTGAAGCGTCGTAATACACCTCATAATCCTTGCGCTGATCTGGCAAAATCAACACTGACGATGTAACCAAATGTTTCTTCAACTCCTGGAAACTGGCCTCACATTCTTCAGTCCATTTGAACTTGGTATCCTTCTTCAACAACTCCGTCACAGGTTTTGCAATCTTC